>OU612047.1:55268870-55868870 GCA_914767935.1 Coremacera marginata
ACGTTTAAACTGGATACATTAACAGTCATCCCAATATTTTTCCTAAGAATTCAGTAAAATTATTGAATTATTGGAAAAACAGTCAATTTGTGAAGTTTTGATAGTTTTTTTCTATGCTTCATTTTTTTTTTCGTGCACTGTATTGAGTTTATAGTGATTACACATTTTTCGGTAAAAATCTTTTAAATCTAATGCTCACACTGAGGTATTTGGCAGCGATATCTGTGCGGAATTATTTTATTATGATTTCTTTTAAAACCAAAAAATAAATATGAGTAACAATAAAAGTTTAGTTGAGCTGACAAACTAATGAAAGAAAAAATAAAACAAAACACAAAAAATGACAATCGTCTTCAGCAAAAAATAACATAAATAAAAATAAAAAAAACTTTTATTGCAAAAAATAATAAAACAAAAAAAATAAAAACTTTATAAATACACACAAAATAAAATAATGAACACAAAACTGAAGTATTTTTATATGATTAAAAGTTGTATTTTTAACACACAAACAAAACAAGGTTAATATTGATGTATTTGAATGAATGTTTTTTAATAGAATTTTAAGTGTACCACAGAATTGTATTGTATTGAAAAACCTATATTAGACTATTAGAAAAACTTCCATTATCTACGAATAACTATTTGCTACTCACTACTTTCTTACTAATTAGTAAATTAGCGTATTGAGTACTTTTGGTACTTTTAGTACTTTTAAGTGTACATACATATATGTTTAACTTTACATGAACTGGCTGGTAGGTGTGTTCTCTGACTATAAATTTATCGAATTTATTGTAAAGCTAAAGAAAAGTTAGAAAAAATTATTGTTTTTTTTTATGGTGTATATTTTTTTTAAAAAAATAATTTGTTTTTTTGGTAAATGTGTTCTTTTTAGTTTCTAGAATAGTATAAAAACATGTTTTTAAATCGATACCTGGCATTGCAGATTATACAATAGTAAATGTTATCAACCGATAATTTTGAAATGTATATGCAAAATTTAAAAAAATAAACTAAACGCGATTTCCACGAAACTAGTCTTTTTAAAACGGTTCAATAGATAACTCCAAATCTATTGGATCAATTTCAATGAATCTTAATGCATTTTTTCGTAATCTTGTCTTTCAAGCATCCCCCCTAAACCAGCAATGCCAACTCGCGGGGAATTCCCCCCTTTGTGGGGAGATTACAACTTGTCGCGGAATCGGGAAATGAGCTCCAATACGCGGGGAATTATAATACTTTTTTCCATTTTTTTAATATAAAATTTAATAATACAAATGTACATTTTTCCAAAATTAATTTGCATTTTCACCCCTGAAAAATAATAAAAATTTATCGTTCTAACAATAAAAAATTGTCGGCTTACAACACTGCTTAGAAATTGCCAGCAGTCATTATTATGTTGAAGCTTTAAATGAAATTATAATAAGATTTTCTGGCCAGTATGTAAACATTTTAAAATGTTGTAAAATTATTTATGTTAAGAACTTGCCGTCCCAAAAGTCAGTAGTTCCTCTGGACGTCAGATCTTTAATTTTTGATACAGAAAATCTTTGTTAAGGCGGGTCATGACA
The DNA here is from genome assembly GCA_914767935.1 of Coremacera marginata. Taxonomy (NCBI): domain Eukaryota; kingdom Metazoa; phylum Arthropoda; class Insecta; order Diptera; family Sciomyzidae; genus Coremacera; species Coremacera marginata. Next base: position 55,270,451 of record OU612047.1, read on the forward strand.
TTCGCGGCAGAGAAAACAGACCTTTTTTAAAAAATTCATAACTCAGTCAAAAACAAAAATTTTTCCAAAATTTTTTTCATTATTGTAGAGAATTGAACAAATTACAAGAAAAAAAAATTTTTAAAAATATATTTTTCACTCCAACATTAACAAAATTGGTTATCGTATGACACGAGCTTTTTTTTTAAATTTTTTGCAATTTTTGGTGATGTTCCAAATTTGAAAGTGTGTTTTTTCGAAAAAAATATTGACTTTAAAAATTCATAAAAAATCCAAAAAAAAAAATTAAGAAAAAAAGCTCGTGTCATACGATAGCGAATCAAGTTTAAAAATACAAAAAAAAAAATTTCGTCAAAAAATGAACCCGCTAGTGCCGCAACCAGTACGAAAAACATGGTTTCGAGATAAACGCGTTCAAAGTTTGTGAACAAAGAAAAAAAGGTTACCTTCAATCTGCCATGCCTGCTTCGTACTGTATGCCTTCGTTATCTTGTGTTGTGCTGTTTCTTATAGTTTTTTGCAATCGTCTAGCAATTCGGGCTTCACCCTTCAAGTAGGTACGAAATAACAACCACCAAAAGTCAGGTAGCAAGTAAAACAAGTGTATACCAGCTGCCATGCGTAGGTAGCGCAAAAATTAAAAATGCGCTCTCACTAATCCGGCTGTAACTTTTGAACCCGAGGAATTTTTCCCTGAAATTTTTTTTCTTCGAATCTTAAGAAAATTTACTACAATACAAAATTTTTAAAAGTCGATTTCAAAAAACTGCCAATGTCATGTAACCCCTTAACTAACAAGGAAAGGTCCTCAGGTGTCACACGCCGATTTGAATGATTTTCGGATATGTGATAGAGGGCAGAAATCTAGGGTTGACGTATTTTTTTATACGTGCTCAATCGATGGTTTAGGGTTTCAAAATGGCGTTTTATAAAATCAGCGGAAATTTCGTTTTTATGCCACAATTTAACTATTTTCCATAGAAACATACACATATTTGGTACCAAACAAAAGGTATTGAAAGGCGCACATGATGGCATCTAATTTTTATAAATAAGTTTTATTGCTATTTCGCTATTGAAATTTTGAACAGTATTTAGTCGATATCATGAAGAGCCAGTACTCGAAATTTTTTCATTTTCACTTATGTTTAATTTCAGCTAATTCTAAAAGTTAAATTTTTTTGGTTTTTTTTTTTTTAACTTTTACCTTTTTATATTAAAATTTTCTTTATTGGAAAATGCACTCATTTTCTTAAAAATAAAATATTTTGTTATAGTAACGATCACATTATGGTTATCAAAAATTTTATTGAAGCGTAGCTTTTTACTCCTCGTTCTGTGATTTGCTTAGAGTGAAATCTGAAAAATTTTCGACAGATTTTTTCTTGGAATTTTGATGGTATCTTTATTGCTAGCGCTTATTACAACAAGAAAATTTAATACTTTAATATTAAATACTAAAAATATATCATGGTTCCCGTGTGAATCGAACCTGTGCCCTTTTTAACGATAGCCCAGCACACTACCCATTAGGCCACGAAGACTTGTGAGAAAAGGTTGTTGATTTAATCTTAGTTATAACATAAGCTATGCTGCAGTAGATCGTCACCATCTATCAATAGATAAAGGATTGTGTATTTGCTATGCTACAAAAATTTGCTTTTATTTGCCACAAGGTGTCTCCAGCATCGGTGTGTTTGTATTGTGAATGCGTTTGTGGTGTTGTTGGCATAGAGTATAAATTATTATCTAAAGATTGCATAAACTCTGCTAAATCTCTTTCATGTGTTAACAGAGGTTAACAGAGTTTTTTCTTAATGTTTTTAAGTGAAATAACTCTGTTAACACTGTTAGCAGAGTTGATGCAATCTATATATAATAAATTACACTATGTTTTAAGCGTCAAATATCAATAAATATGGAATTAACAAACGCATGCATGAAATCGGCAAGGTATCTAAAATGTTTGTTAAATTTTGTTTCGTGTGCGTTCTTTAATATATATTTTTGAAGCGAAGTTTTTTAATCCTCGTTCTGTGATTTGCTTGGAGTGAAATCTGAAAAATTTTCGACAGATTTTTCGCTACGCAGTAAGTTGTTGAAGGAGAAAATTTGTTCAGTGCAGCCAAGTTCACAACCATGTGTGAAGAGTTAAAATGGAGAGTCGCTGGCATTATATGCCCGTATATGTAATTGGCGTGGAAATTTGACATTCAACAATAAAAAATAAGCACTAAATATGTTTTCTGTATATATGTAATAAATTTTATGCTATTTTAAATTCTTGAATTTAAAAGTTAATTTATTAAAAAGTAAAAATTATTAAGTTATCAAATCTATGTAACTGCGAAAAAGCTTCGCTTCTCTCGTGTGTCCAACGACGCACCTGTGTTTTTTTTTTCTCGAACTTTCCATATGTGTAGCTATTTGATCCAAAGGTTGATATTTTACGGTGCTTAAATACAAACTGTGTGCTTCTTACTTGTTTGCCCGAAGAATGAGAAAAAATCATCCGAAATTTAATGTTATGACTTTCGATGCAAATATCTCGGCTGGTTTTAAATATATTTCACTCAATTCTCTTTTGTCAAAAAGTTCAATAAAATTACTTCATAAAAACTATTACAAGAATAACATTTGCTGTGCATTTATATTTTTAATCTTTTTTTCAAAAATGATCCACAATAATGAATGCTTCTCAAAAAATTACTTAAAAGTTGTTTTTGTTGTAAAACAAATTTAAAGCAAAAATTGCATTTTAAATTCCCTTTTACAAGGCATATTAGTTATTAGCAAAAATTGTTTCAGTTTTACACAAAAATTAATTAGCTGTTTTTGTCATTAAAAAACAGGGGTACCCCCTTTATTTAAATTTATTTTATTAAAAAATGTTCCTTTTTCATTTTTTTTTTTTTAATATTCTTGCTTAAAAAATAATATTTTTTAGAAAAACCCAATATTCTTTCCAATCAAAAGTTATAACTAAAAATATATTTTTATACCATGTTGATCTGTATTCACAAAACTCATTTTCTGTTAATTATGATATTCTCTATATGTACTTTCTTTGCTATTTTTTATTAGAATCACATAGCTTTTTTTCAAAATTTTAGGGGAAACAAATATTTTTGAATAGTTTTTACTTTTATAATACTTTTTTTAAGCAACTGAAATACAGAAAAGAAGGTTGGTTACAGTATCTTTACTGTAAAGTGTAAGGAAAAGGTTTATTGTCATTGGTACCCATGTTTGTTATCCCCGGGAAGGCATCGTCTCTGACAGGAAGTTAAAATGGGCGGTAAACAGCTTCAAACCCTACAAATCACCGGGACCTGACGTCGTTTACCCTATAGAAATACAAGAGGCCATGCTTATCATAATACCCTGGCTTCGTACAATTTTTAATGGCTGCATAAGTTCTACGCATATTCCCACAACTTGGAAAAAGGTAAGGGTGGTCTTTATACCCAAGGCAGGGAAGACATCACATACCACCCCAAAAGACTTCAGGCCCATTAGCCTAACGTATTTTCTATTAAAGACGTTAGAATGCCTTTTAGATCTGTACCTCCGCAGTAACATTGATTCTGCACTACTATCGGTTTCACAGCATTTTTTTTATTTTTTTTTTTTAAATCCGAAAGCATTGTGTTGATTCGGAAGACGGGTGATAGTTAGTTGGAGGGTGGAAAGATGGAGTAGTGTCGGTGAAGATTTGACTTAAATTTACACAGATTGAAACTGCCGGGAAACACGATCGCAGGGAGATTGTTCCACAATTTTACTGAGCGACCGAAGAACGAATTATCTCGGTAAAATCATGCCTACAACAAAGGAAAATCCGTGGAAACGGCCCTACATACGCTGGTCGGGACCATAGACAAATTCTTCTTAAACAATGAGTTTACTTTGGTTTCCTTCTTAGATATAGAAGGAGCTTTTAGTAACGTAACACCACAATCAATATGGCGAGCACTAGCCGGACTAGGCGTGAACAAGATCATTACAGAGCTTATAGACAAGCGCCATAAGATCTGTCTCAAGAGGAACGCCTCAAGGAGGTGTTCTCTCTCCACTCCTCTGGGATTTGGTAGTTAACGATATACTGCTATCTCTGGAGAGAGATGGATGTGTAGTGGCAGCCTACGCCGATGACCTTGCAATCGCAGTCAGAGGCAAATAGCCCTTTGCAGACTTGAACAATGAGCCAAGCCCTGTGGTCTTGGAGTTAATCCGGCTAAAACAGAGCTGGTCCTATGCACCAGAAAATATAAAATTCCGTCCTTAACACCAATCGTAGTAAATGGGTATGTTGCTGGGGTCATAAGGAGGCTGTATGCTGGGGTCATAAGACCTATTCTTCTGTATGGAGTATTAATATGGTGGCCGTCCTTACACAAGGTCAAATATATAAAACAACTCCAAAAAGTGCAAAGAATGGCATCTATATGCATCAGCGGTGCTCTGAGAACAACACCGACTGCAGCCTTAGAGGCCATACTTCATCTTCCACCACTAGACCTAGCTGCCAAATAGACAGCAGCCTTTTCGGCGATAAGACTGAGAGAACTGGGAGTATGGAAAAGTCTGACAACGTGTCATTCATCCATACTTAATAACTTCAACTTCATTCCATTAAGGACTGATTACTGCAAGCCCTCGCTTTCCTTCGAAGGAAGCTATGGTACGCTAATTCCGCCTAGAACATACTGGGTCAATGGTGAGCTATTGAAGCGAGGGTGTATATAACGTATCTCTATACAGATGGATCAAAATGAAACGAAAGGTTGGGTACGGGGTCTACTTAAAAGAGTTTGGAGTATCTCTGGCTCGTAGGCGGCTTCCTGACCACTGTAGTGTGCTTCAGGCCGAAATGATGGCAATAGGGGAGGTTGCATCATGGCTTTCAAAAAACGTTGTCTCCAAATGGGAAATTTATATCTTCTCAGGTAGTCAGGCTGCGATAAAACCGTTGGAACAAGTACCCACAAACTCTTAAGTAGCCAAAGAATGTCGTGCTTCATTAGGTGAAATGTCGAACTACTTCAGCATCAACCTAATATGGGTACCTGGGCATAAAGGCATTAAAGGTAATGAAAAGGCAGATAAGCTCACTAGAAATGAGACACGAGCGCCACTAATCATGGTGAACCCACCGGGTATCCCGTAAGCGACTCTTAAGCTGCTAATCAGTAACAATATCATATCGGAAACCAACACTAGGTGGGCTGAACTCTCGACATGCAGAGCATCAAAGCTTATCTGGCCGACACTAGATCCCTGGCGATCGAGAGCCCTTCTCTCACTGGCAAGACCAGAACTAGCCACAATAGTGGCTGTCATCACAGGGCACTGCTTGATAGGCAGACATGCCCACAGGTTATGAGTTATCTCAAATGACTTCTGTAGAAGCTGCAGGGACGAGGAAGAGGTAGAACCATATCCCATCTTCTGTGCTCCTGTCCTGCGCTAGCCAGAAGAAGACACAAATATTGAGGCTCCTTCTTCTTTCATGAGCTTGACGACCTGTCTTCGACTGATGTCAGGCGTCTAATAGGGTTCATCAAGAGCTCAAGTTGGTTCCATTTTTGAATGAAGGCCTGTGTGCAGAGGTACCACAATGGACCTATCTGGTCTAAGTGAGCTGGTGTATGTTATTTCATATACACCGGCTGCTGCCTCTACCTGACCTAACCTTGTTATCCCCGGGGATAGTGCATAAGGGGGATACCGAATTACTTTAAAATATATAAATATAAGATATATATAATACTTTAAAATAACATTTGTTTTTTTATGTCATTTTCAGCGCCCTCTTTATAAAAGCCAGAAAATTATTTTCAAAAAAAAAAAATTGTAGTAGTTTTATGTACAATAAACTGTATAAATTAAACAAAAAATAACTTCTTGTATCTCAAAAAAATTTTGAAAAAACTGTTTTTTTTTTGTTGTTACACGTATATTAACCTTGAGATACTTTTTATAAGGAAAACTCTTAACTCTATCTACAAGCTATCAATTTTTCTAATTTTTTTAGTAACTATTTTTTGACACGCACACTATAACATGAGATTGTAATTGCGTAAACCTGTTGTGAACTATAATTTGTGAGAGTAAATTCTAAGGTTTTCTTTCTTTTAGACGTAGGGAATAAACCGAAAATTGTGCTTACGACAAACTACGCCCAAGTTTTTCAATTTTTATCATTATAACAGCAGAATATTACAGTAAGAACGGTTCGTATATCAAAATTGAATAGTTGAGCTGAAGTTTTAACCCTTCCAGCCCTTTGAATTTTGATTATGATTACCGCTAGAATGGAACAGTTTAAGGGTTGCCGTTTTTCAACTGATCTATAATATTGTTTTTATTATTATAACAAAACATCATCTGACAATCTTTCTAACAAAAATTAAAAGAATCTATATTATAAGTACATCTAAATAATATATAAAAAGTGGCTTTCTTCTCACTTAAGAAAAATAACTACTATAATTAATAATTTTAGCTAAAAAACTAAAGAGTTTCACGCTTAAACATATGCATTTTTGTATACAGTCTACTACAAAAACTTTTTCTACTAAATCTAAAAAAATAATCTACTACTATATTTTCAAAGTTGACTTCATTTATAGCTATAAGAATGAATATATTAAAAAAAAAAATAAAAACTTCAAAGTTCTCAAATAGTAGTTAGGAAAACTTCAACAAAAACCACAACAGCAAGGAAAATTGTACCTTTGAAAAAAAAAAAACTTGTAAGAATAGTAGTAGGTACAATTATACAGAACAAGCACAGCTTAGCACTTTTAGGCATGATTGTATGTTTGTGAGTATGTGTCTGTCATATAGCTAAATGTAGCTCTTTCCAACTTATAAAAAAAACAATAAAAAAGTAGCAGAAAAGGTAGTATGTAATTATTAAAGCGTATATTATGAAGATATTAAACATGTTAGCAAAAAAATTTGTTGTGATTAATTGGAATTAAAGATAAAAAAGTTAGTTACCCAGCACTATCAATATGAAGTGTTAAGGCTTGTTAAGGGTTAAAAGGTGAAGCAGCAAAAAATACTAGACGGTATGAAAAGAGCAAATTGTTAAAGTTGTGTAAAAAATGGCAGACAGTTGATTTGGTTGTAAAAATGTTTACAAAAAAACGCTTAAAACTTTATCCATAACTAGAGTTTAAAAAAGTTATAAAAAACAAAATAATAAAAAATACAGTTATACAAAAATAAAAACCACTCTTAACTATTTATGACTATCTCTAAGAATTAAGCATTTGCTTAACTTGACTATTTCTTTGTAGTCTAAGCTCTAAGTTACTAAACTAAGTAATGTTTAACTGTTGAGTATTTAAAGCTCTAAAATATTTGAAAGGTAACTTTAATAGTTATTATGTTGTTAGATTATAGAATGACAAAATAAAAAAAAATTCCAAAAAAAAAGTTTACTGCAGAAAAAACACGAAATATGGTTGTGCTACATATTTTTTTTCAAAAAACATTTATATGGATGCTTTAGAAATCCACAACTTTAATCTAACCAAGAACATTTTTCACTAAACATCTACTCTTAAAAAAACTCTAGCCTAGCCTCTAACTTTAACTTTCTATCGTTAAGTATGACAAATTGTTTAAATTGTTAAAAATCTACAAAAAATATTAAAAAAAAAACAATAATAATTTTTATGTTTATAAATTCTATACGATATAGATATAAATGATCGTTATAGCTATTTATTTAGTTGATAGTTCAGTTATTTGTGGTATATTGTAAAGTCTAGCGTACCACACTATCAAACACAGAACATTACGTAGCGAAAATTTGCATATTTATAAAAAAATAACTAAATTCAAATTTTTATTGAAAACTCTTTTCAAATAACTGCTGTAAAAAAAACACCATATCAGAAACAAGTATCAGACAATTGCAGGTTAACCTGACAAGATTATATATATATATATATATATATATGCTTATTACATACACATATGTATGTCCGTTTATAGCAACAATGGCTATGCATGTGCACACTTATGTATATAGTTATGCAATAACAAAATAAACAGACTCTATCGAATATATTCAACATAAGCAAAGTCTGCTTCCGTTCAGCAGCTGCTGTCCCACGCTTAAAAAAAAGGCCAAGCGTCAGCAATCCTACGCTTGTGTAGAATACATTCGATAACGGCAAAACAAACCAAGCAACAACAATTTTATGCTGACTTAGATATTAAGAGCTTAGTTTGTAAAGTTTGAAAAGAATTGAAAAATAAAGTTTAGTCTACATTTGGAAAGCAAGTGAAGTTGTTTTTCTTAATTGGCGCAGTCGGTATTCGGCCATAAAATTAGTGCAGTTATATTGTAACTAAGACAATTGAGTAATGACATTTTTAATGCAGTTGTAGTGCAGAAATGGTCAAAGGAAAAATCCAGTTAAGCAGTTAAATTGTTTACTTTCCTGGAATATTGTGAATTAAATCGACGCAGTGTTAATGCAGCGATCGTTAGAACAAATCAAAACGCAAGCGAAAGACAAACATTCAAAGAATTTTAGTCATCTTTAAACCAGTGCAGTATTACTGTAATAATTGTGAGAAGTATTAATCAGTAACGAAAATACTTTAACAAATAACCCTGGAAAACTTTTCGATCAAAACAACTTCTACAAACAAGTTTCAACGAGAATTAAAACATCATCCAAATTTAGAAAACAACCACAACAACACAAAGCAGCATCCAATTTAATGCGGAGAGGAGCCATTGAGTTGCAGTACAAGATTTAAGTTCGAATTAAAGGTATAGAATAAGTTATTCTTAGTGAAAAAAAAAAAAAAATTGATAACAATGAATTCTGAAGTACAAAACACGTTACAATACATTGCAAAAAGCATTAGCTTTATGACTCCATTTGATGGAAACAAATTTTACTTAAGTAACTTTATAACTAGAATTGAAGCAATGATACCAATGATCGAAACTCTAAGCAATGATTTCAAGTTAGTGGTTCTAGGCTACATTTCCGACAAAATTGTAGGGAAAGCCAAGGAAACTTTGATAAGGCAAGGCAGATTAGAATCTTGGACTGACCTTAAGCGGGCGTTAATTAAAAGCCATGGGGAAAGAGAGCCGACATCAGAACTGTTAGATGAGCTAATGGTGTCTAGATGCACCTATACTGTAGAAGATTTCTATAACAAAATAAATTCACTGTTGGCAAGAATTATAAACTCAATAAATTTAAATGAGGACAATACCTCATACGAAATAGCTGCTATAAAAAGACTAGCAATGAAACATTTTGTAGAGGGTCTTCCTCCTTTAGCAAAGAATCTAATTGGATGTCAAAATCCAGAATGCATGGAAGATGCTTACGACTTATTAGCACGATTTAACTATTTGTGTCATACAAAACCAAGAGGTAACAATTTAGTTAATGACAATAGGACTAGCTCTAACGTAAACAAACAAAAAAATATGAGTAGTAATAACACTTTTTTTCGACAACAGGACGAAAAGAACAGGTTTTCCAACACGGATCATGCGACAAATCACTACGGAAGGAACGGGTACCCTAACGGAGGCCAACCTAGACATTTTAATACGACAAATAGTTATGAAAGAAATAGACCCTCTAACTCAGACCAAAATCGAAATTCTTATACATTTAACAACTATGAAAGAAATAGTAGTTTTAATAGGAATAACGCACCAAGATACGGAGGCAATAGTTTCCAATCGAGGAATTTTAACAGTAGTAATCGTAGAGCAAACCATTCAAACAATGTCGTGGAGCAAATGGATATATCAGTAAACGAATTAGATGGTAATAACCAAACACAACAGGGCTTCGAAAATCCACGTACACACAGAAATCAGACAAATTTTCGGTCAAGTGCAGAAAACAACTACCTTATATAGTAATAAAAAACGATATACGCAATATGAAGTTTATTATCGATAGTGGTGCTGAACAAAGTATTATAAATCCTCATATTTGTAACAAAAAATGGGAAGTTCCAATTCCAAGTAAATCACTTAAAGCTTTGAATTGTGAGATTAGAACACATATATGTTACAGTATCCCTATTTTTAATGAATTCAAAGAAGACAAGAGTTATAAAGTAGAATTCTTAGAACACAATTTCCATAACGACTTCGATGGAATCATAGGTAACAACATTCTAGACAAACTTGAATCGGTTATTGACTATAAGAACCGACTACTTAAAACACGAAACGCAGAAAACCGAATTTATCTTAATAAAGAAGAAGAAGATTATGATAGAAATATTAAAAATAACGAGTTTGTTTTTAATCAAGAGATATATTTTAACGAAATGCCAGTAGAAACCTTTGCTCGACACTTAAATGGGAAAGACACGAATAAGCTTAAAAATTTATTGAACTCATTCAAGGACGTATTTTTTAGGGAGGGTGATAACCTTTCTATGACTAACGAGATTAAACACAAAATCCTCACGAAAAATGATATTCCAGTTTACGCTAAATGTTATAGATACCCCGAAGTTCATAGACGCGAAGTAGATCGACAAATAAAGGAAATGTTGAATCAAGGAATAATAAAACCAAGTAATAGCCCTTACAACGCACCCATTTGGGTTGTTCCAAAAAAAGTAGACACATTTGGACAACAAAAATGGAGGCTTGTAGTAGACTACAGGAAGCTAAACGAGCAAACTGTAGACGACAGGTTTCCCATACCAAATATGGAAGAACTCTTCGATAAGCTTGGAAAGTGCAACTATTTTTCAACTCTAGATCTGGCGAAAGGTTTTCACCAGATAGAGGTTTCACCTGAAGATAGCCATAAAACAGCTTTCTCCACATCCAGTGGACATTATGAGTTCTTAAGAATGCCGTTTGGGCTCAAAAATGCCCCATCAACGTTTCAAAGGTTGATGAATTGTATTCTAGAACCCTACATAAATAAGATATGCGTGGTCTACATGGACGACATTCTTATATTTTCAACAAGTTTCGAAGAACACTTGGTAGCCATTTCTAAAATTTTGAAAAAACTTAGAGAGAAAAATCTCAAAATTCAGGTTGATAAGTGCAATTTTGCAGCACAAACGACAAAATTTTTAGGCCATGTAGTTACCATGGACGGAATTAAACCCGACAATACAAAGATTGAGGCAATACAAAAAATTAAAGTGCCTTCCTCAGTTAAGGAAATCAAACAATTTCTAGGTATCACCGGGTTTTATCGGAAGTTTATTAAGGATTACGCCAAGGTGGCATACCCTTTAATTAAATATTTGAAAAAAGATTCAAAAATAAATAAATGCGATCCTGAATTTCTATCTGCATTTAATAAATTGAAAACGCTTTTAGTTACCGAACCAATACTGAAGTGTCCTGATTTCGAAAAGAAATTTACACTGACAACGGACGCGTCGAACTTTGCTATTGGGGCCGTATTAAGCCAAAATGGCCACCCAGTATGCTACGCATCGCGAACGCTTAACGAACATGAAAAAAGGTACTCGCCTATTGAAAAGGAACTTCTCGCCATTATATGGTCAGTAAAATACTTTAGAACGTATTTATACGGAAGGAAGTTTACCATCTGTACCGATCATAAACCGCTGATATGGTTACATAACATAAAAGAGCCAAATCTGAAATTACAACGCTGGAAGATCATGTTAAACGAATATGACTTCGACATAACCTATATTAAGGGTAAAACGAATCAAGTTGCAGACGGGTTAAGTAGAATAGATAATCATGGTAATGATGGAAAAGTCGTTGACGCCATTTTGTTCAACTCAGAGGATTCAGAAGGTGATAATGTTGAGATTAATTCTACGGACGCAACAATACATAGTGCAGCGGAAGACGACATAGATTACATTCATATTACAGAAAAACCTATAAACATTTATAGAAATCAAATTTACATACAAAAGGGAAACATAGAAAAAATTCTAACGAAAACCGTGAACGCAAAATCTCACAACTATATCACTGTAAACGAAAAAAGTAATTTAAAAGTAATCTTACAAAAGGTTTTGAAAGATAAAGGCACAATGTGCATCTACTGCGAAGATGACCAACTTTTTATACGGGTGCAAGATATTTTTGTCCAATTTTTCTCAAGAAATGTTAATTTAAAACTATTAAAGTCCAATATTAAACTAATAGACATAACCGATGACGAACAAATTTTATCCCTGATAAAAGAAGAGCACTACAAGAAAAATCATAGAGGAATTCAAGAAGTTTTTAATGAATTAAAAGTGAAATATTACTACCCAAACTTAATAAAATTAATAACAAAATTTGTAAATAATTGTGAGACATGCTCACTAGCAAAACATGACCGCCACCCAGTTAAAATTCCATTGAAAATAACGGAAACGCCAAGTAACTTTAATGACATTGTACACATCGACATATGGTTTCCTTACAGAAATATAATGTATTTAACAACTATAGATAAGTTCAGTAAATACGCAACCGCGCACAAATTAAAGGATCGAACATGGGTATCAATACTTTACACGCTAAAGGAACGCATCCGGTTTCTCGGTAAGATGAAAAAGCTAGTTTTCGATAACGAAAGATGCATCCTCCATAACTCTGTAGAGCTATTTCTTAAAGAAAATTCCATTATTTCCCATGCGACAACAGCTCACAATAAAACAGGAAATTCAGATATAGAGCGGCTTCATGGTACTCTTAATGAACATCTAAGGATTTTGGAAGTCGAAAAATGTACAGACAGCATAGATGATAAAATTTTTAAGATAATCACCGTATACAATAACACCATTCACTCAACTACGAAAATGCGACCTATCGATTTTATTGAAAACAATCTAACTAGTGATCAGATTAGCAATCTAGCACAACGGTTTGAGGAAGAAAAGCGAACGCGAACAAACAAATTAAATGATAATCGTAGAAGTAATTTTGAATTGGTAGGAAATATAGTTCAGAATAGGGCCATAGGGAAGAATACACCCAAATACAAAAAACTTGTTAACTATAAACGAGATGGAAACTACATTATAGACACTAGTACGAAACGGAACACTAGATATTATGCAAATCAACTTAAAAGGAAGTACAACTACCAAACAAATTAATTTATTTGCTCTTTTCCAGATGTTTCTTCTCTTTTTAATTTTTCCCCTGACTCTGGGAAAATTCATTGAGATATTGCCAGTGGACAACAAGTATGGATTTACAGTACTCAGATTAGAACAGAAAATAATAGTAGAAAACTATACCAAGATTTTGCACATAGTCGAATTAAGCGAATACAGTAACATACTTAAGACACTTGAAAACAACATTCAACAGTTAAACATGTACAACAGCAATGACTTTGACTTTTTGACTAGAGAATTAGTGCTAGCAAATAATACTTTAAATACAATCATCCCTGTTACCCATACGGAAAAGCGTGGTAAAAGAGGATTATTTAATATTGCTGGGAAAGCTATAAAATTTTTATACGGGACAATGGACAATGATGACGCCGAAGAAATTTACAGCCATTTGCAGAACTTAGATAAAAACTCAAGACAAATGACTGATCAAATCAACAAACAAGTTATAATTAATAATGATCTAATAAAAATCTTAAAACAAGTAACCGAACACGTTAACAAGCAACAGGTAAAACTAAATGAATTTCTTGGAAATCTAACTATTATGACGAACAAAGTCCTTAGCTTTGCGGAGAAATCCAAATTTATTTTTCAGATTTACTCAGACTTAATACTTATAAACAGGCAATTAGACAAAATAATGGATACTATTTTAATGAGCAAGCTCAACGTACTCCCACATGACATAATGACTGATCAAGAAAAGAATAAATTTAACATAACTATTGACAAACTAAGATTCATTAAGTCAAACGTACTGTACTTTGGAAACGCGCTTATATTTTGCATCAGTATACCAAACTTTACTACTGAAATTTATTATAACGCATTAATTATTCCAATCCCAAATGAAAATAAAGAAGAGTTAGATCATGAAATTGCTAGAGTAATAACTCAACAAAACAAAGTTTATCTTAGTGAAGAGAATGTAATTACAAAAAAATCTTTAAAAATTCATAATAATGATTGTCTAAAAAATGTCCTAAAGCTAAGTAATGTATGTAAATTAAAGAATAACAATGTATCCTCACTTGAAGAGCTAAATGAAGGTTTAATTGTAACAAAAAATTTGGAACTAACTAAAATCGATCAAAACTGTATTGAAGAAGACTTATTAATCAAAAACAACAACATTATAAAATTCAGTGAATGTAGATTGCTACTAAATGAGCTTATGTTTGAAAACCGTATTGAGAATTTTACTAGTAGTATACTTATGCCAGTAATTCATGTTAACTTTACCAAAATAATTAATAACTTTACTTTGGAACAACTCCACATCGATAATATTAAAAATAGAGAATTAATTAAATACATTGAATTCCAAAATAAAACTACCACGGGTTCGACAATTGTAATAATTTTATCGCTAACGATTATTTTTATTATTATCTATAAGACAAAAACCTGTAAGAATAAAAAACAAAACACAGTAATAATAAAAAATAAGTCATGTAAAAATCCCAATCCATTTGCAAGGAGTGCAAATATTCCAAGGGTTGGAGGAGTTATGCAATAACAAAATAAACAGACTCTATCGAATATATTCAACATAAGCAAAGTCTGCTTCCGTTCAGCAGCTGCTGTCCCACGCTTAAAAAAAAGGCCAAGCGTCAGCAATCCTACGCTTGTGTAGAATACATTCGATAACGGCAAAACAAACCAAGCAACAACAATTTTATGCTGACTTAGATATTAAGAGCTTAGTTTGTAAAGTTTGAAAAGAATTGAAAAATAAAGTTTAGTCTACATTTGGAAAGCAAGTGAAGTTGTTTTTCTTAATTATATATTTATATTGTCGGCAAAAATTTATTCTATTGATTATATAATATATATACATGCATATATATATAAATGAAAGAAATTATATAATTATATTTGAAACATTTAAAAATTGATAATAAAAATAAAGTGGAAACATATATTTAAAAAACTCATGTCTTCTGTTCAATTAAGTCATTTTAATAAATGGTAAGTATTAAACATCCAATATCGCAAAATTTTTATTAATTTTAACAACAAAACAAATCGATTAAGAACAAAATAATAAAAAAAGAGTACTTTAGACCACACGACTGAAGTAAAACTTCTTTAGCTCCATCTATATGTATATATATTTATATATATATGTGTATAAAATATACATATACATACATATATATACACACATACATATGCATGTATACACATATACATTTAAGGGGTCACTGCCCTCCTCTGCCCTACCTTCGCTACGCCCATGTATTTGTATATATGTTTATATATAATATACGCGTGTATATACATAAGCATATCAGGGGGAATCTGCACTGCCCTCTCTACGCCCATGAATATATTTATATATTTTTATATATGTATAATATATACATGTATACACATGTACATATCAGGGGGCAACTGACCTCCCTTTCCCCACCCTAACTATGCCAATGCTTCTGTATATATGTTTATATATACATAATACAAACATATATAAACATATACATTTAAGGGGGAACAACTGCCCCACCTTCGCTACGCCCATGTATATGTATATAAGTTTATATCTGTAATTACATATAATATATACATGTATAAACATATACAGATCAGAGGGGACAACTTTCCTCCTCTTCCCTACCCGCACTTTATATATACCCTCACCATATATATGTATATATATGTGTATTATATACACATGTATATACATTTACATATCAGGGGACAACTGCCCTATCCATGCTACGCCCATGTATATATATTTATATATATACTAGCTGAATACCCGGCTTAACTCGGGAGTTCATATAAATAATTTTCGATTTCATTCGTCGATTTGAAAAAACTTTTCACAAACTTTAGAAGGAAATTTGTGTGCATCTTTCAACCCGGTAACTTTGGCGAAATGAGCAGAATGTAGCTTCAACATCTGAAAACTATGAGAAAAAGTCAGGGAAATCGTGATTTGTGTGTGCGTGCCGCCGATCGCTTGCAAAAATATATTTTCAAGTTTTATATTGTATTCGATAGATTGCACATTTTTGAAGAAAATCAGAGCAAAAACGAATTCTTGGACAAAAATTAAATAAGCATTGAAAATAGAAATTGAAATGTCAAAACAACGCCAACTTACGACGCAACTGACTTGCGCATGTGTTAATGCGTACTCAAATACCACAGAATTCAGCATCAGCTGTTCTGATTTGCGAACAAAGAAAGTGGAATATAAATACACAAAGAAAAAAAGAAGAAATTTATCACCCTTTGCGATTTGCTACGCCTTACTGAATTTTGTAGTACAGCGCCCTCTGGGTTCAAGATATAGCAAAATACATAGCAAAAGACTCACCGCATCCGAAAACCACTTATAAAAATCACACTTATCGGATGAGTTGTTTTGAGTTTTTTTTGCGGTATTTGTTCATCAGCGCCCTCTGGTTTTCGATATAGAATAAAAAAATTATGCCAAAGCCCTTTCCATACTCGACAATCAATATATCTATATCCGATATATGTACACACTTCTATCTAATTGATCTCGTCTACTTGTCGGTATCGGTGTTGTTTGTTTTAGTGTGTGTTGTAATAGTAATTATATAGTGGAAAATTTAAAATTTTGTTAAATCGTTTGTATTAAAAACTATTAAGAATTGTATTTATGTGTTTTTAAAAGAAAAAAATTAATTTTGTTTAGTGTTCTTTTAGTGATTACATAATTTATGTTATTAATATAAAACAGTTTTTGTTGGACTTCACACAATCTAGTGTTTGTATGCCTAATTTTTTTCTATTCCTCTTTGTGCGGTGTTTGTTTATCTGTTGTGCAGTGAGAGTCTCTAGTGTTGTTATTGTGCTTAACACTTTGTGTACGCTGCATTTAACTGTGCCAACCCTGAAAGCACATTTTACATTTAAAGACGCTCACAAAATAATTTAAATTTTTTTTCCAATGGATTATTTTTCCATTGATAATATTGCTGCTTGTTGTCTGAACGAGCAATGCAAAAGCCAGAATATTCTGTACCCTATGTTCAGCTGTTCTGGCCAATGTGAGCGAATGTTCCATGCTTCTTGTGCTGGTATTTCTAAATCGTGCCTTGACGATTTAATGTCAGTCCGATCTGGTCTTCGCTGGTATTGTGCTTCGTGCAGGGCCCTTTCCCCGGATGAACTCTATTCTAAAATAAAGCTTTTTGGGGAAAGCCTTAACTTATTAAATAATAACTTCAGAGAAATTGTTTCATTTTTTAGCGAAGTTAGTGCCGCACCCACTACCAGCGTTTCTGATGAAATTACTGTTCAGTATAACATTTCGGTTCCTTCGTCCATGACTGCATCTTCCGGAATTTTGTAAGTTTCATCAGAAAAAGACCTTAAAAGCTCTAAAAGACAGAGGAAAAACAAAAACAAAAATAAGCGTCGGAAGGCGTCCTCCAGACCTTCCAAGGCAGAGCAGCCCCCAGCAATGCCATCGGAAAATAATAATACGGTGATTTCTCATACACCATCTTCTATTCCTCCATTGACTAGTAGCCCAAATACGATTTCAACTACGCCTAACAGTCATTTGACTTTAAGAGCAGTTTCGAGGAGATTTCACGTCTTCAGTCCGACAAATCAATAGAAAATATATTGACGTTTGTCAGGCAATCCAAGTTAGTGAACTCAAATGCATTCTGTTCATGCAAAAAAATTGGTAATAAGCCTTCCCATGCTTCTTTTATTCTAACAGTTGCAGCCGAAGATTTTACAACTGTTCTTAAATCTAATTTGTGGGCCGATAATATTCTTGTTACTGAGTTCAAGCCAAAAAATAAGTCTAAAAGGGTGACTCAAGCCGCCCGCCAGACTCAAAAAAACTAAATAGGCTGTCCCTTTACTATCAAAATGTAAGGGGACTACGTTCTAAGACGCAGAGCTTATTTCTATCAACTCAAAATTGCTCTGAGGATATTATCGCGTTAACAGAAACGTGTCTGAACGGAAGCATTACTAATTTGGAATTGTTTGACAATAGTTTCCAAGTTTTTAGAAAAGACAGATACACTGACAATATTTCTTCTGTCAGTTTTATTGTTGACATTCCCTGCTCTTCTAATATTGAACTAATTTGCGTTAAAGTTATACATTGTAACTCTAATGTATATGTTATTAATGCATATGTTCCTCCTAAGAGTAGTGTAGAGGTCTATGCAAGCCTTGCGGAGTGCATAGATTACATAATTGATTTACTTGACGTTAATGACGACATTTTATTATTGGGTGATTTTAATCTACCTGATTTAAAATGGCATTCTTCTGACGATGATACGTACTATTGTGCATCTAATTCGAAGACCCGCCAAGAACATATATTTGTTGATAATATATGTTCAGACTTACAACAAGTGAGTTGTATTTATAATAATCTTGAAAGACTTCTTGACCTGGTCTTAACTACAGACAGTAACAATGTTGTTGTTAAGAAAGCCTTTCATGCTCTAACTACTGTTGATGAATATCATTCACCATTGAGTATTTGGTACAAATCCGACAGAGCAAATATAGTAAATTCTAATTCAGCAGATAAGCTTTATGAATTCAATTTTAAAAAAGCTGACTTTTTGAAGTTGAATCAGTTGCTTCATGGTAAACTTAATGCAATTTTGGAATATATACAAGGAAATTGCCTTGATGACTCCATACATTTTTTTTATATGGAACTCTTTGCTGTGTTTTCTCAATCAGTACCTTATAGTCTCAAATTTGCGAGGAATTCTGCCTACCCGTGGTACACAAAGGATTTAAAGAATCTTCGCAACAACAGGAATAGGGCATGGAAGAAATACGTCTGTAGCTTAGGCTCAAACGACCTAGAAACTTACAAACGTTTGTTTCTGGAAGCTACATTATATCACGAATATTTAGATAATGTTAAGCTGAGAATATTGACAGATCGAAAGAAATTTTGGGGATTCGTAAACACAAAGAAGAAATCTGATAGATTTCCTTCTTCATTTAGAACTCCTGAGGGATTTACTGACAATCCCGTCAAAATTTGTGGCCTATTCGCCAATCTTTTTAAAGAATCATTCTGTTCAGATTCTTTTACTCCTGATGGAGAGTACTTTGAATATATGAATTCCGAACCCAGAGTATCTTTGGAACATATATCCTTCACTCCAGAGGATATTTTAATGTATATTAGATCGATCGATGAGGAGTTTGGTGCTGGACCTGACGGTGTTCCTGCCGCAGTGTTAACACAATGCGGTTCCGTTTTGAGTCAACCACTTTCTTTATTATTCAATAAATCTATTAACGAAAGTTATTTTCCACTTTTTTGGAAAAAATCATTTATAAGTCCTATTTTTAAAAAGGGTTGCAGGAACGATGTTAGTAACTATAGGCCTATCTCTAAGCTCTCATCGATTCCAAAACTTTTTGAGCGGATGGTGTATGATCGGGTGAAAATTCACTGTGGGGAAGTCATAACAACTCGTCAGCATGGTTTTGTGAATGGCAGATCCACTGTGTCTAATCTTCTCGATTTTACAACATTCTGCTTAAATTCTATTGATTCTGGTAACCAGGTCGATTGTGTTTACACTGACTTTAGTAAGGCATTTGATAAGCTACCACACAATCTAATCTTATTTAAACTTGAGTTAATGGGATTTCCACAATATTTTGTGAACTGGATTAAATCGTATTTGGTAGAGCGATCTTATCAAATACGTTTCCGAGGCGCATTGTCTTCTGAATTTATTGCTGGATCAGGTGTTCCTCAGGGTAGTCACCTTGGTCCTCTTCTGTTTATTTTAGCTATCAATGATGTAACTCATGTCATTGAACACTCTCATCTGCTTATTTATGCCGATGATATGAAAATATACAGAACGATTAATTCTAGAGATAATTCAGATCTACTCCAGTCTGATCTAAAATCCTTTGAAGTTTGGTGTTCTAAAAATAATATGTTTTTAAATTCAGATAAATGCCAAACTATGACCTTTTCGCGAAAAAGGAATAATTTTATATTTGATTATAAGATTAAAGATACTGCCTTGAGTCGTGTAGACACCGTCAAAGACCTAGGTATATGCATGGATTCTAAGCTGTCGTTTAACATTCATATTGATAATATTTGTAAAAAAGCATCTTCAATGCTTGGTTTTGTAAAACGCTGGGCCAAAGAATTTAATAGCATGATTACAACTACAACGTTGTATTATGCAATCGTGCGTCCTCACTTAGAGTATGCAAGTCAAGTTTGGTCCCCAAGTTACAATGTGCATGTTGATCGAATAGAAAGAATCCAAAAACGTTTTGTTCAGTTTGCGCTAAGGGGCTTAAGTGGAACTGACATATTAGACCTTCCTCCTTATGAGGATCGTTTAAAACTATTAAAAATGCAGTCTTTAGGTGATCGAAGGAAATCGGCAGATATCTTATATTTACACCAGCTCATAACAGGTGTATTCGATTCTCCAGAACTTCTTTCTCACATAAATTTTAACACTAACCGTAGAAGCAGTAGAAACGCTAACAAGTTAATTTATTTGCCATTTAGTAGAACAAATTATATGGCTACTGCTCCTTTAAGTCGCATGAGTTCCTTTGTTAACAATTGTAGCGTTTTTGATGTTAATTTGTCAAAAGGTCAACTCAAAAGTAGATTAAAATTAGTTGTGTAATTAGATCTATGTATACGCATGGTTAGTTGTTACGTCTTGTGTTGTCCCTGAGCCCAACCCATTTATTGGTGGGTAAATTTTTCCCACATTAACTTGTTTGTGGTCACGGGTATCCATATTATTGATATTTTCAATGATTACTGGGTAGTGGCTTTAGATGGGTTAATGCTGAGGAAGTGCGATATAGCTGTAGTAGCTGAACTCTATTGTTATTGCATGTTTTAAATCGGATGAGCGGTTTTTGAGCGTTTCAAGATTACAGCACCATTTGGTGTTTAAGATAGCGCAGAAAAAAAAGTCCAAGATACCCACCGTATCCGAAAACTTCTATCACGCAAATCGGATGTACAGCTAGGAGTTTTTCGAGATTTTGAATACATTTGTACTGCAGTGCCCTCCTGTGTTCAATATAGAACAAAATAGATAAGTCATCAGAACTACCGTACCCGAAAACTCTTATATACAAATTACCATTTAAATCGGATGAATGGTTTCGGAGACTAACAATACAATTCGCGGAACCCGATTGCAGCGCCACCTACCGGGTCCAATTGCGAATCTGAACCATCCAGGGATCCACTTTAACACACACAAATAATTTTATCAAAATCAGTGCAGCCGTGTAGGAACAGTTTAATAACACACACACGTACATATTGTACAACAGCGCCCATTAATTTTCGAGGCAGAGCAAAAGATATAACGCCAAAACAGTTGCCGTACACGAAAATCCTTTAATAAAATTTTTCATCCAAATCGGATGAGAGGCTTTCTACTTTTTCACGATTTCTTAAGATATTTGTACTACAGTGCCCTCTGGTGTTCGATATAATACAAAAAAGATAAGTACAAAACAGTCACCATATTAGAAAACCCCTATATACCAATTTTCATGAAAATCGGATAAACAGCTTTGAAGTTTTTTAAAATATTTGTACACAGCGTCTCTGGTATTCAAGATAGAACAGAGTAGATAAGTCATAAAAACTCACCGTTTCCGAAAATCTCTATATTCCAACTTTCATGCAAATCGTATAAGCGACTTAGGAGTTTTTTGACTTTTTTAAAAAATTTTACTACAGCACCCTCTGGTGTTCGAGATAGAACAGTATAGATAAGTCAAAAAAACTCAGCGTACCCGAGAACCTCTACATACAAATTTTCATGCAAATCGGATGAACGGTTTCGGAGATAAGCTAATAAAAAGAATGCCTGGAACCCGATCGCAGCGCCCCCTACCGGGTCCAACCTTTTTTTCTGGATAAAAAGTAGCCAATGTTTTGACCGCGGATATGAGGAACCTAGATGTCAAGTTTCATTTAAATCCATCCAGTGGTTTTCGCGTGATGCTCTAACCTATTTCGGTTTTTTTCTGGTAATACTTACGACATCTGTCAGCATTAGTTTTCGGCATACTTTGAAATGTTTTAATAAAATTAAACGAAGAAATTATGGTATTGTTATCTTGTAAACTACGAAAACAATTGACAGGAGTTGGGAGACTATGAAGCAACGCACAAAGAGGAGATGCGCTAAAAGCGTTTGTATGTAGCGCCTTTTAAATTTTGAACTCAAAATTTGTCCGAGAGTTCAACAGCTACAGCATCTCTACAAATGCTGGTTTGTGTACATAGCTAAGCGTGGTTTGCTTATCGTACAGGCTTAGTACTTTTTTGGTTTGGTACCGATTGGTTTGTGTACACAAACAAATTTCTAACGCATTTTAATGGTTATTACAGTAGCTATTGATCTGTTAAATTAAGTGCCACTGAGATAATTTTAGTGTCTATTCTTAGTACTCTTGTTAAAATGTCCTTTTTCGTGTGATTTTTTCGTTTCATCGAGTTTCAAATCACAACGGTGATAAAGAAGTTTCACTTAAAAAAAAAGTATGTGTGTGTTAAGAATCCATACTTAATAGTAAATCAGCAACTCCACTTGACATAAGTATGGGAGAGTGCCCGCTTACTGGCACCGAAGTGTCTTCAGGCCATGACTTTCGTTTGAAACGGTGCCCAGGTACTGGCACCTATTTACACTTCGCTGTTTAAAATCTAAAATTAAGCATAACGCTATTGTATTAATTTTTATGTGTTGTTTATTCTTTCAGTATTTACCCTTTTATATTGATGAAAAATATTGCAAATTCACTAAACAAATATGAACAATATTATAAGATCAGCCTAGATTTTTTTCGTATTTTTTGCCATGCCAGTAAAAGGACATCCGCCTGAAAATTGAGAGTTAGTGGGTTCGAATCGCACTGCTTACAAATATTCTTAAAATAACAATTTTGTCGTTTTTATTCTGCCAAGTGCGATGAAATTCTTTTTTCAAAAAAGCCCGATTAAACACATTACATAAAATATTGAAGTAAGCTTCTTAGGATGTTATAAACAAAAATGTTTCACTTTTTTGTTATCTGTTCATAAACATGTACGTTTGCGTAAAAGTTTATAAACATGTTAAACAGTGAAACGTTTTGTATATAAGAGCTGCCAACGAGGGTCACCGTGGTTGGCAGTTTCAGGGGATCGCTGGTTTTTTAATCTGGGATCCTACTCTGTATTGCAATGCGCCAATCAATGCGATGCGAAAATAAAATGCGATGCGTATGCAAGTCCGTACAATCAAATGATTTTTGCGATTTCTTTTTGGCGCATCGCATTGGGAGTAGTGCCCCTGATGTCAAAATTTTAAAAGTCAAGATGGTGGATAGGGTTGCTGCCTCACCTTTTTTTTGTATTTTTCGAATCCAGTTTCAAATTCAAGATGGTGGATAGGTTAGCAATTTAATTTTTACCAGAACTGCCACATAATATGTTGTTTTTACGAGTTTTAAACTTTGTCTAAGAGTTTTACTGTCTCCCTCTCTCTCTCTCCCCCTCCCTCCCTCTCTTCTCTCTTCTCTTTCTCTCCCTCTATTCCTCTATCTCTCTCTATATCTCTCTATCTCTCTCTGTCTCTCTCTTTCTCTCTCTATCTCTCTCTATATATCTCTATCTCCCTCCCTCTCTCTGTCTCTTTCTCCCTCTCTCTCCCTCTCTCTCTCTCTATCTCCCTCTCTCACTCCCTCTCTCACTCTATCTCCCTCTCTCTCTCTCTATCTCCATCTCCTTATCTCTCTCTCTCTACTTCTCTCTCTCTTTACTTCTCTCTCTCTCTCTTCCTTTCTCTCTCTCTCTCTCTTAAATATTTTATTAATTTTATTGTTAATATTCCTTTAATTAATAATAAAACCAACGGATCACAGACCGAAAAAGACAGCTAAAACTATGTTTAACCCTTTAGCCATTGGAATCGAAATACGAGTTATTTAATTGTGAAAATGTTGGTTCTAGTAGGAAATTAGGCTGAAAAACACGAATCTAAAGTCCGTTTGTCAAAATATTTTTATCTAAAAGTGTGATGTGGAACAAATTAAAGACCGTCTGTAGACGGTGTTAGTGGCTTAGCTGATAAGAAATAAAACATATACTATATAAGAAGTACGAAAACTTTAAATTTATTTACACATATTAAATGTTTAATACATTAACTTATGCAGTTAAATAAGAAAAATAATTTTTTTAGTACAGCCAATTTTTTTATTTTTAAAGATATGTTTATGTTTTTGATTGCATTGAAAAGAAAATTAAATAAATTTCAAAATTGCTCTAAGAAAAAAAATTCATTTATTACTCAAAATTCTGAGAAATTTACACTCAAAGTTGAAACTTTGTAATTTCAACCGATTGATTTCATCTTCACACGATCACAGCTCAGTAACGGTGAAGTTGATGGGGTTTGTTGATATACCCATGAAAAGGTGATTTCATTGCTTTTAAAATGAGTTTTATGTCAGTTAGTTTTTCTGCTAGAAGCAATAACGTAAACCAAAGTCGTGAAATATTAATTAACCTTGTAGCTCCTAAGAATGTGAAAATAGACCACCCCCTCCCATACGATTTTTTGCTCAGCTCGACATAACCTTTCAGCTCCGTAAATAGTTGCACTCAATTGCGGGACACTCTGTATACAGGTAAACGTATCATCCGTCTCAGATTTTGTAAAACAGTTCTTCGCGTTAGAAAAACATAAATGTGCATATCATATCGCACACTAAATACAAAACAGTCACAACCCAAAACTTACAAATTTTTACTTTTTAATGTAAAACTATTCGTAGTGATCATATACTTTGACTGTAACACATCAAATACATTTTGAACACATCTTCCTTTTTTATAATTTAAGAAAAAATGTTTGTCACATTGCTTTGTATGGAGTTCCTTCAAAAATAAAATGGGCTATTGCTTCACCTAGAAATTAAAAAATTTTGAGTTGTGACTGTTTTGTATTTAGTGTGCGGTATGTTGCATTTGGTACAAAACATGTGTGTATCAGAGATCTTACAAAATTTAAAGGATTTCTTCGATCCTCATTCAGCATAATTATTAATTCCGACGAATCTTATTCTTGGCTTTGGGCGAGCTGCTTTTTTTCCGACTATATTGTTAGTAGTTGGCTGTGAGGCTGGTGATGGACGGCCCACAGATTGCTTTTCGATAGAAGCACAAAGTATTTTGATATTTGATATTCGTCGAGTCTTCGATACAAAACGAATGCATTGGTTGTAGCCGTGGCAAGATGGTAAAAATAATCATGGTTGCCTGGTTCTCAGGAAAGGCTTTGTACCAACATACGATGAGCACTATTTGACATTCTTCGTGTCCTTCCATAAAACCTTACGGTGCATATTTAGATTCGTGGCTTTTGTCAGTTCGGCAGCTGGGAATCCGATTCGCTCTAATGGTACCAAGACTATATACGAATTTTATGCTTATCAACTTTAAACTGTGTGTTTACGTTTTCAGTGATGGCAGCACGATTAGTTTCCGGATTTATTAACTCAAAAAGATCTTCCTTAAATAAAATATGTAAGAAAAATCCAGAGCTGCTTGCTTGAATTTAGCCAAATTTTTATAGATATTCGCTAAGTCTTAAAGAGATTTGTAAATACAAAAACTAAATATTCCATGTTAATAGAAATTCGTTTTAAAATACTTACTACCTCCAGTGAAGCCATCAACTGATAATATAACTGCTGGTCCTGAGTGATCGAACCCTTTTCTTCGGCTTTAACGAGGTTGTCGCTTTTGTTTATGGTTCTTATTGTGCGGATTCTGGTAATCACATTGCAATTTCATTCGGTGGCATTAAATTATTTTCTTAGTTTGCGGCGAAAGTTGACATTTATTGTGGTGCATCAGTTATATTTTCTGTTTTCGCAAACGTTGAGGAATCCATTATTTGCAATCTCTTGGTTATCACAACATTATCTTCAGGTTCGAGCTCATCACAACGATAATCTCGATCGTCTTCGAAATAATCATCATTATTAACTGAATTTATTTAATCTTCAATTTCTTCATTACTCATTACAGAAAGTTTGAATTTTTCTGCTTATTGCAGTCTTTTGCAAGTGTATAAACACAAGTATTTTAAGATGTTTTTGACTATTTGAACATTAACACGTTTGATTTGGGTAAAAACAATAAACAAAAGGCTAACAAAATAACACTAAGGTAAAATTACTTTGGTGAAAATTTTTCACTTAAGCCACTAAGACCACCTACAGACGGTCTTCACTCAAAACTTGATTGCAACAAAAATATTCATCCACAAATCAAACTAGCAACAAAATTATCAAAATACAACATCAAATAACTTACTAAAAAAATTCCCGAGTCCACCGAGCTGCTGGAAAGAAATTTTATTTTAATTTTGAACAGTAATTGCTGTATCTGTCAAACTATTCAACTTAGCGCATTCAAACCGGCACCATTTGATGTAAAATAATACTGACTAAAAACGTTTTTGGAAGTTGGAGCGCAAAAAAATTTTAGTTTGAATAGAATGGCATTTTAGTGATGACCTTCTGTAGACGGTCTTAGTGGTTAAACAAGTGTTTTCTGAACTGAAGTGGGAATTCATACTCTAAAGCAATCATCGAAAACAGCTCTTATAACATCACGTTGAAAGCGAACATCAAAGTGTTATAAAAAAAAAGAAAACACTTTGCTCAAAACATAAAATTCTTTTTGAATTTCCGTAGTAAAACAAAGGCAATATTTGTTTCTTGTTGTGTTTGCGATCGTGACAACAAAATCCAAAAAAAAATAAATATTGTGTTTGTATAACACAAGGTTGATTTATAAGGTTGTCGCAAGGGAGAGAGCGAGTACCCATAATTGTCAAATCGAAGTTGACAGCTCATAGAAAATCTACAAGTGCTCTCTATTATCATCCGTTCTTGTTTCGTAGGCATTCGCAAAATTGGCTGGTTTTGACAATTATGGGTACTGAGAAGAGAGTGCGATCAGCCCTGCGATCAGCCCTGCGACAACCTTATAAATCAACCTTGGTATAACACAACACAATAGTTTTCTTTCTCTTTTTATTTTCTGCTCTCTTTGGTACGCATTTCTGTTTGTAGCAAAGAGCCAAACGTAAGGAGATAGTGAGACTGTTTGCTTACGCAGCTGTAGTGCTAGTTTTTGCGAACAGTTTGTTTCCAATCTCTGGTAACAGCCAACCACGCGCAATTTTAATTTCGTCGATTCCGTTCCGGTAGTTTTGATGTCAGAAATTCACCACACTCTAGAAGGCAAATTGTCGATAAAATCATGGAAATCGTCTTGACCGACCGTCATATAAGCACTGTTTCGATTATCCAGGAGCTAAACATTGTGCAAAAAACGTTTGTAATCACTTGAATAATCCTAAGGCTGGATACAAAAACAAGCTCGATGGACGGGCACCATAGTCGACCACACAAGTTAACGCAAAAAAAAATTGACATTCTATCTGCGAATCGGTGCTGAATCGCAACAAAATCGAACTATTTCTAAAGCGAATAAAGTGACTGGTGATGAAAAGCGGGTGAGTTACGACAGCGTTAAGTGAAAACGGTCATGGTCGAATATTTCGAATGTTTCCAGGACTGACGGTCAGGAGTGTTTTGCTGTGTGTTTGGTGGGATTGCCAGGGAATCATCTACTATGAGCTAATTCTCAATTTGGAACTGTACTGCCAACAATTGAACCGTCTGAAAGATGTAATCGCACAGAAGCGGCCAGCTTTGATCAATAGGTCAGGAATCGAGTTCCATGAAAACAACGCCAGGCCACACACATTGATAGTGGCACGCCAGAGCGCTTGGTTAGAAATTTCTTATGCATCCACTTTATAGTCCGGACCAATCACCTATTGCTTACCACCCGTTACTGTCTCAAGAGAAGTTTGTAAAAATCTACTGTCCCAGTTTTTTGCCAATAGAGACATCGTGCCCATTTGAACGATTTCATGCAAAAATAATGGCCCTTAGTAATAGAAACGTAAAAACTCACTTCTAAACTCAAACTTAGTTAGGTGATTCTAAGCTACTTTTAATATTTCGTAGTAATAAAACAAATCTAACAAAAGTCGACTTCAGTGCTTCTACTGTGAACTGATCTTAAATTTTATGTCTGAACGTACCCTTTGTTCGGTTTGCTTAACAGCTGATTTTATTATTTGCTTATTTTTTAAACACAAAGCAAAATAATGGAAGCCGCTATAAAAGTAAGTTTCTTCTTTTGTCTGCTTATGCTTATTGTTTGTTTACTTTATTGCTTATTTATTTAATTGCCTATTATATAATATAGTATATCTACCTGTAGTTTTTTTTACATTCTACATCATTGTAGAATAAAGCGTTTAAGCGGCTTTTGTAGTTTTTCTTTGCACTTGTGCTTCTGGCATCATTTATTATTTCTAGATCCCGAAATATTTCATCGTCCATATTCACTACAATTGTTTCAAATGTCAATTTAAAATTGACTTAGAATCAGGCGAGCCACAACTAGCTGTTTTCTAACTTAGAAGTGACTTTTTTGTTATTATTACTACCGATTGAAAGCTAAAGTCGAGTTTAAGAAAGATTCGAGTTAGAATTTCTTTATTACTAAGGGCCAATGGATTTATTTTCATTACACCTTGAAAAATATATTTGAGTTGAGTTGTTTTCAGAATTTTTTTAGTATATTATAACTTTAAATTCTTTGTATGTTGACGGTAATCTGAAATAATCCTTATTCATAAGAATAAATAAACAAATGTCTTTTATAATTAATAATTTGTTAAATTATTATTTTATTATTATAATTATTTTCAGAGCGTTTTGCATTCGTTTTTCATTTTTCATACATTTTATAATTGTTTATAAACCAACATCATGATCATCGTTATCGTGCTTAATCATAACAGTAATTTTATTTTTTATTTTATTTTTTTTTTTAATTAAAGTAAATTTTGTAAAATTTGGAATATTTCTTGTTTAAAGTTTTACATTTTAAAACTAATTTATATATATATATATATATTTCAAAGTATATATGTATGTATATGCATATAGTTTTTATGTATGTATATATCAATAGTAGCGTAAAAAGTTATTAATTGCATTTAATTCATTTATTGTTTAAATCAATTTATTTAAGCCTAACTTAAAGTACAAAATAATAAAACATACAAATTAATTTGAATAAAAAAAAAAAAATGAAAAACAGGCATTCAAACCTGAAAACTTTAATGGTTATATGTTTTAATTATTTCCAGGCCTAGATGGGGGCACAACTGTTGTTGATGGGCTGTTATTTAATTGCCTGATTTTAAAAGTTGCTTGAATATAAAACTTATACATAAAAGCTAAGCTACGAATTAACATAAAATTGCGTATGTGTATGATGTGTTTGTGAATGTGTATGTGTGTTTTTTAGATGTTCAATTACAAAAAATAAATATGTTTGTCACAGGTTGATATTAGCTCAACTTATAATGAACACATTATTTCTGTGGCAATAAGCAATAATCGCTTAAGTCGACTTAAGACAGATCTGAGTTATTAATGTAGCTGTTTTCTCTGAGCATATATGTATATAAAAAAGAGCTTTCATACAACTTATATGGCGAATAAAAGCTTTGAAGCTAGATTTCTCCAAACACAGAAATCAGACTTAAGCTGTTATTGCTTATAGAAACAGTTTTATATAAAAAAAAAAAAAAAAAATTTAACAATATACAACAATTTTAAGCAAGGCTTTGACCTATGACCTTTTTTTAAATTAGTATAAAAATTTTACAAAAATTAGAAGCATAAAATAAGGAATATACAAATTCTGCTTGCAGATAATTAAGCTAAAATATTTTAGTTAATAAGTTTTTCTTTTTAATTCTTTTTTTACAATGCCTTTATACGTTTCTTTTTTTTTTTTTTTGAATCATGTCATTAAAAAACTTAACAGTTTTCAATGTATGTATAAATGTAGGCTATATTTATATGCATATATAGGTATATAAGTAATATTTAAGTTGCATATACTTTTGCTTGTTCTGCTAGTTCAAGAGCGAAACATATTCAGTGAGGTGAATTAATGACAATCTTAAGAGAGTGTGTGTGTGTGTGTGTGTGTGTGTGTGTGTGTGTGTGTGTGTGTGTGTGTGTGTGTGTGTGTATGGGGAGTTTAGTTAATGTGGAGTACATTGAGAAAATCATGCATTTTTCCAGAGTTTTCTTTTCCCATTCCATAGCAATGTATAATTATAATTTAATTAATTCATATTTTGTAAGCGGCTTAAAACTAATTCATGACTGTTATTGTTATAGATTTTTTTTTTTTAAGTATAGATAATTACTATTATATGTTAGATATTTAATATAAGTTATCTTGAGATGTTGATGATTAGTTGCGATTGTTGTGTTTGTTTCTAGTTTGTTTTTTAATGTTTTGCTTGAATATGTTTTGAATGCAGCTGAATTTGTTGTGTCCAAAGAAAAATGTTGCATGATATATTGTCTAGAATCAATAATTTATCTTGTGAAAGTGAGCTGTTGTAAATGCTGTTTAGATTGTGTTGAAATATCATTTGGAGCTAAAATAAATTCAGCACAGTATATGATGTGCAAACAGAAATTGTTCGGCAGGCAGCAACGATAATTTACACGTTAAAATTCTTAAAAATTCACCATAGTCAATTTATAATAAAGAAATATATAGTTTTAAACATGTTTCAAATGCTATTAAACGTTTAAACAAAATCTTACAACATTTGACCACATTCGATGGTGGTGTAAAAAAATAAAATTGTTTTCAATCGACAACAAACAAAATTAACTAGCTTTGAACTTGTGTTGATCGTAGCAGTTTGTTTAACATTTTTTAATGAACTCACTACAGCATGTGGGCATTTCTTTAAAATGGTCAACCGCGGCTAAAAAATTAAATGTTACTAAAAATTGGTTCTAGTCGCCAATAATGAACCACAAATATTTAAATTTTATCATATGAGAGTATTGAGAGTTGATCTTAATTTGTATACAAAAAAAAAAGTGGTAACAAAAACAAGTTTCTCTTAAACTCAGTTTTCACCAAATTTAATGAGTACTTGAATATGGACTCAAAATACCGTGGGACTATGGACTCAAATTTGAAATCAACGACCCCGAACACCCCCTTACACAACGTTTCATACGGATACAATGACATTTTTATATTTCGGCCGCCATATCGGATCCGCCATTTTGAATTTTTCATTTTTGACATCACATTCAAATTTGGTGACACCGAAAGAAATTTCAGAATATTGGCCAGCAAAAGTGGTTACTGAACCCATTGTGACATGTAATAATGCCATTCTCGAAGCATTTTTGTTTTTATATTGACAAAAACGTGTTTTTTTTCCTGAATTAGAATCTAAGTTTTACTTTTATTTTTAAGAAAAAAATGATAGCTTGAAAAATTTTGTGTATCAACACTTTTGTTATTTAAAAGAAAAAATCTGTCGCGTACGTTTTAACACTTAATTCAAATAAAAAAAAAAAAATCAAGATAATTATGATTTTAACTCCCTGCAATATAAAATAGCATTATTCAACATATTTTAGACATTTTTAGAAAAATAATTTGCCTATATATTTCGCAGAGTTTTAAATATATTTACATGCGCCTCAAAATCACTTAGTTTTTTTGTCGCGTACGAATCGCCATTATAAAGGCGGGTATCATGAAACTCAAAGCTTGACCGTGCCTGATTTTACTCCTATATATATAGTACTCCTCTAGGGCTCCACAACAACCAAACTACGTTCTATATTTTCATTTTCATTCTTTTTGCTGTTATATGCGTACGAATGTCGCGTACGTAAGCAAAGAAATGCCCATATGTGCAATTAAAATTTTTCAAAGTTAGTGCCTGAGTTTCAATCTGTGCCCGGCATCTCATGGCAGCGAAGGTAAAGAGTTTTCTCTGCCGCCACATGTATTTAAGCACACGTACGCTGCTAGAGCTTTCAGTGCGGTTCGAAAATTCATGAGGGTAGAGTGTTGATGCGCATTTTCTCAGTTTAGTAGAATAGTGTATATATGGTAGAGCAAATTGTAATGATTTTCAGTTTCTAGTAATGAACATTTTACAAATAATCAACTTGGTATTAATGCGATGTTATAGTTATGATGTACAAAAAATATTCATCACAGTGTTGCTGGTAATTATTAAAATTTAAAGCAATGACAATTTAAAATTGTTTTTTAGCCAATTGTCTAAAAAAACTTTTTTAAAAATTTTCTTGATAGTCCTTGGTATGTAAATAAAGTGATAGCCATGAAAAATAACAACTTATCGAATGAGTTTAAATTCTGGAAAAATCATAAAGTATTAATTAATTCACCACAGTCTACAATTTATGACATATATCACATTGCAGCAAAGAATATTAACAAAAATTTAGCTTGTTTTAAATGCTTTAACGTGTTCAGAAAGTCTTAAAAACAATTCTCCAGAGTATATGGTGTATTAAATACAGTTTAATTCTGTAGGTATGATCAACAAAGAACATTTTTAATTTGCCTTTAACGGTCTAATTTACTCAACAATCTCTGGTGAATAACATAAAATTGCTCTTCTTAAGCAATAAAATTCACGTTTCGACTTATGTGCGATTATTCGACTTCTGTGGATTCAAATCCTGCAATTTTTAAGACCCTAAGGAATTCACCTCAAGTAATAATGATTAAATTAGATTAATTTCAAGTTGCTAGTAGTGAAGAATTTATTAACTTAATTTTAATTTTGTGGTGTGTTGATAAAATTAACTGAACTGTTGGTGTGCTGATGAAAATTAATTTTTTCGCTATAGTGTATAATAAACAACTTCGCTGCCGATGGCATTTCCGTTTGCACGTGTTGAGAAAATTCATCAGTGTTGGTATATTGATAAAAATTATTTTTGTTGCTATAGCAATGAAAATATTCAACTTTGTAGCTTATTTTAAATGCTATTGTATGCAAAGAAAATATCTTTAGAAAACTCACCATAGCCAATGAAAAATAAACGAGAATTATTTTCAACTGTCGGTAAGAGAAAATGCACTAAGCTTGGAAAATGGTGCCGGTATGCCTTGATACAAAATTTAATAAATAAATAATTTCCCACAGTTCAGTGTGTAAATAAAGATGGAGAATGTTAGATTCAATAACTGCAATCTTTATAATCTTTAATAATTCACCACTGCGCATGGTGAGTACAGAAATATGGGTTTTAACAGTATTCAAATTGCATATAATAATTGCCGTGTGCTTCGGCAGTAATAGTAAAAGCAAAACAACTACAGCGGCATGAATGTAGCTGTCGCAGTCGATAGTTGCATATAAATATCTGCTGTCTAAAATTCAATAGTCGAAGTTTCAGTTCACGAAGGGCTGTCGCAGTCATTGCAGTTGCTGTCGTAGTCAATTAAGACATTTTGCTCAAAGTCGTTAGTTGCAAACTGAAATTTTTCTTGTTAAAAACGTGGGATTTATTTGTATAAAAAAAGCAAAACAAGAGATAATCAACTCTATCATGAAAAATTTTCTCACGGGAGTTAGAAAAGGGAAAAAAGGAAAAAAGGGGAGTTTCCGTTTTTAAGATAAAGCTTAAAAAATTTTTGGAAATTTTTAATGCAGATTTGTTCATCAACCATTAATGTCCATCAAACTGAGTATAAAAAGTAATGTCTTAATTTCCTATCTTTAAAATGAAAACCCCTTTTTTCCGACTCCCGAAAGAATATTGTTCATAATAGGGCTGAAAATAGTAAGTAGGTTGGATAGGTATGTTGTTTGCAAAATTGACTACAACAGCAACCGCTACGACTGCTATAGCATTGCAGTCAACAATCGACTGCTACCATGGTAGAATAATCTAGGTAGGAGCATTGCAGAATTATTAGGTAGGGCCGATTCGGAGAAGAATGAAGTAGTAAGCAGAAAAAAGCGGGTTATAGTTGTTAAAATCAGCTGTTCATCTCGGGTTTCTTTATGTTCATGTTTCGCAGTTGATTT
The DNA here is from genome assembly GCA_914767935.1 of Coremacera marginata. Taxonomy (NCBI): domain Eukaryota; kingdom Metazoa; phylum Arthropoda; class Insecta; order Diptera; family Sciomyzidae; genus Coremacera; species Coremacera marginata. The sequence goes on from OU612047.1 coordinate 55,304,662, forward strand.
AAGGCAAAAATTGTTACAGGTTTTTTTTCAATTTAAGACTTTTTTCATTTGTAATTTTTATTAGTGTTTTTATAAAATTTTCACTCAAACTATCACAAATTCAAAACATGCGACCACACAGTTTGCAACTTTGAAACATAAAATATTTTCATTTGCAATTCTTACGAAATTCATCGTTTTGACAACTAAGCAACCTTTTCATTATCCACTCTTCGTTGACGCGTTAGGACACTGAGCCAATCAGCCCTACCTTATAATTCTGCCATGGGTAGGTGCAATAGGGATAGTCTCTGACCGCTAATGTCAGAAGAAACCTCAAGTCATGATTCACAAAATACGATAAACACCAAAGCTTGATTTCTTCTTCTTCTTATTAAAATACTATTCTATCCCGAATAGTATTGATTCCTAGGAAGAGGCAGCCGTAAACACGAGGTTCTAATCACAGCCTTTGATATAATACTTTGTTGTAATGTTGATTTGTCGAAAGCTCGAACGCTTTTTTTTTAATTATAAATTTTTTTTCTTTAGCGATTGGGGATTTACACCCGTCATGGTGAACGATTTGACCGGAAGTCCCAACACTTAATTGGTTTGCTTTGAAATGTGACAATCTTGGTCAGAGCAAAAGAAGCACTTCAAAATGGCTCCTACCTAGATTATTCTACCATGACTCATGGTTGAATTATAAGGTTGTCGCAGAGCTGATCGTACCCCCTCTTCTTAGTACCCATAATTGTCAAAATCAGCAAATTTTGCGAATGAGTACGAAAGAAAAACAGATGAAAAAAGAGAGCAATCGCAGATTTTCTATGAGCTGTCAACTTCGATTTGACAATTATGGGTACTCGTTCTCACCCTTGCGGCAACTATAATTCAACCATGCCATGACTGCTACAGCTTATTGTGAAATGTTGCTTCGACTATTGAATTTTGAATAGCAGACAGCAAGTTTGGAATCGACTAAAGTGATAATTGACAATTGATAATAAAAATTATCACTTTTGCTCCATGTAAAGTGATTATCAAATTGACAATCACTTTTCTCCTATTGAGATTATGCAACAGCGTTTAAAGTATCGATTTCAAAAACGAAAAGCAAAACTGCCAACTAACACCTTAGCCGATTTCACATCAGTAGTCGACTATCGACTGCGACAGCTCTTCCTGAACTGTTATTTCGACTGTTGAATTTTACACAGCAGATAGCAATAGCTGACTATCAACTGGAATAGTTTTCTGCAACTTGAAACGGTTTCAATCGATATCGATATATATATAAAGAATTTTTTAGCTTTATTTTAGCGCTTTGGTGTTAACACGAAATCGTAACTTTTTCATTGTAACATTTTCGAGATCGTAAAGAATACTGTATGAAGGGTTTGACACGACTTCGTAACGAAATGTCGTAACGAGCCTTAAGGAAAATGTTACGAAAAAGTTACGATTTTGTTTAAATAGTTCGAAAGAAAGGAAATTGCACTCTGTTCGCATTTCAATATATCGTAGAAACAGTTGCATAACGAAAAACCATATAAATTCGTATAAATATTGAAACTGTTCCGATATTTGCATAACGAAATTGTAACGATTTCTTTAAGACAGCTCGAAATAGTTACGAATTAGTCGAAATTTCGAGTAGGTTTGCTGAGTTTGTATTATTACCCAATTAATACATTGTATTATTATGTTTATAATTTTGAATTTTTACAATCAAATGCAATTTGAAGCTGAAAATTTTCATTTAAAATTTTCATTTAACTATATATGGTATGCAAAAAAAAAAAAACTTCGACAAGCAGCAACGATACCGTTACATTAAATTATCGTTATTTAAAAAATTCATCACAGTCATTGGTGTGCAAGAAAAATTGTTGTCAATATATTACAATGAAATATATAGTTTTAAGCCAGTTTTCAGACGCTATTAAACGAAAGCTTACAACAGTTCACCATAGTTTGTGAACATTTGTTCAATTTTTAAATTAATTCATCACAATATCAATGTGTCAATGGAAAGTTGTATAATGGAAGTTTTCAGCTCGTGAACTTAGTTTCGAAGTGTGCTTTTAAAATCTTTCAGAAATTCACCGCAGTCTATGATTTATCACAAGGAAAAAATGCTCTTTCATTTTTACAATAGAACACCTGTATTTACTAAACTCACTACGCAGCTTATTAAAATTGCAGCGGTTGATCAAGAAAAATGCGTTAGATAAATAAAAATTCACCACAGTAAGCCGCAGCAGTGGAAATTGTTGCATAAAAAATTAACAATTTAAAAAGCTTTTTTGAAATGTTAAAGTATGTTTTCAAAGTTTTAAAGGAATTCACCACCGTATTAAATGTGTAAACGAAATTTGTTTTTTTTTTTTAATAGTAAGCAAAATTGTTATAAGCAATAAGCTTATTTTTAAAATTAGTAGTGGGCGTACACAAATTTAAATAAATTTACCATGCTAATAGTAAAATGCAAATTTTAGAAAAAAAAATTACTTCTATTCAGTTTAGTAAAATATGAAAAAGTTTACGAAACATGTGCTAAGTTTAAAGCGCGGATAACTTCACAACAGATAAGCTTGTTTAAATGAAATGGTTTTACCACCACGAAATCTCAAAAAACTCACCGCAAGCAATTATCGTGTAAACGAATATTGTGTCATTATTACACTAGAAATCTTTTCCATTGTTTTAGTCTTAAATTGAAGGACTGTAGAATAGTAAAACTGTTTTCATTGCGTTCTTTTCCGGGCTATTTTTTCTATATTTCTATTATCTTTTTTCCTTTTTTGTTTTTTTTTTTTTTTTTTGTTATACAAGAAATTCATAGATCAAAGAAATACAGTATCAAAACTATCAACTCGTTCAACTTGTAGCAGTTGGGAGGCATTCAGTTTCGAAACTACAATGGAATTTTTAAGCAGCATTGCATCATTTTTCTTATTATTATAAATCAAAGCCAGGTTTTTGAATTTCTTCTTCTCTGGTGATGGTAGTGGTGGGCTAAATTGAAAAAATTTTCAACGTCAAGTTTAAATTGAAATTGAAGAAAACCAAAAACAAAATAATACTCTTAGCGATAATGAAAACATAAGCTAACCTTATAGCTTAAAACAAAAAAAAATATCTAACTAAACTCTACAGTTAGTACTAAAAGTAAAACAAAAAAAAAACCTAAGCATACAGTGTACATTCAATATAACTAGTGGGCACAAAGCCTTCATCCCAGCCGTTGGAAACGTTAAGGCGTCGCACGCGCGTCCAACCATCACCCTGATCGATTTCAATCACTTGCAGCTCTTCACCCTCGGTCATAGGAATGCTGCCTTCGCTGGTGGCTGTGGGATAGATAGAGCAGATTAAAAATAAATGAGATTTTTATATTGAGAATAAATATTTGCTTGTTACCTTCAAATGGATACAAGGCACGACATGTGCCCAATGGCTGCAGCACTTCCATTTCCGTCTCATAATAAGCATCTTCGCTGCCGATGGCATTTTCGTTCGCACTACCTTGACCCGAACCAGGCAGCGAGGTGTGCGATGTCCCCAGACCACTTTCAGGACTAGCTGAACTGCTGAATTTCAACACGCACAAATATGAAAAAAAGACAGAGACAGAGATTTTTGAAGGGAGTTGTTTTTGTGATGAGTGGATTGGTGATAATAAATGATTTTGAATAAAAGCAAATAATGCAAAATTTAGCTAAAACGAAGACTTTTAGCGCAAAAGCAGCAAAACATAAAAGTCAAAAAAAAAAATATAAAAAAGACATGAAAATTATTAAAAAAAAAAATTATTAGAAGAATTAAGATTCTACAAACAATAACGCGATGAATTTTACACTTAATACAGCTTTAGCAAAAAAAAAAAAAATATAATTAATTTCATCAACTCATTTAATTACAAGATCAAAAACAATCTAAACAAAATTTCTAACTGTTAAAATTATTGAAATAAAGTTTAGAAGAACAAAACTAAACATACATTATTTTGTATGCCTTTAGTTATTGAGGGGCTATGATTCAAAAATGACCAAGTTCACTTGCCCCCTTTTTTGATAAAAATACGATCGCGGTCATTGTAGTTTATAGGTATATAAAATTGCTATAAGATTGTCAAATTTTTTGGTAAATAACGGAGTTATTGTAAAAAAATTTTTGAACTTGAACAGTTCTAAAACTAAACTGGTTGAAATTGGCTACTTTTAATAAAATAAAAATGGATTTGATCAATTTTGAAGTTGAATAGTTTCTCATGACTAGTTTTAAAATAGAATGATTTCGGTTTAGTTTGTTTATAACAAAAGACTAAATTAAAACTTGAATAATCTATGAATAATTGTATATCAATAATTTCAATGATTTTTCTTTTTATATTTATAAATTATTTTTCTAACTTCGCTTTGACTCTTCAAAAAATTTTTACACTGCTTTAGGGAAGAAAGTCCTTTCACACGAAATAAGATAATTCAAACGCATGAAATGAGCATTTAAGGAAAAATATCCAATTTATGTGTTTTCTGTCGAGAATTATTAATTTCAAATTAAATCATTTTTATTATTTTAAATAATACTGTGTGCTCGACATAAATATTTTGACTTAAGCTGACATCAGACGTGCTCTTTAAATAACATTTAACGGCACCCGATTATTTCTTGTAGTGACAAATTCAGGGACATAACTATTAAGCAACTTTTTTGAAATAGGTTAAAAGGAACGATTAAAACCGGTTAGTTAAAATGCATTTTAGTTATAAATAACTGTTATTTTTAAGAAATACTTTTTTGGTTGAAGCATAACTTTTACTTTTGAGGAATAAATTTTTGGGTTGACTAATAACAGTTATTGTCTGAAAATGAATTTTTTCTGGTTATTATTCTAAAAAAGTTGACCTTTTGTTTTGGGATACGTGCGCTGGCAGAATTAGAGGATCTCAGATTTAGAATTTGAAAATTTTTGACCCTAGGGTGTACCCTGAAAATAGAGTCTCTGATTTTGAATTTAAAGTTTAAATTTTAAAAACTTTTTTACACTAGGGTGGACCCCGAAAATGGTTTGTTTTTTTAAGAATTTTGTGCATGCGCTGGGAGAATTAGAGGGTGGCTGATTTAGAATCTGATGTTGGAATTTTAAAAATTTTATGTGACACGAGGCTGGACCCTGAAATTGTTTTTTTTTTTTTTTTGTTTTACACACTTTGTACATGAGGGGGCAGAATTAGAGAGATGCTGATTTCAAATTTGATGTTAGAATTTCATAAATTTTATAGTGACATTAGGGTGGACCATAAAAATGTTTTCATGTTTTAGACATTTTTACGTGCGGTGGCAGAATTAGAAAGTCGGTGCTTTCGAATTTGTTGTCAAATTTGATGTAAAACAAAAACACATTTCCAGGTCCACCCTAGTGTCACATACAATATTTGAAATTCTAACGTCGGGTTCTAAATCAGCGACCCTCTAGTTCTGCCAGCGCAAGTACAAAATGTTTAAAAAACAAAACATTTTCGAGGTCCATCTAACGTCAAAAAGTTTCTAAAATGTTAACAACATCAAATTCAAAATCAGCGACATTTTACTTCTGCCACCGCATGTACAAAATGAGTACAACAAAAAAAAATATTTTCAGGGTCCACCCTAGTGTCACATAAAATATATGGAATTCTAACATCAAATTCCAAATCCAAATGGTAATCCAATTCAAAATATTACCATGTGCAAAATGTAGTAAGCAAAAACACTTTCAGGGTACACCCTAGTGTCAAATAATTTTCCAAATTCTAAATCAGCGATCCTCTAATTCTGTCAGCGCATGCACACCTCATATCGTGAGTTTATCCCAAAACAAAATGTCAAATTTTTCATGATTTTCGACACTAATAAAAGTCATGCATGCTTGACTTTTCAAAAGCATTCGATACCGTAAATCACTTGTTGTTATGTCAAAAACTTAAATGTTGGTATGGTTTTTGTTATAGTGCTGTAAATCTTTTAGGAAGCTACTTGTCGAACAGATTTCAGAGAGTAAGAGTCGGAAATAAGTTTTCTCAATTCAAATTAGTACGAAGTGGAGTGCCCCAAGGCTCCATACTTGGTCCTTTGCTGTTCTCCGTTTTTATAAATGACATTTTTTCAACATGTAAGTTTTCTTCCATTAATGCCTATGGGGATGATGTTCAATTATATCTCTCGCGTAGAACGGGACTCTTAGAAGACTTAAGCTATAGAATGAATGAAGATCTCTACAATATTAACCTATGGGCCTTTAGTAATGGTCTACAGCTAAATGCGCTGAAGTCTTTTGTGCTACCGATTTCAGCGTCTAAAATGTATTTTGAAAATATTCCACACTTGTTTATTGGCAACAAAAAGCTTGATTTTGTAACTAGTGTTGTAAGTCTTGGCTTTCACGTCAACTCAACACTAACATGCACTGATCATGTAAATAGCATTATACGCAAAATGTACTACATATTGCGAAATCTTAGAATGTCTGCTGATTTTACCCCCGTTGAAACAAGACATAAGCTTGTGATACAACCAATTTTACCAATAATTACCTACTCGGAAAACGTGTATAGTAAATTAGATTCGTGTTCTGAACATAAACTGCAAATAGCATTCAATCATGCAACAAGGTATGTCTACGGCATTCGGAGATTTGATCATTTATCTCAGTATAGGAATTCTATCCTTGGTTGTAACATTACTAACTACACTAACGCCAGAAACTGCATTTTCCTTCATAAGCTGATTCACTATAAAACTCCACTATACCTTTTTGAAAAACTACAATTCAGCCAGTCTAGTCGAAGTAACATGCTAATTGTACCTAACTTTAAATACCTTAACTCTACAAGACTTTTTTTCATTAACGCCATCAGACTATGGAACTCTTTACCTAATCACTTAAAATGCATTGTTGGTATTGGAAACTTTAAGCAAGCTATATTTAAATATTTTAGTTAACTACTTTACAAATGGTAACCAGCTCTCTCTTTCTATCTCTCTCTTTCTTAAATTTATCTCTCCTTTTTTCTTCTTTAAATTTCCTAAATTAAATTTTTATAGTTCTTAAAAGGTCATTTTACGTATATTATATCTTTGCTTAGACATTATTTTTCTTCAAGTATATCAGCTATTTTAAGTTGTGTTAAATTTATTTTGTAATATTTAATCCTGTATACGCATATTTTTATGTGTTATAATTGCCCAACTTTTTCTGCTGTGAAATATAGAATAACAGTTACTTTCGGTCCCTGGATAAATTATTGTAAAAACATGGTTTGAGGAATTAAAATCTGAATAAACGAAGCCATTTAGGACACGCTTTTTGTGGTACTACAAAAAGAAAGAATTTCTTAGGGACAAAAGTATTTTGACGTTTATGCAAGCAACGATTTGGTAATTAATATCAAAGTATTATATAATTATTCAACTTTATTCAAATGTATTTTATTCTTTAATAAAAAAAAAAGAATGAGAAAAGATCGGAACTAAGTGTTGAAATGAGTTGTGGAATCGTAGGGAAGCATAATTGTGGTATTTCTGTTAAAAAACAAATTATGCTCCGAGTTACATTTGTCAAGGCAAACCGTTAACTTTCAAATAAGTAAGCACAAAAAACCATTTGCTACGATCTGGCAGCAAACGTAAAACAACACGTAAAGAAGAGAAGGTTATTGTACGGGAGTTCTCAAAGAACACTAGTTTAACTCCAAAAAGCCATGCATTACAGATGAAAAATTTTTCTCAGAATTCAGTTAGCGAACGCAAAATTCGCAGACTTTTAAAAGAATTCGAATTCGGTACATATTCCGTTAGGAAAATACCGTATATAACGCCAGCAAATAAAATCAAACGACTCAAATTTGCCAACGATTTTCTCTGCAAGACTATGAGCTTTTGGAACCGACTTTTGTGGGCTGATGAAAGTACGTTTGAGTATCATGGCTTACCTAAAAAGATATTTGTCCGAATTCCAAAGAAAAAAGCGGTGGATTGGTAATGTTCTGGAAATGCATTTCCTCTTCGGGTCAAGGTGATTGATTTGATTCCTATTGATGGAACGATAAACCAATACAAATATTTGGATATCTTTTTATTTTATAAATTTTGGATAACTGATCATGCATTTCCATCTGGTGACAAATTTATTGCTGAGTCATTTATTTTGCTACAAGATAATACACCATGTCACAAAAGTAAGTTCATAATGAACTTTTTGAATTTTTTCATGTTTTAAACTGACCACCACAAAGTCTTGATTTAAACGTTATTGAAAATTTATGGGCCCATACTCGTATTAAAGGAAAGCGAAACGTTTGCTTGACTCGGACTGGGAATGAGACTATTTCTGAAATAAAAAGTCCTTGGGAGCAAATTCTGGCAGATATTTTGAAAAATCTTGTGGAATCGGTACCTAAACGCCTTCAAAAAGTAATAGAAGCTAATGGCGCATATATTTTTAATTAAATGGTTAAGTTTTTTTATTAAATTTTCTAATCTTTAAGTTTAGTTTTGCATAAAATTTAATTGTCAAAATAATTATGCCTTCCTTATAAGTTATTTTTAAAAAAGATTTACATATTTTTGGCAACAGTTTAAGCAAATAAAAACATATTAATTAGAGTTTTCTCAAACTATTTCAAAAAATCAAAATATTTGCATTTTCCTTTCGTCAAAATAATTATACTGACCACCGTAGTAGGGCTTGGATTCACTTTTGAAAATAAGCCTTTTGACACTTGATCAGTTTTGAACCAAATTGGTATGAAAAAAATTGAAAAATTCCTTGCAAGGGGTTTTATCAAGGTCCTTAAAATAGGCGTTAAAACGTCTTTATTCGAACCAAATATCTTACCGCTGAATTATTTCTGCAGGTTTGAAAATAGGAAATAGTCGCAGGGGGCTAAAACTGGAGAATAATGGTGGATGGGGTAGCAGTTTGTAGCCCTACAGACATGCGCGCGCAAATGTGTTGTCATGGTGAAATAGCACTTTTTCTTTACCAAATATGGTCGCTTTTGCTTCAAATCAAAGTCAAATTGACTGGGCTTTATCCATGTTTCGTTTTTACGAAACGGCGCAAAATCTCTTTCGAATTGCTATTGGACATCGCTAAGCACCCATTTTAAGTTGTCACACGAGTATGAGCAATCGCGGCACCCACCAAGCGGATATAGCTTTTTCATGTCCATATATTGAAGTAAAATGTGATGTACCCGCTAGGTTGAGATACGTACGCACTTTCATTCTTCGATCGTCTAATATCATTCCATACATTTTATCAACAATTTATGGCGTGACCGACCTCCTTTGGGCGACCTGAACGTTCGGCGTCACTTTTGCTGGTACAACCACAACGGAATTCAGTAAACCACTTCATAAGCATTACAATTGATGGTACATAGTCCCCAAAGCATTTACCAGGCATTACCGTGGTTTCGGTGATGTTTTTTTACGCAAAAAAATATTGTTTGATGAGCACACGAAATTCACTTCTCTCAATTGTTGTCGAAATTCACGAGGTTGTTTGCTTTCAATGGCTGTCAAATACAAACTAAATGTCGCAGCTTGCTCAAAATTTGGCAGTGGTCTATTAACAGGTGGTAGTTGACATGACGAGTGTTGTATTTAAAGTTACTATGCGGAAAATTCAAAAAGCCCTACTTCTCAAATTGCCTTATAAACTTTGTCTTCATAATTGTTTCAAGTAAATATTTTGTGTAATTTGTTCTTGTACTTGAAATCAAATGTTTTTTTAGCTTATTTTATATAATGTTTGCAAGTCTTTTTGCATAGCTGTATTTAAGTGTGAACCCAAAAATAAGCGAAATATATATATATTTTTTTAACAAAATTATCGATAAGTCGCTGCAATAGGTTTTAAAACTAGTTTTCATAAAATTTTATTTTTCTTAGTATATTAATGTTAAGATTTCTTTGCAACGTTTCGTTTTTTGGACCGTTTTTTCAGGACCGTTGTTTTATGTAAAATTTAAAAAAAGGGACTATCAAGTTATTAGTTTCTAAAAATATTAGAGAATATATTGAAAATAGAGAAATTTATTAAAAAAAAAAAAAATCTTTAAGCGCCAGTTTATTCCTTATAATTTTTTTGATAAGATATACTTTTGACTGGGATAAATAAATTCCACAAACACACAAAAAAAATCCGAACCCGGGGTCCGTTTAACCCCATCACGTCGGGGTTTGTCATAACCTTAAAAGCTCAATAGTGGTCAATAGTGGGTAAATTTTGGGTTTTTCATAGCTCCCATTTTCGCGTGAACACGGGTGGAAGGTGTTCACGTGTATCCGTTTTATCTATGTTTACGCATATTTAAGAATATTAAAAAACAATCACGAATTCGAACAAGACGTGAATGTTACACGTGAAGTTGCAAAAGTACGTGGTCACGTGTACACGCTTAAAAAAATGTTTCTAAAAAATGTTTATACGACTTATACGTGCACAAAATTGAGGTCTTTTAGGTTATTAATCAAAAAGTATGTATCTTTTAACTAAGCTTCTTTTACTAAGCCGAAAAAAAAATTTTCAGATAAACCAGTCTCCAGATCTTCGTCTTTCGCGGCATTGCACTTCCCTACCTTATCGACGAATACTTATGGACCAATAAAAAATGTCCGGGATAAATCTTGAATAGGATAATACTTTAATAATGTATATTCAGATAAACCAGTCTCCAGAAATCTTGCTCACCGCAAAATTTAAGGTCTTTCGCGGCATTGTGTAGGTAGGGAACTACCTTATCGACGTATATTTTTGGACCAATAAAAAATGTCAGGGATAAATCTTGAATAGTTATACTTTAATAATGTAAAAAAAATGTTGGTCGAAAATAAAGCACAGCTTCATAAACAAAAAAAAATGTTTAAAAAGATGTCTTTTTTTCTTCGAAAAATTCCCGGACACCCTTAAGGAAAAAAACACCGCGATTTTTTTTAACGACTAAACCCACTTCGTTAGGTAATTTTTCTTTAGATGATTGGCTTTTGGAAAATACAAACCGTTTTATGCGGTCTTAGTAGAATCGTTCGTATCTGGCAGAAAAGCGTGAGTATAAAAAACTTGAGAAGCATAGCGACAGGAATTGTTCCTACCAAATAAAAATTTTTGAAATGGTTTTTCGCATTTCAATGTCTTTTTCTTTCAATTGATATAAAGCCCATTTCCTTCTTTTTTGATCTTTACAGAACTTTTAGGTAACTGTTTGGAAACAGAAAAGTCGATCGTACGGCTTGCAATGCTTATGAGAGCTGTTTTTGTGTTTGAGCTGAGTCTTCATCTAATTTTTTTTCTCTGGTCTTACACGGATGCTTTTAAAAGGTGTTTTTTTTAGAGGTATAGAACTTTAAGCTGGCAACACTGTTTTAACTGGCGGCCATTTTGTCAGCTGTCAAGTGATTTGTGTTTAGTTTGGTTTGGCATTTCAACATGAATAGACTGACGCCTGAACAACGCTTTCAAATTGTGCAAATTTATTTTGAACATAATGGTTCTGTTCGAAATAGGTATCGCGCACTACGTCCATTTTACGGTCAACATAATCGTCCATCAGAGCAATTAATTCGATTAACTATGGACCGTTTACGCACCACGCTTACTCTAAATGATAATACGCATCCACAGAGACGTCGTACAGTGCGTACAGAAGCCATTGCTGCTGTAGAGCGTAACGTAGAGGAAGACCCGAATCTGTCTATCCGCCATCGTGCACAGGAGTTGGATGTGTGTCAATCCACTTTTTGGAAGATTTGCGGGGAGATCTTGGTTTGCGTGGTTCAAAAATTAATCTCGTGCAAGAATTGAAGCCACACGATCACCTAGCAAGGCGTAGATTCGATGAATGGGCCCAAAAAAAGATTGCCGTTGACCCCGATTTTCATAAGAGAATTTTGTTCTCTCGATGAAGCTCACTTTTAGTTGAATGGCTACGTCAATAAACAAAAATGCCGTATTTGGAGTGAAAATAATCCTCAAGTGTATGTTGAGACACTGTTACATCCAGAAAAACTGACTGTTTAGTGTTCTCTATGGGCTGGTGGAATCATTGGTCCATACTACTTTAAAAAAGATGCTGGCCAGAACGTTACAGTCAATGGTGACCGCTATAGAGCCATGAATACTGACCTTTTCGTTTACCGAAGAATTGGCTTCTAAGATCGTGCTATTTAACGCCGCTAGACTATTTTATGTGGGGATATGTGAAGTCGCTAGTCTACTCCGATAAGTCCGAAACGATCAACCACTTGGAAGACAACATTCGTCGCGTAATTGCCGATATATGGCCACAAATGTTGAAAAAATTATTGAAAATTGGACCTCCAGATAAGATTACGTCAAGAAGTAATATTTAAATTATAATGCTAAAAGATTATCTTTTCAATAAAGTCAATTCATGCCAATTTTTAAAATTCATCCTTGTTTTATTCCATTTTAAAGTTCTTTACCCCTATAAAAAACAACCTTTCCCTCTACAAGGCCTGTTGAATGGTAGAGTTGAAATGTAATCAAGTTTTATTTGAACTGAAGTTCGCTGCATATCCTATATTATAGTATGGATTGCCTTGTACCTAAACAAAGTACCTGTAATAACCAGGCACGTAAATTGTAGAGGTCTCAACAAAGGTTTTATTTGGGATAACCAAAAATATACAGAAAATAAAGTTCTAATTTTAAGACCAAAAAAATATCGAAGTTCTCACAACTGGAGATGTCCCAAAATTAACAAACTTATAGTACCCGTAGCCTCTCTTCCTTCTGTTTTGGGTAAAAACTAAAGCAACCGCTTATCGATAAGTTTAATTTTAAAAAAGCAATATTTTGCTATTTTTGAGTTCCTCTACTAATAAACTCTAATAATACGCGTAAAACAATAAAGCGAAAATATAATTGAACAAAAAATGAGAAGAGTTATTATTGATACAACAACAACAAGACTTATAAGTGTACCCGTTATTGTTATTATTATGCCCATTTTGTATTTGCGCCACATTATCCTCTGAGTCTGACCTGCTTAAGCTTCCAGCATCATCGTGTTGATCTTCGCCCTCATCGTTGTTGTCCTCAGCGCTGCCGTTGGAATGTCTAGCGTGTGATGAGGAAGATGAAAAACTATTGTTGAGTAATATTAAAGATAATACAACAATTGAGCTTTTAAAATTTTAAGCTAATGGATTATACCTCGATGTTCGATGTCCATTTTGGAAAGTATTGCGATTCGCTTGCGGGCTATTATTGGCCATTGGCACTTGATTCGCCTTCTCCAGATAGCCTTGATATTTTTTCAGATCAATTTTCAGCTTTTCCAGCTTGTGTTCTGACTCATTGAGCTGACCCTCAACAGTCATGGGATTGCCCAGCGAAGAGTTGGCTTCGTAAACGACTTTCATTTTCATGAGACCATCGCGTGCGGCTGTTTCTTGCGCAATTTTTTGTTGTAGCTCGGCGAGTTTTGCTTGCAGCTTTTTACGTCGTTGATTTGGTGGCAAATCGCTGAAGTCTTCCTTTTGGCCGTCCGCGGTTAAGGAGTTCTATGCAAAGTTTGAAAAATAATATTAATTAGAATAAATATCAGATACATAAAATAGTTGATACAAGTCACGTTTTATAAAAATTATTTATAATGGACGTGTTGGTCAGAGTGCAATGCATGATTAACTTAAAATTTGATGAGCTAGTTTATAATAAAATAAAAAAAAAATACAAAAACTGCATGTTTTGGGGGATGCAAATTAAAAATGTTTGTATACAAATTTTAAAAAATATCAACTTTTGTAAACACATAATACATAAAACATGCATGCAGAATACAACAAAAGTTTATATAAATAAAATAACTTAAAATAACTTCAAATAACTTTTTAGAACTTAAAAGCCAATCATAAATTTAAAAATAGTTTTGTAAAAACTTAAAATTCATAATAAAAAATATGCCTAGAAGTATGCAATAGTAAATGATTAGAGAGTAACAATGTCTGAAAGTATGCAATGCATGGTTAGTAATGAAAATGTGTACCGAAATTTGTTTTTTAGTAAATTCAAAATGGTGGTGAAAAGCTATTTTTAATTTTAAATCAACTAAATAACTAGAAAATATAAACAAGTTAATGAGTGAGTGACAGAGATAGTGAGAGAGCAATAGTGGAGAGAAAAGAGAGAGAGAGAGAGAGTTAATTCAAAGCAATCATACCTTCATCGTGATACAGGCTTCAATAATCTTCTGTTGCTTCGGACAGAAATCAATTGAAATTGCATTTGTATCACATGTTGTTGTATTTATGTTACATTGTTGTTGTTGTACATGTACATATGTGTTTTGTGGCATGTGTTTTTATGTGTTTGTGGCGTTGTGTATTTTGTGTATTGTATTGTAGTTAGTATAAGAGAAAAATATTTATGATTTAGTATGAATGACATAAAACAGTTTTTTTTTTTAATGAAAGCGTTTAAAATAAATTTTGAAATTTTTTTGCAAAGATTTTGAGTTTTGAAGCACAAGTGTTTAGAAAACGATGGCGATAAAATAGGAGAAAATAAAGCATTCTAATTAAAATAAACCATAAGATTTATTTATATATAAGAAAAATAATTCTATCAAGAAATTCTTAAAAAATGTTGTTTAATTGCTATAATGAAACCTTAAATTGTTACAATCTAAAGGACAAATTTTAACACGCATTTCACGTGTTTAATACCAAAGGAATTTATGCCTACTAACATGGGCGTAGCCAGGATTTTCTTCAGGGGACGACACAATTTTTTTCATGTGACTGATAAATAAATAAAAAATTTGTCAGCCGTAAGTTTGTAATAAAATATAAATTAAGATTAAATAAATACTAATAAATACTAACTTTTTAATTATAAGAAAAAATGTTTTGAATTTAATTAATTTAGTAGGTACGAAAAATTTTATTTTTCTAATGTCCTGCCCTACTCTTGCTACGCCCATGCCAACTAATTTTTGGTGTAATGAATTTTGAAAAAATAAACATGAAGCGCATAAGGACGATTTCGTTACTCTTGTGCACACTTGTATCTTGCATTTTTTAAATAATTTTCACAGGATAACAAAAAAAAAACCCTTTTTTTTATATAAAAGGTGGTTAAATTTTAAGGGCCGATGTTGAATGTGAACCACACCAAAACGTCAAGTTTTTTCTGCATTTCATTTGAATGGTTCATCAATTTGAACCATGGAAAGATACACAATCGAGCAACTCGTTAAAGTTCCTCAGGCTTATTATGAAAATGGGCGCTCAAATCAAAATGCATATCGTGCACTTCGTGACATTTTCGGTCAATTTAATCGTCCAAATCTTGCGTACAATCGAAAAAATCGTGCAAAAAATTTGAGGAAACCGGGTCTGTATGAGAGTGACCCACAAAGAGTGACTGTTTGGTGTGGTTTATGGGCTGACGGCATCATCGGGCCGTATTTTTTTTAAAATGAGGCCGGTCGGTCAGGCAGTTACTGTGAATGTTCGCTATCGTGAGATGATAACGAACTTTTTATGGCCCGAATTGGCAGATATGGATGTGGACGAAATGTGGTTTCAACAGAACGGTGCCACTTGCAACACAGCTAACGAAACAATGGTTTTGAATTTTGCGCGACAAATTCAATGGCCGTGTTATCTCACGTGGTGGCGATGTCAATTGGCCGCCAAGATCATGTGATTTGACACCGTTGGACTTCTTTCGTTGGGGTTATTTGAATGAAAAGGTGTACGTCGATAAGCCAGCAACAATTCAAGAGCTAAAAGGATGAGATAATTCGGCACATTAACGGCATAGAACCTCACATATGCCTCAGCGTCATCGAAAATTTGGACCATCGGATGGAGGTGTGCCGCCGAGTTCGCGGCGGCCATTTGGTCGATATTTTGATCCAAGCATAATTGAAACATACCAATATTATCATAATAAAAAGAAATGACAATAATTTCCTAAAAAATTTGTCTTTTATTCAAAATCAACATCGGCCCTTAAAATTTAACCACTCTTTATATAGTCTGCGAAATAATTATATGTGACAAAAAATATACAACGTTTTACGCGTACAACTTCGGTAACGGTACAATGCTGGCATGCAGAAAAATTGGTTGTTGTCTAGTTAAAAGGTGTACTAAGAATTTGCTTGTCCTTTGCTCTCCGTTAGATTTACCGTAGATTTACCGTTATCTACAAAATTTGCAGTAAGTATTTATTCTTCTATAGGAAATAATTATAAGTGCATAAGCGACAAAGGTGTGCAAATAATGAGGTTGCGATAGTATTGACCAGCTGAGGGTCGTCTCCGAAGTAATTTTTTGCGCAGAATAATGCAAATCTGTGCTCAAAATTGCCTCATTTGGCCTTTGCCGTCAGCTGGCCTTTGCCGTCCTTTGTTGCTAATGCACTTATAATTATTTTCTATAGAAGAATAAAGACTTACTGCAAGTTTTGTATATAACGGTAAATTTTGAGATTTACGGTCAAAGACTAATCAGATTCTTAATACACATACTATTAAGACAACAACCAATTTTTTTGCATACTTACATATTACCGTTACCGAAGTTGTACGCTTAAAACTTTGTACGTTTTTTAGTCACATATAATTATTTCGCTGACTGTATATCAACTGAATCAAATTTTAATATGGTGTTTTAAGCTGTGGTTTAAACATGATGAAGTTAAAGAATAAAAATTAATGACGTCTTTTATATTAGAAGACGTCAATTTAAACTAGTAAGGAATGGAATACCCCCTCGCGGCCGTATTGAGGTATATTCGAAGTTGAAGTATATTTTAGCCGTCTATAAAATGCTTACGTATTATCTCCAAAAAATGTTTGTGTCATACGCTTAATTTTATTTTACCCTAAGCTTCCACTGCTCATTATGCTTAAGAATATATCGCACACTAAATACAAAACAGTCACAACACAAAATTTTTAAATTTCTAGGTGAAGCAAAAAACAATTTTATTTTTGAAGCAACTCCACACAAAGCAATCAGACAAAGCTCTTTTTTTAAACTATAGAGAAAGAAGATGTGTACAAAATGTATTTGATGTGTAACAGTCAAAGTATATGATCACTACGAATAGTTTTTATTAAAAAGAAAAAATTTGTAAATTTTGAGTTGCAAATTGAATTGTAAATTTTGACTGTTTTGTATTTAGTGTGTCATATGTGCAAAATTTGATTGGTATGTGAAAATTCATACCAACAGTGTAAAACAATTTCGTTTAAAATTAAAGTGCCACGCTCCTGTTTAATTGCACCCAATTTTCTAGACTACTGACTGCTCATTATTCCAAAGAATATGGAAAATTTGGAAGAAGTCGGACAAACCGTATAGAAGGAAAGGAGTTTGATTTAAATTAAAGTGGGACGCCCGCCCCTGTTTAATTCCGCTCAATTTTTTAGATTAATCACTGCTCATTATTCCAAAGAATATATATGCCAAATTTGGTTGAAATCAAAAAAAAGTTTCAGAAGGAGTCAGAAGGAGGCAGTAATCAGAACGAGTTTGATTAGAATTCAAATTGGCACGCCCCTTGTCCAATCCCACCCGCTTTTGTAGGATGAGAATGAGAAGTTTTCATTATAGCAAAGAATATATGTGTGGAATTTGGTTGAAACCGGAAAAATGGTGTAGATGGAAATAGATTAAAAATTAAGTGCCACACTCTCTGTCTAGTACCATCCAATTTTATAAACTTAAGACTGCTCAAATTACCAAGGACAATATGTGCAAAATTTGGTTGATGTCAGACACACACAATAATAACAACAACGAAATCAGCCCAGAGATAAAGCGAAGAACAATAATTGCTAATAGGTGCTACTACGGGCTCAGTAAGCAACTAAGTTCCAGAGCCCTCTCTCGATCGACAAAACTAACACTCTACAAGACGCTCGTTCTACCTGTGCTGCTTTATGGCGCTGAGGCATGGGTAGTTTCGCAAACTGACGCAGCTGCTCTGGGGATGTTCGAGAGAAAATTTCTTCGCAAAATCTTCGGTCCTGTTCGAGTCGGTGATGGCTATCGCATCCGATTGAACCACGAGCTGTATGAGCTCTACGAAGACATTGACGTAGTTTGGCGTATAACTACGCCGCGACTACGCTGGCTGGGTCATGTCCATCATATGGACGACGAATCTTCAACGAAAAAGGTGATCGAGGCGAGGGTCGTTGGTCAACGACGACGAGGGGGACCATTCCTCCGATGGATGAACCAGGCCGAGGAAGCCCTAACCGCACTTGCTGTATCTGATTGGAGAAGGCGCGCGCAAGGGCCGAAACCCAAACACGGGTTGTTATGGCCACATACGTAAATAAGTCAGACACGTTGTTAAAGAAGTTCGATTTAAAGTAAAAATGCCACGCCCACTTTCTAAGTCTAAAGACTTCACATTACACCAAATGTGTATATAGAAAATATGTGCAAAAATTGGTATGGGTTTGATAAACGATGTGGGTGAAATTTGAAAAACGAAAGTTTTTCTATTTTGACACGTCACTTTGTATGGGAGGTATGCATGGTTTTCATTTGATTTTGTAGAGATGGTTAATATTATATATCAAAGCTCATGTGCAAAATTTCAAGATATTTCTATAATTTTGGTGGATTTTTAAGAGATTTTTACGTTTAAAAAAAAAAAAAACAGTTTGTATGGGAGGTAGGCATGGTTTTCATCCGATTTTGCCAAATATCATAGAGATAGTTTATATTAAATATCAAGACCTATGTGCAAAATTCCAAGATATTCCTGTAATTTAAGCAGATTTTTAAGAGATTTAAATATAAAGTCACTTTGTATGGGAGGTAGGCTTGGTTTTCATACGATTTTTTAAAATTTCATAGACAAGACAGGATTGATATTGAAGGGGCGATAAAAAGGAGGCGTGGAAACCTATTTTTGGTAAAATTGCCAAAATAAACCATACATACTAAATTACCAAATTTTAGTCTCATACAATCGAAACAGTCGGGAATATTGCATTTTTATTGATTTGTGGGCAGTAAAAGGAATAAAATAGAATAAAATGTAACTATAATGCTGATTTTTAGGTAGTCTTCTCTTTTAAGTCGCCATAATGGAGACAGCCATCTTGAATTGAACACACAACTTTTAAAAGAATACACTTCAATGACAATTTTAAGCCCCTACAAAACATAAAACTGAAGAGGGTTGGCAAGGAATGACCCATATATGTATATCAAAATGAACGTTAAAATAAATTTTAAGTAGCTCGATTTGTTCGCCATTTCTTTATGGCATGATTGTATCTTCTTAAGGCAGAACCAAGTAATACCTAAGCAAACAAAAGCAAGATAACAAAAGCACGTACATGTGCGGCATTATATGGAGCAGTCCCAGTTTTGTGTAAGGGACTGTACATAACAAACTGCTAAATTATAAAAAAAAAAACCCAAAAAATTTAAAAAAGTAAAATTGTGACGTTGCATGGGGGTAGAGGCGGGGTTGGGTTTTCATAAATTGGCCAAAAACATGTTACATAATTTATGAACAGCCCCTAAGTATTCCTTTCGTTCCCCATTTTCGTTGACTTTTTCGAACTTTCGCTCTCATGCTTGAGGCCCTAGTTTGCTAAGCAGAATAGGGTTACCCACAAGCTTATGAATAATTTTTCTATTTATTTGAATATTTTTTTTGACCATTATAGCCATTATAGAAATTTGAATTTTTCCTTAATTGTATTTCAACCAAGCTTAGCACAAGTTGCAAGTTTCCGTTGTAAATATAATTGTTAATCAAGTTATAATAACTACAAAATTAGTTTTTGTATAATCTGTTGGCAACCCTTTTTTTATTAAAACAAGCATGAGAAGTGCCAACTTCTTGGGCGAATTTTTTACTTAGGCATATTTTTTGGCAATTTTTCTCTGAAACTTTAACTTGCTTACGCATAACTTGGTTTCGTCTTAACATTCCCACATGTTAATATAATATTTAGAACAGAACGCAAAACAAGAGCTAATATATTAAAAAAAAAAAAAAAACTATTACATCATAAATAATAAAAAAACATTTAAATTGTAAAATTAGAAAACATGAAAAATGAAAAACAATTAAATTGATATTAAGAACCACAGAAAATATTAGCGAAAAAACAACAAAAATTAATACTTCAAAAAGTTACAAAAAGTACAAATGTGTTGTTTTTTTTCTGTGTTGACTTAAAAGTGTTAAAAAAATGAAAAAAGTTGTTTTTTTTAAGTTTGGGTTTAGCAACAAACAATAAATAAACTATGCATTATAAATGTACGTGACGTGATTTTTACATACACACACACGATACTTACATTCAATTTATATTGTTGTTGTTGTGAAAATTATGAAGAAAACAAGTCAATGCAAACGCGCATTTGTTGATAGAAAATAAGAAGTCGAAAGTATCACATGAGAGAAAATAAATAAATAAATAGATATTTTAAAAACACAACTGTATTGTATAGAAAACAAAAAAAAGATAAATAAATGAACTTGAACAGATAAATGTTCAATAGACATAAATTTTATAAATTAAAAATGAAGTAAAAGATATTAAAACAAAAGATACACTTAGGAATGAGATAAAAGCTGCTTAACTTAAACAGTTTATGGGAGATAAAGAAACCGCTGACTATCTAATAGTTTGCAAAAATTTTAAATAATTTAAACATTTTTATCAAAAACATAAAAAATTTCAATGTTTATGAGAAATAAATGAAAGACGACTTTGAAGCCATTTTTTTTTTTTTTTTTTTCTTAAATTTTGCAGGGATGAATACAGCTATAAAACTTAAACAATAATAGTTCTTATATGGTAACTTAAAAGTTTCTGTGGAGTAACTTATTAAAGAAAATTTTTATGAAATTTCTAAGCCTTTGAGTATTTTCTTTAACTACTTCCTTTGAAGTCTTTATAACCACATTAACGCTATAACTCTGCTATTTGTCAAGAACAACAAAACTCTGCTCACCTTATTACTGCCAAAGATGTTGAATATGCCGACACGTTTCTTCAGCTTATTCGCACTAATCGTGCCTTTGACTGTTAGATGATGAGTCGGTTGCACATTCGTATAGTGTGAATCCTGCGACGTTTCGGGATCCTGTTTAGATAAATCCTCAAATGGTATATCCACTGGAGGTGTAAAGCCAGATTGGTACCTTTTTTAAAATTAAAGCAACAAAAATTAGCTCTTTCAAAAATTCTTCATTCAAAAATAAACTCTAAACAAAAACCTTTCTATAACTTTAAATGAATCCTCCTTCTCGTTGATGGACTCTCCAGCCTTAACCATTCCCTCCATACATCTTGCTATAATGGGCGCTACCGATGATTCCACATCTACAGCGCCAATAATAAACTCGCGTATGCCACGCGTGCGTTTCTCATCCAGCTCTTGTAAACGATTGAAAACCTGTCACAGTTAAGCGTGAGAAAAAAAAAATTTAAATTTCACTCATTTTACATACATTTGGCAGCAGCACACTAAAATGTTGTTGTTGTAGATTATTAGTTTTCTGCAGCTGATTGGCATATTCATTTTTTGCATCATCCGATTGTTGTATTTTTGAAGTCATTATATTCTTATAACGTTCCACTTCAGCTCGACTAAGATTTAAATCCATGTCAGCTTTTTTATAATTTTCCACCGCCTTCTCCGAGTCACGATAGGCCTTCTCATAGTTCCGTTTGGCGCGTTCCAAGGAAGCCAATTGCGTTGTGAGGTTCTGTTGCAGGGTGGTGCCATCAGTCAGACATTTCTAGGTAGCGTTAAGTTTTATGTTATTAATTTTTATTTGATACAAGTTTTTGAGCGCTTGAGAACTTACTTTTCTGTCTTCTCGCAACGTTTTGGAGAGCAGCGTGATGCCTTGTATGATTTGCTGCTGCAGCGATTCCGCCACAACTTCACGCTGTCCAGCCAAATCACCGATTTCTTTGAGTACATTGCGGAAAGCTTGCCACGATGTGAATCTTTAAGAATATAAAAAAAAGATTATTTAGTGAAAATGGAAAACCTTCTTAAAAAAAAGTTTATTTCAAATGGCAATGCAGTAAAAAGTTTCAATTAAGTTGTTTATATGCAGCACAAAGCATAAACATAGAAAAACATAGAAATTTGGTTTTGCTTCGTATTAAAAAAAAAAATTAATTAAAAAATTTTTTAAAAATTCAGAGGCAAATCGGAGATAATGTGGGAAAACATTTATCTCGACTTGCGATGGGAAAAAAACATTATAATTCGGTTAATCGCTAATACGATTAATCGAATGGATCGATTATTAATTGCAATTAATTGCAAAAAAATTACCGACTAATCAAATATCCGATTTATCGCTTAAATTTATAAAAACTTTAAAAAGCCCCTACAAAGTAAAAAGTTTTATCAATTACTTTGTTTTATTTATTAAGTTATTTTTATATTATTATGTTAAATATCTAATTATTTTAATTTTTTTCTGATTTGTCTTGTAATTATTAATATCAATGTCTTTAAAGATCATATCGATGTCGTTAAAAGTTTTTATTTCGTCATTTTTAGTGAATATGATAACGGTGAGTAAAAAGAAATAGTTAAGGATACAAAACTATTTTTAAATTTATTAATTTCTGAAAGTTTGATTTGTTTTTGATTTCGGTCTTTTTTAAAATGGTGTAAATTTTTGAGGTTTTGGTTTTTCGAAATAATTCCGATATTGCGAACAATTTTGGATTTGCAATCTTTCCAAAATTTTCAATGGTTTTTATTGAATATTTTAAAAAGTAATAAAACCTTTTTTTTAAAAACCGTAAGAAACTTACCATGAGCGTGGCCTTTAACTTTTAAAAGAAGAATCACGCCAATCAGTAAAGTACTTTAAGAGTAATCGGTGTACAGACATTAATAAAAACACCCACCGACGAACTTGAGAGCCCCCTCCTTTTTAAAGTCAGTTTAAAATTGTCGTAAAAAAGAATATAAATATAGAAACAAATTTATTACTAGTAATGGTTGTCATTCGGTTAGTTTTTATTTTTCGATTATTTTGTGTATAGATAGTGTATAGAACTCTTAATCAGTGGGTACGAGTTCAATTCCCACGGCGGGTCAAAAAATATTTTTAATATTAAAATATTCTTCTTCTGGGCAATTTTTCTTTCGGGCGACTCTTCATAGCGCCTTATTGCCAAGCCGAAAAACACATTGGGGCAAAAGAGAAGCATGGCTTGCTTTTTCGACTACTCCAATGAGTTTTTTAGCTCGTCTCAGCTATAATCGTGCACTATAAACGCGGCCTTAAAGTGGATTCCATGCGTGTGAATTTAGTTACAATGTTACGATGTGTTTAGTTTAAGAATATCCTAACTCTGAAGTTGTTATTACGTGTTTCAAAAACATTAAGGCGAGGTTCTTGTAGAAACGTAAAGTAATTTCAAGATTTTTTTTTTGAGCGAACGCAAATCTTTTTTGAAAAAATCTATTGGGGCATTTATTAGTGTATATTTCAAGAACATTATACAATTTTTCGATGAAAAATAATTCAAAATGGCGGCTGAAGGTCTCGCTGATCAAAGCCGTGCGCGGCGATAGCCGATGTGCACTGTACACTCTACAGCCCTACCAAGTAATCTGAATCGAAAAAACCAAAAAATTATTAACCTAGAAAAAATTTGGGGGGCCTTGTAGATTTCTAAATTTGGATAAAACGCTTTTTAAAAAAAATGGCGGCCCTTTGCGAAAAATTCCTGTTTTCCTTCTATTTCTTTTGCTTTAACGTTTAAAGAATAATGATAATAAATTTTTTTGAAAAAACGCTTCCCGAAGGCTCCCTAAATTGAATAAGCTTTAATTTGAGCCGTCAAAAATCGAAATCGGGCAAGTTGTACAGCGCGGAAAAAAGGTGCTTCGAGAAAAACGCGTTTAAAGTTTGACAAAGAAAAAATCGTAAGTAATGTTTGTTTTTTGGCACTTACATCTAATCAGCTATTCCAGGTCAATACAGGGTCCCTTCCTCATCCTCAAAGAGCATGTTTTGCTGCGCCAGGGCGCCAAGTTTTTCAATTCTGGCTTTTTTTGCACTCCGATAGTTTTTCCTACGCTGGCAGCGAAGTTTACGCAGTTTCTTCCGATGACGATTCCTAATGTCGTAATAGTTTTTAATATGGATGAATAACCTTCATTAAAGATGCCGGAAGATATATATGCTGCTATTCTGATAGTTTGTTCGCCACAATGAAGTTGTTTTGGGACCAGTTTCCACAGACAAGAGTTAAAAGATTCATTGTCGTTTTACGTTTTCCTACCTATGCATCTTTCCAGTAAATTATCACTTGAAAGAGGGTCGGATTGCTTCTTGAACCGATCGAATTGCTCGTTCGGTTCGTTTATGGGTCGAATTGCTTCTTGAACCGATTTTTGAAGGGTAGGTTCATGGTGGAAATCAGCGTGTTCATTCTTGGCTTCTGCAACACTGCACTTACACCAACTGTTTTCACCTGGTGGGCAGTTTTTACGTTTCGGCTCTTCATCTGTGAAACATTTGTGATCGAATGTTGCCCACACAGATTTTTTTCTTCGGCCGAATCAGGGAGTCGTCTCTTTGGCAAGTACATAGCACAAAGTCAAATCTTCTATTAATTTGTCTGTCAATTTTCCTGCGCCTTTACCTCCAATTCCCTTATGATGTTTCTTGATTGCACTCAATCTTCTGCCCATTCACTTCTGGACGTGACCTATGCATTCCTTCTTCTAAACAATAAGGTCGTCGTAAGGATCACAGTTGAGGAGAGCTTGGAAAGTTTTTGTGTCACCGTCGCCGATATATGTAGCATATTTCACGTCATGCTATTCTGATCGACAAAACATTTCCTTCGTACAATCTACCTCTATCTTACCAGCACTTCCAGTGTGATTTAGGCTTCAATGTTCTTCATGAGTTTCATACCATATATCGTACTCATTAGTTCCTTTTTTGCTGGCCCAGTTGCTACAGCTTTGGCAGAATGACGACTACAACAAAATCCAACACCTTGTGCGTATATTTTCCGATCAGAGTTGCAATTCCAAATACCTACAAAAAGCCACGTTTTTTCCACGAACCGTCGCCTGACACGCTCAAATGTGTTTCTTCATTTTCCGCCTCCACGTTCTTATGTCTATCATTAGCAATTGCTTTACGTTGTATAACTTCGAATGTTATTCTCTTTGATGCCTCGAGCAGATTAGTAATAAATGTACAGACAGTTCCATTAGGGATCAAAAAGTATTGATCGACCGTAATCCGAGTCCCACAATCCGCATGGCAAACATCAAACGACGTTTTATTTCGTATGTATCATTTAATAAAGGGCTCGAAGAAGCATGTTGTTTGTTTTTTACTAAATTAAAACCAAGTCCACAGGTACTTGAACGAGAAAACGTTACATCACTGTTACAGTTTTTACATTTTAAGCACTGAGATAAAAATTGGAAAACAGTCAGAAAATTTATAATCACGTTATTATGGCCACCATCAATATCGACGTAATTCATGTCTTTTAGTATACTCAGTTTACGCTTCTATTTTATCGGCATCATAATCGGGGAATTTCTTCTTTCAAGGCCGAGCGGCCAATCATTTCCCAGTGATTTGCGCGTGTTTGGCTTACTTGCCACACATTCGAAACAGAACTGAGATACGTTACGGCAAATAGAAGTGTATACAACGATAATCCGACCGAGGGTACGCGCGGGTATACGAGCACACAATAGAGAGGTATGTACAGAAATTCGTTGAAACAGTCAAAAACTTACTACCTGCACTAGATACACCGCTTAGGTAGTCAAAAATGCCCGTCCCTCAAAATCGCTCCGAGCTTGCATTTATACCTGTTTTTCGGCCGACGCACTCTCTCGTCTAATACACTATTACTCGTAAAATTAATTACTTACTTACTTAGGTGATCGTAACAACCCGTGTCCGGGTTTCAACCGACCTCATCAGCTCTCGCCAGGCGCCTCTGCTTTGCGCGCGCCTTCTCCAATCGGATACACCAAGTGCGGTTAGGGCTTCCTCAGCCTGGTCCATCCATGGGAGGCATGGTCCCCCTCGTCGTCGTTGACCAGCGACCCTCGCCTCGAGCACCTTTTTCGCTGGAGCTTCGTCGTTCATACGATGGACATGACCCAGCCAGCGTAGTCGCTGCACAGTTATACGCCGAACTACGTCAATGTCATCGTAGAGCTCATACAGCTCGTGGTTCATTCGGATGCGATAGTCATCGCCGACTCGAACAGGACCGAAGATTTTGCGAAGAACTTTTCTCTCGAACACCCCCAGAGCGGCTGCGTCAGTTTGCGAAACTACCCATGCCTCAGCGCCATAAAGCAGCACAGGTAGAACGAGCGTCTTGTAGAGTGTTAGTTTTGTCGATCGAGAGAGGGCTCTTTAACTGAGTTGCTTACTGAGCCCGTAGTAGCACCTATTAGCAATTATTGTTCTTCGCTTTATCTCCAGCCTGATTTCGTTTTTGGTATTAATGGCGGTGCCAAGGTAAACGAACTCCTTGACTACTTCAAAGTTATAGCTGCCGGATGAAACGTGGGAGTCTAAACGCCGCGCTCCCTTGTTGTTTGTAATAAAATAAATTAGACTGGAAAATATCCTTTTTTTGACTACATATTTTCAAGATTCTAAGGATGAAAATAAAGCAAAAAAAAAACAGAAATTTTCCGTCGATTTCTACTAGAACCTCCCCTTAAAATAGATTTAATATACTCTTGCCATTCTAATGCCAAAATCTATTAAGGAGTAGTTACTTAACCCCTTTTTTCTTACGTTTACGTTTCTCTTCTTGCTCTCACACACACACACACGTATTATTTTTTTTTTTATTTGCTCCACTGTTTTAGCTTTTTTTGTGTGGGTGTTTAAACATCAGCACCGTTAACATCGTCGTTCATCTATAAACTAGTGATAAGTATTTTTAGCATTTTCTTCAATTAATCTAGTTTCGCAAATTGTGGAGTATTTAAATTAATTGTGTTCTATTTTATTTTTAATTTCTATTGACGTAAAGAAAATGCGTACGCAATAAAACGTAAAGAAACAAAAAAAAACTTCAGTAATGAAATGTCATCGTCAATTAAATAAAAACAAGACAATAAATATGCAATAAGAAGTGTCATACACAACAAAATTATTTAAAAATTCAACATAAAAAGTGTGGAGCTAGATCCAAGATAAACAAATGTACAACTTTTATTTGCTTAGCTATTTCATTCTTCTACTTCACCAAAAAAATTTTTTTTAACGTTCTTAAACAAATTTTTACATTTCATATTTGACTCATAAGACTTGAAATTCACAATTGTGTCTGTATAAAAACCAACTAACGTTATGTTGAGTTGACACAACTAACGTTATGTTGAGTTATGTTGAGTATGTTGACATTTGAACAACGCAAGCGTCGAGGTTTTAGTCACATCTACACCGAGAAAAAAAGCAATAAGTAAATCACCTAAGTCGGCTTGGGTAAAGAGAATTGTATGGGAATTATTAACCTATGCTTATTCACCTAAGCAATTTGTTGTTTAATACATTGCTTTGAAAGCACATACTTCGATATCTTGCCAAAAAAAATATTTGATTCACCTAAGCCCAAAATACAAATATACAAAATTAAAAAACAACTAGCATGGATGGGTTAAGCATAGTTTTGAGCTATTTTTAGCACAAAAAAAAACACAGCAGTGTCACTAGACACGCGAGAGAAGGATAGATTTGATAATTTAATGGTTTTTTTTTTTATAAAACCACTTTTAAATTCAAAAATAACATAAATTAAATTAAAAAACACACGTTAATATTCACACCAGTAAATTTTATTACATTTCATCAAAAAAAAGAAAAGAAAAAAAGAAAAAATAGTATTTTGCCCGCCGTGCGGAATCGAACCTGGAACTTTTGGTGCCTATTTTTGGTGATCTAAGCAGCCTTGCTACTATTTGCTGACATAACTGCAGCTATGTTAACAGATGCTGTATTAACAGCTTAGCATAGCTTCAGTTGTAATTAATATTGAATAAATCACTACGCGTAACGAAGGAGTTTGGCTCAATGCGTAGCGTAGTGTCTTCATACACAGTGGTATCGGATTGGTGTGGGTTCGAATCTCAACGGCACAATATACGTCAAGCAGCAAGAAAAGCCGAGAAGTCATTTCAATTTCTGAGAAAAAAACGGTGTTGACAAAAGAAAAATGTGTGTTGTTGCCGATTTCAGTCAAGCAAATCACAGAACAAGAGGCGGCAGCTTAAAAAAAAAGAGAAATAAAAAACCAAAATCCGAAAAGAAGTTATATTTTTGCAATACAATTTTTTTTTTAAAAGTAGTGTATAAAAAATTACCAAATACTTGGTTAATTTATCACCCAAATAAAAATTGGCAAGTCAACATGTAAAACTTAGGCGTTTTGATGAAGCTGGCTACCAAAGTCATCTTATAAATTGTACTAGGTTTTTTTCAATATAACAAGCTTTTTTCTCGGTGTAAGCTTTCCTTTGTAACGCGTTAAACAGGAATTCTTGATTATAATTCTTTCGCTACTTTTTTATTACTTTTTCCATATTTATACTTTTCCAACTTGGCCTAAAATATGGTTGATTGCGCGTCTTTCTTAACATTTGCAAAAATATGGAAGGTCACTAGTTTGGTTTAACTGATTAAAGGTGAACACTTGAAATGATTCTTACGCTGTGCATGTACAAAAATAAAACTTACTGTAATTATAAACATTTATGTAAAGACTAACTGTTACTGATATTTATTTGCCCACGAAAAGGATTAAACTATATTCTGTCCAACCCTTACTACAATTTTTCAAGATATAAATAAAAAAGTTTTAATAACAAATAAAGGCTGAACTTAACCCAACCTACATATTTATGTAAAAAACGGGTGTTCATAATTATTCTAATTAAACACTCCCACAATCTGCTTAATCAAGGCAATAAAGAGGAATCAGTTATGACTAGTTTAAACAGACAATTAGAGGAAAGTCGTAACGTGTTTTTTTTTACATGACATATACAGTAAGCCGTATCGAAAAAACTTTTCAATATTACCGCCTTATTAAACAGTTCTGCAGAGAAAATTTCAGAAGTGTAAAATAAAAAAAAACGTAAAATATGCCGAAAAAGTTGTTTTTCACTTTCCATATTTAAAAATCGACAGGGGTTTTTAATAGATCACAATGTTATTATTTTTCATTTTTATTTTTCCATATAAAATTTTTTAATTTTTTAAATATTCACATATAAATCGATAGCATTATGTTGTTATTTTGACGACATTTTTTGTAAGTTATTTTTTGATTACAAATTGTTTTTAAATTGAAAACATTTTGTGTGACGAAATTTGTTGTTTTTTTATCACAAATTGTTTTAAATTAAAAACATTGCGATCAAAAAATAGCTTACAACAAATTTCGTTAAAATAACAACGTACTATTATCAATTTATATGTAAACATTTAAAAAATACAAAAATTTTAGAAGAAAAAACAATTTGTAAATGATATCGTTGTATCAACCAAAAGCTACTGTCACTATACGACTTAAGTGTGAAGTTGGTTGTGAAAAAAAAATACAATTAATTCCTCTGTCGGGAAAAACTAAACTAATTTCCGAGCAACCCAATAGTTCAAACTTTCAGTAAAATAAGCACCTGGTTGGAAAAAAGGAAACTTGTTATTTTTTTTTTAGCATAAATTGAATAAATCGGTTGTCCGATTTTTAAGTTTACAATAATTCTGATACAGAAATTTGTAGTGCCTAGAACCAATGCGTGAATTATGTATGAAATGTTGTTTTTTAAAGGAAATCTTTCCGCAAATCAGCTGTCCAACTGTCTGGTATCAAGCTTGACCCTGGCATTCTTCATATAACATTGACGAGCAAAAATGTCCCACAAAAACATTTTTCATATAACTCTACTATAAGTTTTTGATTACATCAAAGCTCAAAATTCAACCTGAACGCCAGTAAAACGTGAGAGCTTAAAATGTGTTTAAGAAGTAATTTTGTACTGAAGTCAGAATTGGTGCTAAAATGTCCTAGAAAAACCGGATTTTAGGGGGTTACTTACTTACTTAGGTGGCCATAACAACCCATGTTCGGGTTTCGCGCCTCTACTTTACGCGCGCCTTCTCCAATCGGATACACCAAGTGCCTGATACTCGGCCTGGTTCATCCATCGGAGGCATGGTCTCACTCGTCGTCGTTGACCAACGACCCTCGCCTCGAGCACCTTTTGCGCTGGAGCTTCGTCGTCCATACGATGGACATGACCCAGCCAGCGTGGTCGCTGCACAGCTATACGCTGAACTACGTCAATGCCTTCGGAGAGGTCATACAGCTCCTGGTTTATTTGGATGTGATAGTCATTGCCGACTCGAACAGGACCGAAGAGTTTGCGAAGAATTTTTCTCTCGAACACCCCCAGAGCAGCTGCGTCAGTTTGAAAAATTACCGATGCCTCAGCGCCATAAAAAATCACAGGTATAAAACATCATTGTTTTTATTAATGGCGGTACCAAGGTATATAAACTCCTTGACTACTTCAAAGTTATAGCTGCCGGATGAAGCGTGGCAGACTAGACGCAACGCTCCCCTGTTTGTTGACAGCATATACTTTGTTTTACCCTCATTTATCGTTAAACCCACTTTGTCAGATTCCTTTTGGATAGCGGTGAAAGCAGCGATAACATCCCTTTTGGTTGTGCCGCCAATATCAATATCATCAGCGTATTCAAGGAGCTGGACATTCCGTTCCGTGGAATAAAAGGTTATTCTGCGGGGACTTAGCTGTACGCTACCCGACGGGTCACAGGTTGCGGATGGTAGACGGCCTCCAGATATGAAGGTTAGCCGCGAATAAGTTAACAAATAAGCGGTCGTCCTGGACAATACAGCGGGTGACTAGCGAGGGAGTGAAAATTCGTAGCGTCGGACAAGCGCTGCATTTTAATCGATAAGCCCACATATCCCGGTAACCTGACACTGTCAAGGTGAGTCGGTGTCGCCTAAAACGCACCTTTGGCCAAAACTCCCTAGTCTTCCTCTTAACGTTAAACTTGGGGGGTAGCTCCGTGGACCTTAAACATGGAATGTTTGGGTCCCGCCACATTTACTACTGCCCAATGAAAACTAGACCAGCTTCGGATAAGAACCCCAATTAAACGGGGTCAGTTTGTATGAAAAAAAAAAATGTATTACGTAAAATTTCACTATAAGTCACCATTAGGGTGATTCAAAAAAGTCGACTATTTTTTTTCAAAGTCCCCTATGAAATGCATTCAGACAGGTGAAAAGAGATGCCTGTAAAAACCGGAACTCTTAATATTAATATTAAAAGGTCGCGCATCGCGATTTTCTATATCCCATATAAATAATTTGGAAAAAATTATATTTCAACTTCTGATTTGTATATCTTAAAAACCAATGGGCGAATGTAAATGACTGAAACCTATCTTATCCTATATATTAATAGGCAAACATCAAATGTCGTACACTTTTTTAATATTTATAATAAAAATATGGGAATGAAACTTATATTATTCGAAAAGTAATGTGCCACAGATGTGTCAAAAAATAAAGAAGTTGAGTACATTATGTGATTATTGCATTTCAAAATAAACGTATGCATTCTCATACTCGTGGATGTAGTTTGAATCTCTGCCTGTCTTATTCGAGAGCAATAACAAAAAAAAAAATTGTGCAAATAAGGTTTGCAAAGGTGCATGCTCCACTTTCGGACATCGACAAAATATGTTGTTGTTTCACGGGTAAAAGAAAAAAACTGAGATTTGAGAGAGCTTCTCTCTCATCCAAAGCATACCGCAGACAAGCCAATGACAGAGTGAGAAACCACACACCTCCCTCCTTTAATCAAGTCAATACGGAATTTTGAAAAAAAAAAGTGTCGAATTTTTTTAATTTTGGCCAAGCAATGATAAAAAGCACTGAAATAAAAACATAAAAAATTTTGAAAACATAAAAATAAATAAAAGCTTTTATAATATATTTGAAGTATTTTGTAGAATAGCCTCTATTTTATACTAATGTCTGACAAGTGCTCTGAGGTATGGCAGTGCTGGCTATGTCATTGCATTGATATTATTTTGGTTTGACCAATCTTTCACAAAACCAGAGGTATGTTTGGGGAAGTTATCGTGCTGATTTCCCCACTTAAGCATCATTTCCTACTCTGCAAATGGGTGCAAAATGTCCCTGAGTATTATAAATGTTATATATTATATATTATATATATATTAAATATAATATATAATATATATATTAAATATTATATATATTAAATGTTATATACATATATATATTTGTATCCAGATATAAATTGTTATCCAAGTTTTGTTTTATCCAGTAAACCGACCCAGCTCCGTACCAGGAAAAGCAACCCCACACCATAATGCTACCGCCTCCATTCCATGCTTGAACGTCTTTGTGGTGTAATTTGAATTATTTTCAAAATTTTTCGGTCTTTAAACCTATGATTTACCATCACTCCTAATTACATTTATTTTTGTTTCATCGAACCAAAGCAATTTCCGTAATTTTTTTGGCATTTTCTGAACTGGCCTTTTCTTTGTGCGATTTTGCAAAAGCAATGTGATTTTGTGTAGTCTCAAGGTCAGCATAGGAACCTTTCGCGGGGATCTACCAAACAGTTTTTTCTCCTTCAGTCCTCCTCTTACAGTTCGACTAGAAATTCCAACTGCTTCTGCAGACTTAAATTTCTTTTAAAGTTCAATTTTGGAGGCGATAATACATTAAATGCAAATTTTTGAGATCTTTCTAAGGGCGCGTTTATAGTGGCGGCTTGTTGCCGTGCCGGACCGAACCGAAAGGGAAAGCTGGAAAACACTGCACATCAAATCATATGAAACATGTTCAAAGTGCGAATAGTGCTAGCCGAACAAGCAGCTGTAAGTCACTTGTGCGCTGGTATCCAGCGTGACGATTGTTGTTTTCTCGCTCGCTCGCACGACTTGCATGTGTTTTGTTTAATTTTACACATTTCTCACTTGTTTGTTTCATTAAAAATATAAAAAAGAAAAAGCAAAACAATCTAAGCAACAACAAAAAAGATCTCCAATAAAATACATACACACATTTTGTTTTGTTGTATGTAAATGTAATATGTAAACAAAATTTAAAGGAAATGCAAATTTTGCTCCTGAATCGAAAAATGCATTCAAAAAATTAAATTAAAGATTTCGACAGAAGCGCCTGAGAGGTACCTGCCTGTTTGGAGCCGGGGGCTGCAGCCTCTCCTAGCTCCCACCTAAATCCTCCCCTGCGTGAAGTCGTTCCACATCAGTTCAAAAACTTGATCTGCCCATTTTAATAATTTTTTTGACACACTTTTAAATAGTTTTTGGTCTTTTTAAGTAAATTTAGATACAAATCTTAGCTTTCCAAAAAAAAAATTTACACTTGACGCGAAAACTTTTTCAGTTAACAGATGTTCAAACAAGTGATTCTCTTTTATTGTCCCATTACATTAACACGTGTTTTTCAAATTCTGAGTATTACCCAACAAACAGTTGTGTTTGAACGAAACCCAGCAAGCATTTTTAAAGTGCTTTATAATGAATATTTATGACAGAAGTATGAATATTGTTGTAACTGAAAGCAACAAGAAAGCATGTAGATATTTCTACATAATTCTATTTTATTGTCCGGCACTGTATAGAAGATTTATAGAAATTTCGATGAAAGTATTGTTTTATAAAAATAAGGGTATGGAAAAGATATCATATAAAAACAATTTTATTAAATATTTCAAAAACAATTTCATGTGCCAAATTGTGAAATATATCATACAATGAAAGCATACAATGAATTAAATTCAAAGCCTTCAATTTGTTGGAAGAGTTTTTTTGCTTTTTTTTAAATTTTAACTTAAAATCAATTCTTTTCTACGAAAATATTCGCAATGCGTAGCAGTTTCATATGAAAAAAAAAACAAATTCTTATCGATTTGATTAAAAATACACGAAAGATTGTGGAAATTTAATTGAAAAATAATAATCGATGAGCTAAAGAGTAAAAATAGGCATTACATTAATATTTTTGAACAAAACATAGACATTAACAAATACACTTTATTTGCACTTGAGGGACTTTAGAGAGCATCTGTTGTAATTAAAATTTTTTTTTCATAAAAACTCTTATTGCTGCTGTGGTCATAAAAACTCTAGCTGTGGTCAGTGAACTTTATAAGAACTCATTAGGCTCGAAAGACGGAAAAATATGTTGTTTGTTAGAGAATGCAAACAATTTTGAGGATGCTTCAAGTTTGGCAAAACATTGCTTTTATTATGTTGTTATTGTTTTTTTTTTTAGTACTTGAAAAGCTGATAAAACACAGAATCAACATAAAACAGTGGCTGACGCACGCGGTCAGTTTTGTTAAAATTGGCAAAAGACCAAAAATTGTTTGTGGAAAAACTAAACAAAACAATAAAAACAGAAAAATTATGCTTAGCATGATATCAAGTGATTCACGCGGATTATTTGAGTAATGAAAATTTTATTCAAAATGCAAATAAAATCTATTTTGTTTTCTATTTTTTAAACATTTTCTTAAAAATTCAACATAAATCTAAAAAAAACAAAAAGCTATTATACAGTCCATCAACTGCATTTAGTACTTACTCATTGTCTTCCTCCTCCTTTTTCTTGGGCTGATAATTTTTCACTAATCGTCTGAAAATAGAAGAAAGGAAAAAACGTTGTTAATGAATAAATTGCATGCGAGACAATAAAATAAAGTGAAATTTTTGATAAACAAACTGTACAAAAATTTTAATAAGCAACAAGTTTACAAAAAAAAAAATAGAGGCAGAGGGGGTTGTAAACTTAATAATTGTATGCTAATTTGTTGTACAAATTTCGCTGTTTTAAGCTAAAATTAGGTGCACTTCACAGCATGATTGGAGCACGAGGTGTATCACAAAGAAACGTAGGCCATACAGCTGAGTGATCGCAATAACGTGACGAAAAATCAGCTGTGAATTTTTTGTGCAAAAAATAATATAAACTCTTCCAAAACACGCAAACTTCACACACTTCAACTAGATTTCACTACTGGGTGATGAGCAAGAAATTAATTTTGCCTGTCTTTCTTGAGGTTTATACAAAATATTTCTAATTTTATACTCGCTGCTCTACAGTTAATCATGGGAGCCAAAAATCAAAGCGGTTCAAAAAAACTAGGTAAACAACACCAGTCACCACAACAACAACAACAGCAACTGGTAAAGGGTTCGTCGCCTGGCGCATGAGCAAAGGCAGATATGGTGCCGCCGCCGGTATCAGTGACGTTGACTTTTAAACCAGCCACAGAAGAGGAAGCTGAAGCTGCTCGAGATGCTAATGATGAAGTCATTAAAGCAGCTATAAAGAGTGAGAAGATGAGAGTGAAAAGCGATCAAAGTAGTAAATAGAAACAAAAGCTGAGCACAACAAAACAAAGAAAATATCCGCCATCATCATCATCATCGTCGTCGTCATTACCACCATAGTCATCGTAATTATAATCATTTCATTAACCACGATGGGAAAATCTAATTCACGAATGCGGTCTGAATTTTGGGAAGCCATTTAACAAGGAAATGGAAGAGCCATACAAAGTGAGCTTGTGGCAATATTTCGTAAATTGAGCTCTAGGTTTAAGTTATTTAATAATGCTCCAGCTTTAAGTTATTATAATGAATCATTATGAGGTGAATCAATCGATAGCACGATTGCATTGAAAGAACTGAATGTTTGCCATTGCAACCTTTTTCCCTTATTGATGGGAAAAAATTGTTTTATAGACATAAAATGTTACTAGATGAGTTAGCAAAGCAGTCATGGGAATCTTACCATGATAGCGGTTGAGGTGGTTTTTGCCAGGAATGATTTAAAAGCCGTTTGCGAAAAAACGAAGTGCCTCTTATCAATCAAAGTCAGGCCCATTGCCAAGGGTGGAGTTTTGGGGATCAAACAAACCGCCGGAGTGGAAGGCGGTTAGAGGGTCCAGAACATATGAAAAAATCACCCAAATGAAAAATGTCCTAAAACTTAATGAAAAATGGCCCAAAACGAAAACATTAAACTGCACTTAACGAAAACAAAAAAAAAACGTTTGGGGCCCAATTTGGGGTGAAAAATGGCCCAAAAACGAAAATTCACCCCAAAAAAAATTTCAAATCGGCCAAATTGTTTGCATTGTTCGCAGAAGATAAGCTTGCCTTATACATAATTAGCAGAATTTTTTAGCCTTGCACATTTTTATATTTTTTTTATTTTTTTTTTTTTTTTGTAAACCTGTTGAAATTCAATGAATGAAGAATCATGCTTAAAAATCTATCAAAACACAAGTTTATACCCGTCGCGCTTCGCTGCGCTCAGCGCTTATCCCCTGGAAGTAGGCGTAGCTCATTTCTATTTAAAAAGTGAACGAAAAACTGATTTTTAGCGATTTTATATGAGAAATCGTATGGGCGAAAGGGGATCCACTATTTTTGCAATATCTCAAGAACCGCTAGTCCGATGATGTACAAATAAGTTTAAAGACCCGTGCCATGACTGGACAAACACACCCTCAATCATTTGTACAATACCATTGGAACGGTTCAGAGTTGATGGAGTAACATACGGACAACATTACATTTTAATATATATATATATATATAGATTTTTTGCAAGGAACAAAAAATTACACAAATAAACGAAAAATCACCCAAAAACAAAAAGTGCAATTTGGTCCAATGATGTTTCATATGAAAACCACGCCAATACAAAAAACGAAATTTCACAACAAAAATGCAAGATCGCCGAATTTTTTCATATTAAAAATCAACCAAATTTGAATGGCAAATTATTAAGTGATTTTTAGTTTTTTTTTTTTTAGCGATTTTCTTTAGGACGATATTTAATCGTGCCCATATTAGACAATTCAAATAGAAACGCGATAATTATTTTTTAAGGAAAAATCGAGATAATGATGATAATGATTTCTTGAAGACACAAAAGTTATTGATTTAAGGGGAGGTTCTCATAAAACTCGACCAGGAAACTCAACCGGTTTTTTTTTTTCATTTTCCGATAGCTTATGATAGAGCATATGGTTTCAAAGCGATTTGGCCGATAACGATTGCATAAAAAGGTTATCGCCTAAGAAAGGAACCCATCTTCTTCACGATAATTATGAGTATCTCATCAAGAGTACTTCACAAAAAATTATGATCTGACATTCATTTTTTTAAATGCACGCCTGTGTTCCCCACCATAATGTGGTAAGAATAGTTACCTCAGGCACCACCAGATCTCGCTAGAAGCGCTGTGGCGTTGAAATAACGGAAAGCTAAAAACTCGAAAAAACCCGTTAACCAAATCCTTAAACGCGTTTTCTGAAAAAAACATGTTTTCTAAAATGGTTTCCACGATATCTCAAGAAATACTTTATGGATTGACTTGGTTTTTTTTTTATTTTAAAGTAGACAAAATTTATTTGATCCATACCTACATGCAAATAATATTGGCCGGTTTGTTTTTATTTTTGAGCATTTTAAAGAGCAAAACATGTAAAAAATGGAATTTAAAATTTAGATGTCCGCCAGTTTTGTAATTTTCAACTACTTTTTGAAAATTTATAACATTTTTTTGATTTTTTATTTTTGCTGACTGATGACTGACTGATGCGATTTAGACCGTTTGGTTACCTTTTTTTCAACGTGATGTTTGACAGCCTATTGACACTTCAGATTACACTTTAAATCACCAAACCAATATATTCCCACAGTTCAAGAATCGATAAATAACTGCCAAAAAACTTAAGGTGTTCATTTATTTCCTTCTATGAAAAAAAAAATCCGAACATCATCGTGTTTTTCGAGCTCTAGACGAGAACCTGCCCTTAAATAAAAAATAAAAAATTGCTCATTTCAGCCCTTGAAAGGACTTTGACCGAACTGCTTATGGTCAATTGTGTTGTGTGTGTTGTGAAATGTTTTGAACACAAATGATCAAGAACTTGACCTACAAGCTTGATGTCGAATCCGAACGACTTATGTTTTTTAGAAGCTATACATGATAGTTTTTACTTTCTAATGTTTGCCATTGTCTGGAGAGTATATCTTACGAGTATTTATTTTTGTATAATGTTGGGATTACTTTTAACAAATCGATTGACACGATATTACAACAGCGTGGTGGAGAATGTTCGCGGTGTCCATTCTTTGCCAATGCGAATTGGCACTGGCAAAAAATGTAAACTGTTGGCATTATGTTTCTATTTGCTCTACAGGTCTAATTCAAGAACAACAAACTGTCGCACATTGTAATTATCAAATGACGTTGGATTTGGACAAAGTACATTTGCCATTGGATTCCTCATAAAATTCCCTGGTCCAAACAAAAAAAGTTGATTTTTCTTTTGTTGTTGCTGAGTTATAAGCAATCGAGAACCGTTGGTGGGAATTCCTACTAGTGTGTCATTTAAGCTAACTCAGCTGGGATGCTTCATTTAAGGGTTAACAAAAAACATATGGAAGGAACTCAATAAAAATGTTTGAATTTTTTCTAAAGTCTGTCATTTATTATACACTAAGTTAGTTAAGAACTGATAAGTAATCAGTTCATATTGCCAAACAGGCTTCAATAAAAACCGCTCGCTACAACTTCAAATGTTAAAAGGCCAAACGAAACGTTGTTTTTGCTATTGTTTTTGTTTTTTTTTTTTCTTGTATAAGTATATTATTCGATCAACTTCAAGGTCTAACTTTGTAATTGAATTGAGGCAAAATTCCACACTCAGATCAGACAGACATCCCAATGACACACAAACACATGTTCATATATGGTACAAATGTATCTAGCTATCTAGCGCTGCAGCACTTAAGAACCACGACTCAAAAAGACATAGCCAACTATGTCTGACCATATGATGCTTGGTCCAAAAGTGGTGAATGGTTAACTATTTTGAAAAATACTCGTAGCACCTTGCACGCTCAACACTTAATCAATGCATTCAGTCATTCGATCTTTTAATTTAGACGGATTGGATTTAATGGAACAAAGAACTAAGCATTTAACATAAGCCTTGGCTTTAATTTATATACTAATTTAAACTTTTCAATTGTTTTACAGTGGTTTTTTTTACATTTTTGGCATAATCTAGTAAAACTTCAAGTTTATTCTAGACCACGCCTTGTATGTTATTCTGACGGCCAATTTTCTTGGCTTTTATTTTGGTTCAAATATCTGTGAACAAAACAATTTCTTCTGAGATTGCTTAGCCAAGTGTCAAATTGATTTTAAGTTTAAAAGAAGAAAATGTCCAAACACGTATTTTTTTTAGTTGAAAAGCGTTTGAAAATACAGTTTTTTTTTAAATAAGTATTGAGTTGGCAACTAAGTAATTGCGGATTTCACTCATAGATGGCTTTAGTTGAATTTAAAGGTTTGCTGGCGTAATCGAAATGTCAAACACATTTTGTTATTTGATAGTTGGTACTTCAACTGTCAATCAGTAAAAAAATTTTTTGATCGGTTGTGTAGTTTTTGTTTGGCGTCTGTTGAAAAATTTAAAATCAAAACGAACATTTTCGTCATATTTTGCTTTTATATTTCGGGAAAGGAAAAAACGCATCGCAAGCTCACAAAAAGTTATGTGCTGTTTATGGTGACGAAGCTTTAAAAGAACGGCAGTGTAAAAATTGGTTTGCCAAATTTCGTTCTGGTGATTTTTCACTCAAAGATGAAAAACGCTCTGGTCATCCAGTTGAAGTTGATGACGACCAAATCAAAGCAATAATCGATTCGGATCGTCACAGTACAACACGTGAGATTGCAGAGAAGCTTCATGTATCACATACATGCATTGAAAATCGCTTAAAACAACGAGTTTGCTATGTACGAAAACTCGATATATGGGTTCCTCATGAACTGAAGGAAAATCATTTAACACAACGCATTAACTTCTGCGATTTGATAAAGAAACGTAAGGAAAATGATCCATTTTTAAAACGATTGATAACTGGTGATGAAATATGGGTTGTTTACAACAATATCAATCGGAAAAGATCGTGGAGCAAGCCAGGTGAACCAGCTCAAACAAAATCAAAAGCTGATATTCATCAAAAGAAAGTTATGTAATCAGTTTGGTGGGATTACAAAGGAATTGTCTACTTTAAACTTTTACCACCCAACCAAACGATCAATTCCACCATGACAATGCAAGGCCACACACATCTTTGGTCGCTCGGCAAAAATTATTGGAGCTTGGTTGCAACCATCTGATTACTTTTTATTTCGATCTTTGCAAAACTCCTTGAATGGTAAACATTTCAATAATAATGATGATGTCAAATCGTAACTGGTTCAGTTTTTTGCTGATAAAAACCAGAAGTTTTATGAACAAGGAATTATGATGCTGCCTGAAAGATGGCAAAAGGTCATTGCTCAAAATGGGCAATACATTACAGAATAAAGTTATTTCGTTCCATGAAAAAATTGTCTTTTATTTTCTAAAAAAAATCCGCAATTACTTAGTTGCCAACCTGATATTTTTGTGAAAAGGGACAAAAGAACTTTCAACTTTCTCTATTAAATTTTAAAAATTTTTTAAACTTCTTGAGAGATGCTCTTTTGTCAAATGTAATTTTGAAAAAAAAGCCCACAGAAGCTGATTTGTCGATCTAAGGTTACTTACAAAATTGAGCGTACACCATTAAAAGTTATAAAAAGCTTTGTAAGATTTGAACATTATTTAAACCACTTTTTAAAAACAATATTTTTTTCCTTTATTATAGTTCACATATTTTAGTTAGTATATCTATAAATAGTACTAAACAAAGTCGCTCTTGAAGCTGTTTTAAAACGCTTCTTACTTCTAAACTACCCAATGGATATTGATGTGGTTTTTACCATTCTGTTTGTAATTCTTCCGTACGGTTTTAGTGTACATAAGTGTACATTCGTATTAAATTGAAAAAAAAACTTACAATGAATTTTTTGATATAATATCGGTAACTCAGAATGAGAACTCTTTCTACACATATTTCATTCAATTATTTTTTATCTAAAAGGTCAATAAAAGTACTTAACCCATTAAGCCCGGGAAGAGTACAATTTTCATACGATGTTTGAGATTTATTTTCTGCCATAAAAATTTTAATAAAAAATTCCAAACAAACCTATTACACTATTTTTGAGGTCGCTCTTTCGATTGCTGCAGCCAGATTCTCTTTCGATTGGATGCATTTAGTGGTTCATTTAAAGACCTAACTTTTGCTCTTGATCGCCGTGGCCGGATTTTGATTTTTTTCATTCACAAGGAAAAAAATCAATGATTTTGACCATAAATGTCATCAATTTTCGGGCTTTCAACTTTGAGCTCAAAAATCTAAAACTCGGGTCACGGCGATACCAAGAGTTAGGTCTTTAAATTAACCACAAACCTTTTTTTCAGATGATCCAGTATGGATTTATTTATTCCATCGGAAAAATAATTTTTTTTTACGTCCATTTGCGCAACGCCTGCAGGCATGAATTTAAAAAAAAATTTTTTTTGTATTCTTAAATACTTGAATAAAATAATAAGCAAAAGCTTTTTAGATATCTGCAGTAGTTTTTTTTAATCAGCCTTTAAAAATCGCCTTTAAAAACACGCCTCAACCCGGAACAGTTGCCTTAAATAAAAAAAATTGAAAAATTGTTTGATTTTTTTTTTTTGTGAATCTTTTTCGTATCAATAATGTTACTGAATCGATGCCAAACCACAACCAAAAGTGCACAAAATATCTAAACTATAGCTAGAATAGGTAAGATTTTCAAAATTCAATATTGATCGGATCCAATATGGCCGACCAAAGTTTATAAAATGCTTCAAAATTACAAAAAAATATGCATGGGGGAAAGGGGTCTTTGTGGTCGCTGATTACGAATTTGAGGTTCGATTCAAAGGTGAAAAATATTCCTAGTTATAGTGTAGATATTTTGTGCACTTTTGTTATGGTTTAGAATCGATTCAGTAACTTAATTGATGAGAAAAAGATTCACAAAAAATAAATTTTATTTTTTTTATTTAAAATGCGCCATATTGCTTGTTAAAGTCATTATTATGTGAATCTGACTGCACCAATCGAAAGAGCGACCTCAAAAATGAAAAATTCACCACCTGTATTTATATTTGCGGCCTGTAGTGACAGCAAACGAATATTCAGTTGTCTCTAACGAAAAAAAAACGAAAATTATCAAAAAAATAACGAAAAAGAAACAATTTTTTAACTCGAAAATTTATTTAATACGATTTTTTAAAAAAAAATATACTCTTACTAAGCTACGGTTTATTTTAGATAAATTTTGCTTTAACATTATAATTATGTATGGTTTGAAGAAAAGTTTTTGAATTTTTGGATAACAAATATCAAACCATATAGCAGAAATTTTGTTAGTTTAGTAAGGTACCTTAAATATGGTAAGGTACCTTAAATATGGTAAAGTACCTTAAATATGGTAAGGTACCTTAAATATGGTAAGGTACCTCAAATGGACACGATTACTCAGAGCAAGATCATCTTCGTGTAAGTTAATCATGTAGCAAGTTGATCGAGGATTTTAGAAAAATTATGATTTTTATACAAATGGCAGCAATAAAACAGATTTTTGACTAAAAACGTAATTTTTTTTTAGGTTTAAAAAAAAAAATTTCTCTAAAATGGAACGATAAAAAGTACTTGGAAACCAAACAATGGCTTGATAAACATTATCCGGACTTAGCTCCATCGAGACAAATGGTAGAAAAGTGGATTGCTAAATTTAAACGTGGTCCTACCAGCACAAATGATGCAGAGCGCAGTGGACGCCCAAATCAGACTGTTATTCCACAAAACATCAAAAAAATCCACAAATTGGTTATGAACGATCGCAAATTGAAGGTGCACGAGCTAGCTGACATTGTAAAGA
The DNA here is from genome assembly GCA_914767935.1 of Coremacera marginata. Classification (NCBI taxonomy): domain Eukaryota; kingdom Metazoa; phylum Arthropoda; class Insecta; order Diptera; family Sciomyzidae; genus Coremacera; species Coremacera marginata. The sequence continues at coordinate 55,347,702 of OU612047.1, forward strand.
TATCAGATGGTAGTGTTTTTACCATTTTACACGAGCATCTGGGTAAGCGAAAGCTCTGTGCAAAGTGGATGCCGCGTGAGCTCACAGTCGACCAAAAACAACATCGAATTGATGCTTCAGAGGAGTGTTTGGCGCTATTAAACTGCAATAAAATCGAATTATATCGTCGATATGCGACAATGGATGAAACATGGCTTCACTATTACACACCAGAATCCAAAAGACAGTCAGCTGAGTGGACAGCAGTCGACGAACCGAATCCAAAGCGAGCCCTTTGAACCCAACAGTCGGCTTGTAAGGTGATGGCGTCTGTATTTTGGGATGCGAAAGGAATAATATTCATCGACTATCTCCAAAAAGGAACCACCATCAACAGCGACTACTATTGTGCACTTTTGGATCGATTGAAGACTGAAATCGCCAAGAAACGGCCACATTTGCAAAAGTTAAAAGAGTTGTTGTTTCACCAAGACAATGCACCGCGCCACAAATCGATGAAAACTATGGCAAAATTGAATGAATTGGGGGTTGAATTGTTTATTCAAATTTATATTCCGTATTCTCCAGATTTGCCCCCAGCGACTTTTTCCTGTTTTCAGATCTCAAGAGAATGCTTGCTGGAAAGAAATTCAAGTCCAATGATGAAGTAATCGCTGAAACTGAGACCTATTTTGACGAGAAAGAGAAATCGTACTATAAAAGTGGTATCGAAAAGTTGGAAAATCGCTATACTCGTTGTATCGCTCTCGAAAGCAACTATATTGAATAATATAATCGAGTTTTATCAAAATTTTATTTTCTTACTTATCCTACGGACTTATTGAATGACCTGTTATGAGTACATTGAGGCAAGTACATTGTCTTCGCTTCGGATGATTGTACTAATAACTACAACAATTTTTATTTATTTGACTCAAAACTTAAAAATGTAAATGTAAATGTAAATGTAAAAAAATTTGAGTTTTGGTCCCCGAAAAACTTTAGTAGGTCCCTAATGAGTTAATAAAATTTATATCAACAGTACTGTTAACTAAGCATTCCTTTAATATTTTCCAAAATCGTTCAGTTTTTTGAAAATTTGAGCTTATAAAAATGTTATTGGGATTTTTTTGGGAAAAGAGCACTATTTTCCCATATAAATCAGATTTTTAATATATAGTGCGCTTGAGGCACGTTTAAATATCAATCTTTCTTCCGGAAAATTTCACACTTTGCCTGTAATGTTAAGGAACAAAACTCTGGTGCGTAATTAAAGATCATTTTTGCTCCATACAACTAAGAAACACTCTAATAACCATGAATGGGATTGTATATTTTCATACCATTAGGCGCACTCTATCTGCATCAAGGAACGTAAATATACGTACGTTATTGTAATGCTCCGTAGAAAGCATGACTCATCATCCCTTTGCGTATATGCTTGTGTACACGAATGTAAGCACATACACTACACTACGATGGCATACAACATGAGCAAAAACATTATCATTCTGTACCGTTCGACAAGAAAACATACTAGTACGGTACTGTTAGTAGTGTTTGCGTGGTAAATACTTAACACAAACGGCATACGGTAACTTTTAGTGTGGCAGATAGGGGTAGGTGTGTTCAGAAGAAATGTTGAGGGACAAAAAATAGTAGCACCAGCTCATATATTTTACCCCTCGCGAATCCATTTGCGAGAGATATAAACTATTAAGAGCATTTATTTTTTTTTCTGTTTTTGTAGGGGGACCCCAAAAAGGAGACAGATAAGGAAAGTATGTTAATAAAAAATGTTAGAGGTGAACAACTAATAGGACCTGATCATGCATTTCACCACTCTAGGGGAGACCCCGGGAGAACTATGAATTGTTTTTGTTAGATTTTTCCCCCCTTAAGGACCTTTTTTCGTCCCTTTAGGACCAGATGAGAAAGCGAGAAACACTAAAGCAATTTTTTGCAACCTCAATTAAATTGTTTTCGTTCTCTGCTTTCTTTATCGCTCAAAAACCGCAACACATACAGTTCTTTTAGTGTAGCTACCCAATGTAATGATAATCAGCCCTCTTCTAGGATCCGTCGTAATAAATCTACGAACGTAAGACTACGCTACAAATACGAAAAATTTCCAATTCTAGGTTCCGAACAAAACTAAGCTGAGTGTTGCCTCATTGAAAGTTAATTTCGAAAATTCGAAAACATCTCTTTTTGACAGAAGACAAAAAATTTGTAAAGAATTGATTAATTAAAGTGTTTAATAACTATTGTTTTACGTTACAATAAATTCCATTTCAATTTCCATTTTTGCACAGCATGAGGAGTGTCGATTGACTACAATTCCTGGCAGCACCTTCCATCGTGACAGAAAGCAGAATGCATTAGCGATTGCCTTTTGGTATGGAGCTGCAGCTGAATTGGTGATAGCGTTGGTGGCTGCCTCTGTTGACGCCATTCCACACGGAAAAACTTTTTCCTACTGGAAGTGTCTTTTTTTGGTGGCCCGAGACTATCGAGCTGTTCACTGGAATTCCCCAGAAACGCATAACAATTTTTATGTAGTTCTAACTGAATTCCTGCGCTAAATTTGGCCCTTCAGTCATTAAGCTGGCCAAATGCGCGTACTTGTTCATATTTGTGGTGTTTGACCTATAAAAAGGGATAATCAACCTTTCTTTGGTGATTTAAATGAAAATACTTACTTTTTTTCCTACACAATTTTACTTAAAATATCAATGTTAAAAAAAAATTCCGACAATGGAAACCTGTCGTACGAGAACCCGCAAAAAAAAACTCAAATGTTGATACGTTCGGAACGTAGAATGACAAATGTTACGAATTTCGAATACGACGTAACGATTCGGATCGTAGAATACAACTTTACGAATCCGAATGAAAATCACAGCTACGACGGATCCTGGAATAAGGCTGAATAATTATGCTAATTTTTATGAAATCGTAGTGTATTGTTTGTGTTTGCGTTTTAGTACACAAACCATAACATTACAGAATAATGAGTGAAGTCACCTACGCTACACAGCGTTAACGTACTGTTCTAAAAGTCGATGCAACAGTACCCTAACATACGCCACGTTTAGCGTATATTTCGCTCCCTGATCTGCACATATCAAAGTATTTTTTCCGTATAAAATTCTCTATATTTGGAGGTTTTTTTTTGCTTTTTCTTCCCCACATTTGTTTCCCACATTTTAATGAAGATTTATTGTTGTTTTTTTTTTCTCAACCTGCTGCAAATAACTCAATTTAACGAGCCGCATTTAGTGGCGTTTAGAGAAGAGTTTTCCTTAATTTTTTTTTTTTCATGTTTGACACCCTTCTGAAATTCTTAGCTTCACAACATCAAGCTCGAAGCAGTTGACATCAATTCAATATAATTTAAAGCTTGCCCGACCTGCCTTTGCACTTGCGACTCGACTCGTGCTAATACCAACAACAACAGCAAAAACAACATCAACTCCAACATCAATAATAAAATTAAGCGCCCTCTGGTCTAGCATTCATTACAGCGTTTCCCCATCCACTTTCCATCTGTCCATCCATAGGTTTGTGTGTCCATTCTTTACATTCATGTGTCCAAGCGTCGTTGTCTCCCCTTTTATTTTTGTTCATTTTAAATTGTTGTTGTAATTATTTTAACAGCTCGGTTTACAGCAAAAGGCGCCACCAGCACCATCGTCATTTGTGGCTGCCTTTGGTCAACAATCAGCTTAATTACCTGTGTTGTAGTACGTGCAAGGGCAACACTAAGTCTATTTGTTGTTGTTGTTGTTGTGTTAAACTCAGCTACTTTAAATTAGAAAGTAATTGAAATTCGAGATTGAATTCAATTGTTTGGAAATAAGTTAGTGCGTATTGAACTATTTTTTCAATGTTTGAATTGAACACAAATTCTAGATTCGAATACTATATTTTCCACAAAAATGAGAAAAATAAGTGATATATAGAGTATCTTATTCTGATAGAAAACTTTTAGATTATATCTGAGAAAATAAGAAAAAATAAACGAATCTTTTTTGGTATTTTAGGAATTTTATTTATTTAAAAATTTATTTTTTTACGAATATTTTGAGGAACACTTTTATATATTTATTTTTATATAATAAAAATATCCCCTTTTTAAAAATGGTCGAGCAACTTTCGTTTTTATGGACTAGTTAATTTGGACTAACTCTAACGTCAAATGCTGATAAACAGCTGTTTCGAAGATTTGTTCGATTTCCGAATTTCATATCATTGTTCCTGGTAGCTTCAGAATGGGAACATTTTATTCAAGGTGGATTAAACATTTTTTGGAAGCTGCATTTCATGGGAGTTTTCATGATTGGGCTGAATATGTTAATTGACAATTTCGATTTGTCGCATACTTTAAGCCCATTTAGATATTTTATATCTATGGTTCTGACTTAAGGTTCTAATTGAAATTTCGAGGTAAATACCTTTTCGCTGAATCAAAAGACGGTGTGCAGCATAGTTAATCACGCTATATAGGGCAGCTATGTCAAAAATTTTCCCACCAAATCAAATTGACTCAAATTGAAAGTTATTCGGCAGAATTTATTAGTATTTTTATTATTATATTTTTTCCACGTCCAAACAACACTATGAAGAGTGTCATAAATTGGCGTCAAATAAAGCTAAATTGTGCTGTGAAAAACTTTTGGTGCATTACTAACGACCTGACCGCATAACAGCAACGTGTTTAAAGCCAAGCCCATGTTTGTGCTAAAAGCTTAAACAATTTGCAGCTGCATTTATGTCCGATCTAAAGCCTCCATATAAAAGAATTCTTAAACTTGTTCCAATTTATTAATTGCACATGTTTTCTTATTAAATTAGTATTGAATATAAACAGTGTTTTTTTTTAATTTTATTTCTGGTATGGTGAAAATATTGCTTTGCGATATTTATTTATGTTTTATATGAAAACAAAAAAATTGAGTGCAAGGTCAGCTTGTGCGCCGCCACTCATTTCTTTCCGCAGTTCGAAGATTCAGAACGGAATGCTTGAAGATAAAGAAATATTTCTTTAATACAAAGCCGCCCACTTGAAATGAAACTGAAGGTGTTGATCTTGTTTTGCTGCTCTTTTTGGAAATGACTGTCTCTAGGTGGTTGAAGACATGAATGTGGCAGAATATTTCTGATAATTTTTTTCGATTTCATGATTTGATTTCGATTTTTTTTAAATTTTATTGTTATTAAAAATGCTGTGTATTTTAATAGCAGTTTGTAAGACTTTAACCCTTTGAGAAAGTTGAGAGTTTATTATACGACTCGGTTAAACAGTGTTGTGTTGAAATGAATGTCGACCAGACCTGAGCGTGTACGAGTAAGAGTGCATTTTTAATTTCGAGAACACATACTTGTATTAAAAAATTGTAAGTTCAGGTACTTCCGATATATTTTTACTCAAAAATTTTGTGTACAATAACATCTACTTGTACTAAAAGAATTCGAAGTCCAATTTCATGTACTCGTTTTTTGTTTCCAAGTACATTTCAGTTTTTTTGTGCGTGGATATTTGTTCAAGTACTCGTACTCAAAAAAAAAAAAAAAGACAGTGGGGGGACTGCCTACCGAAGTGAAAACTTAAAGCTATGACATAACATAACTGTTATGAATTTCCGAAGTTGCTAGAATCGGCAAATCAGACGCGTTCTACTTTTTAAACTTTTTTTATCAATTTATGCGTTATTGAATGTATAAACTGATATTATTTAATGTTTATATATGCGAGTAATATATTTGTAGCAAAATTACTTTGGTTGGGTAATCGGTAATTGGCTCAGTAATCGGTAATTGGCTCAGTAATCGGTTGGAAATCACTTCGGCAAGTGGTAATCGATTGGTTGTCGCTTCTGTTATCGGTAATCGCTTGGGTAATCGGTTTTTAATAATTAAGTAATTGATAATCGGTTGGTAATCGCTTCGGTAATCGATAATGGGTTGGTAATCGCTTCGATGATTGGTAATCAGTTGGTAATCGCTTCAGTAATCGGTTGGTAATCGCTTCGGTAATCGGTAATTGGTTCAGTAATTGGTTGGCAATCGCTTCGGTAATTGGTTCGGAAAAGGGTTTGTAATCGCTTCGGTAATCGGTAATTGATTCGGTAATCGCTTCGGTAACTGGTTGGTAATCGCTTCGGTAGTCGGTAATTGATTCGGTATAGAGTTGGTAATCGCCTCGGTAATAAAAAAGAAAAGCTCACCAAACATGTTTGCCTAGCATAACCACGGCCTAAGCAATGCTGTACAATGCAACAGAAATGAACAGCTAAAAGCACGATGATATCGCTAACAGCGTGATGATATCGCTGACAGCGTGATGATATCGCTAACTTACTTACTTACTTAGGTGGTCGTAACAACCCGTGTCCGGGTTTCAACCGACCTCATCAGCTCTCGCCAGGCGCCTCTGCTTTGCGCGCGCCTTCTCCAATCGGATACACCAAGTGCGGTTAGGGCTTCCTCAGCCTGGTCCATCCATCGGAGACATGGTCTCCCTCGTCGTCGTTGACCAGCGACCCTCGCCTCGAGCACCTTTTTCGCTGGAGCTTCGTCGTTCATACGATGGACATGACCCAGCCAGCGTAGTCGCTGCACAGTTATACGCCGAACTACGTCAATGTCATCGTAGAGCTCATACAGCTCGTGGTTCATTCGGATGCGATAGTCATCGCCGACTCGAACAGGACCGAAGATTTTGCGAAGAACTTTTCTCTCGAACACCCCCAGAGCGGCTGCGTCAGTTTGCGAAACTACCCATGCCTCAGCGCCATAAAGCAGCACAGGTAGAACGAGCGTCTTGTAGAGTGTTAGTTTTGTCGATCGAGAGAGGGCTCTGGAACTTAGTTGCTTACTGAGCCCGTAGTAGCACCTATTAGCAATTATTGTTCTTCGCTTTATCTCCAGGCTGATTTCGTTTTTGGTATTAATGGCGATGCCAAGGTAAACGAACTCTTTGACTACTTCAAAGTTATAGCTGCCGGATGAAACGTGGGAGTCTAAACGCCAAGCTCCCTTGTTTGTAGACAGCATATATTTTGTTTTGCCCTCATTTATCGTCAAACCCACTTTGGCTGATTCCTTTTCGATAGCGGCGAAAGCAGCGGTAACATCTCTCTTGGTTCTGCCGACAATATCAATATCATCAGCGTACGCAAGGAGCTGGAGCTTTGTAGAAAATAGTGCCATTACGATGCACACCGGCCTTTCGTACGATCCCCTCCAGGATGATGTTGGAGAGATCGCAAGACAGTGGATCGCCTTGCCCTCTTTCGGTATTGAAGGTTTCGGAGAAGTCATTTCCTACCTTGACGGAGCTGCGTGTGTTGCTCAACGTCATTCTGCAAAGTCTAATCAACTTTGCAGGTATACCGAACTCAGACATTGTTGCGTATAGGCAATCCCTTCTCGGGCTATCGAACGCAGCTTTAAAATCGACAAAGAGATGGTGTGTGTCAATTTGATTTTCGTGGGTTTTCTCCAGGATTTGCCTACGCGTTTTTCTAGCAACACCACTCCCAGTCTTCTTGACTTTTTTATTGTTTCTGAGCCGTCTCTCGTTTCCTTTTTTGATCAATTGTGCTTTGTCTCTGATCATGATTTGATTTTCTGTACGTTAAATATTAATTTTAATCGTTTAGTGATTCCAAATTCTTTTTCTTATCGTGACTTCAAGCACATAAACTATCCGTCTCTCTTCCATGATGTTTCGTTGTTATCATTTAATGATTGTTGGCTTCACTACGATATTAATGATAAGCTTAATTCTTTTGTCGAACCAATTTATTTCCTATTTGATAAACATGTTCCTATACGTAGTTGCAGATTAAAAAACATATCGTGTCCCTGGTTTTCCCAGCATGTCCTATATGTCATTAAGAAAAGAAACAAGTTACGTAAAACTTGGCGGCTAAGTCCCTCAGATGCCAATTGGGAAGCTTATAGAATTGCGAGAAATGTAGCCGTAGTGGTTACTAGAAAAGCAAAAACGCGTTTTTATTCTAATAAACTTAAGCCCTCTCTTCCTAGTAAAGTGCTTTGGAATAATATTAAAAGTCTTGGGGTATGCAACAAAAATAAAGTTGAATGCCATCTTGATCCTGAAGTTTTAAACTCTTTTTTTGCTGACAATGCTGCATCTGTTTCCAACAACAGCAATACTTTTCCCCTCTTAAACCCTGCCATATGTCAATCTTTTACTTTTTCCCCTGTAGTTGAGCTTGATGTAGGTAAATGTGTGTCGCATATCAAATCAAATGCTATGGCTGCTGATGGTATTGCCATTAAATTTATAAAAATCTTATTGCCCCACATTATAAGCCCCCTTACTCACGTTATTAATTCATGTTTAATGTCGTCAACGTTCCCGGATTTATGGAAAGTCGCCATCGTTCTTCCAATAGCAAAAAAGCAAAATCCATCCTGTCCCAATGATTTTAGGCCAATAAGCATCCTTTCACCATTAGCAAAAATTTGTGAAAAACTCATGGCTCAGCAAATTACACACCACTTAGTAAGTAAAAACCTTTTATCCCCGCTTCAATCTGGGTTTCGTGTTGGACATAGCTGCTCGTCTGCAGTTGTAAAGATTCTTGATGACATACGTCCACAATAAGACGATGGGTCGTTGACGCTTCTTGGATGCTTATTGGATTTTTCGAAAGCGTTTGATAAAGTAAATCATCATATTTTGTGTAGTAAGCTAAAGTCTTTGTTTGGGTTCTGTGATAGTGCCGTTAACTTAATGTCCAGCTACTTATCCTTTAGGTATCAAAAAGTTAAAATAGGCCAATTGTCGTCAGGGTATAAACTTGTTTCTAGTGGTGTTCCTCAAGGGTCCATACTGGGCCCTCTTCTGTTTTCAATGTTTTTAAATGATATTTTTTCTGTTTGTAATCATACTACTGTCCATGCATACGCTGATGATGTCCAGTTATATCTTTCTCGTAGAACTGGCCTTATTGATGACCTTTGTTGTAGGCTGAATGAAGACCTCAACAGTGTTAATGAATGGGCTATAAAAAATTGTCTTCTTCTGAACACCTCAAAATCATATGTTCTTCCTGTTTGTAAGTCTAAGACTAGTTTGAATGATCTCCCTGAATTGTTTATTGGATCTAATAAGCTTACAGTTGTGTCGAAAATTGTAAATCTTGGATTTCATTTGAATTCTTCTCTGTCTTGTGTGGATCATGTTAATAATGTAGTGAAAAAGGTATATAATGTTTTACGAAACCTAAGATTGTCAGCCAGTGTAACTCCAATTGATATCAGGCGTAAGTTGGTAATTCAACTTATCTTACCTATTCTTACTTACTCTGAAATAGTCTATAGTAAACTTGATTCTTCGTCCCAGTTGAAATTTCAAATAGCGTTTAATTATGCCACGAGGTATGTTTTTGGTCTTAAAAAATACGATCGTCTTTCCAGTTTCCGAAATTCAATACTTGGTTGTGATATTATAACTTATCTAAATGCTAGGAACTGCATTTACCTTCATAGGTTAATCTATGAGAAAAAGCCTGAGTATTTGTTTATAAAACTGCAGTTTAGTATGTCCAGAAGAAGCCATGTCATGATAGTTCCGAGACATTATTCGCTTACCTCATCTCATCTGTTTTTCATCAACGCCATTAGGTTGTGGAATGCTCTGCCTCGTGGGCTTAGAGAGATCCGTGGGAGAGTAGCTTTTAGGCAATCTGTTTTTTCTTTCTTTTCTACTACTTAAATTACTTTTTCTTATACTATTCTTTGTTTTTCTTATCTCTTTCTCTATATTTTATCTTAAATCTAATTAGTTTTAAAAAAAAAATATACATTAATTATACTTGGTTACTTTTATATCCATAACTTTGTTTTGATATTTATGTAATTTTAAATTTTAAATTTTAAAACTTTTATTAATTTCATTAATGTTCATTAATTTATATATATATATTGTACTATAAAAGAGCTAGCTCTTAGTGTACTTATGCTTACTTCTTTTCAAATAAATAAATAAATAAATAAATAAATTTGTCGTAGCGTGAAAATCTGGTCTATGTTGGACTTACCAGGTCGAAAGCCACACTGATAAGGTCCAATCAGTGTTTTTGTAATCGGCTTTAATCTTTCACACAGTACGCTTGAGAGAACCTTATATGCGATGGAAATAAGACTGATACCTCTATAACTAGCGCAGATTGTAGGGTCTCCTTTCTTAAGTATAGGGCACAGTACACTGAGGTTCCAATCGTCGGGCATGCTTTCTGCTAGCCATATTTTGCTGATGAGCTGATGCATGCGCCTTATCAATTCATCGCCGCCGGTTTTAAACAATTCAGCTGACAGGCCGTCAGCGCCCGCTGCTTTATTGTTTTTGAGTCGTTGGATAGCAACTCGAACCTCTTCATGGCTAGGTGGTGATACTTCCACTCCGTCATCGTCGATTGGTGGCACTGCACTGCGCTCTCGATGGGCGGCATTGGTGGAATCGTCGCCAGTAAGTAAATTGGAGAAGTGCTGTCTCCACAATCTAAGCACACACTGTGTATCCGTATTCAGATCTCCATTTTCGTCTCTGCAAGTGGATGCTCCGGGCTTGAAACCTTGGGTTAGACGCTTAACCTGTTGATAGAATTTTCGTGCATCCTTCTTGCCCTGGTATACCTCTAGTTCCTCACGCTCACGCTTTTCCTGCTCTCTTTTCTTGCGTTTGAAAGGGCGCCTCTCTTCCTTCCTCTTTTCGCGGTAGTTTTCTCGCACGGATCGCGTTGCAGCTGACTGATATCGCTAACAGCGTGATAATATCGCGAATCTATCATTTTGCTCTTTACCAAGAAGTTCCCAACGCGCCTTAAAAAAGTTTTCACTTCAAAAAGTACGAGTACATAAAGGGTGATCCAATAAGAGCTTCCTAATTTGTTTTCTCAATAAAATACATAAAAATCAATGTATTGATGCAAATCTTTATTAGGAATGATAGTTCGGGTCCTACAACTCAATGTTTAAAATGATTTCCTTTAAATATTGCCCACGACTAACTCTTAAATGGTCCATTCTATGGGTCCAATTTTCGACAACTTTTTCGAGTATATCGGCCGGTATTCCTTGAATAACACGAGTTATGTTGGTTTCCAAAGCGCCAATAGTTTCGGGTTTATCGACATAAGCAAGTTATTTAACATACCCCCAAATAAAGTAATCCAATGGCATCAAATCACATGATCTTGGTGGCCCATTAACAGGACCACTTCTTGAGATGATGTTTTCATCGAACGTTTCCTTCAATAAAGCTATTGTTTCTCCAGCTGTATGGCCTGTTGAAACCAGAGGTCGGCTACACCAACATCTTCGATTTTTGGCAACAAAAATTCATTGATCATTTCTCTGTAGCGAGCATCATTGACCGTAACACGGGCTACATCCGCATTTTTTAAGAAATACTGTCCGATGATGCCTTCTGCCCATTAACCACACCAAACAGTACATTTATCGGTTTACATTAGAAGCTCTTGGATTGCTTCTGGTTGTTCATCGTCCTAAATACGGCAATTTTGCTTGCTAACGTAGCCGTTCAACCAGAAATGAGCTTCGTTGCTAAACACAATTTTTCGATAAAATAATGGATCAATTTGAAGTTGTTGTAAGGCCCATAAACCGAAATTAAAACGTACACCAAGATCAGCCGGCTTCAATTCATGTACGAGCTGTATTTTATAGGCCTTCAGACCAAGATCAATCCTCAAGATACGCCACAATGATCCATAAGAGATGTCCTAAGCCTGAGATCGGCTACGAATCAATTGTTAACGGTTTTCACCAACATTCTCTGCTACTGCAGTAATATTCTCAAAATTACGGGCTCTATGCACTCTGGCACCGAATCTCTGCTTTCGTGAACGTACATGAATGACGAGTTGAATACGATTCCGTGACGAGTTGTACGTTCACGGAAGCGGCGATACGGCCCCTGGTTGAATAATGAATGTCTAATAGTGTAAAATTGGTTCGAAATTTGGTGATGGTGTTACGAATAGTGCGCTCAGTTGGACGCTTATAATGACCAAAATGACGTTGAAGAACTCTAACACATTCTCTAACTAATGACTGATTTTGGTAGTAAGTTTCCACAATTAATAAACGTTCAGGAGTAAGTCTATTCATGATTGAGTATCAATACGACTGAACACAAACGTCATATGGACAAGCCATTTGACACATAACAGCTGTCAAAACAACCCAGTTGAAAAAGGGACCTCGTATTGAATAACCCTTTAGTAGAGTGCGTGAAGATAAATTCATAAATCTGACGCTAACTTAGCAAAGACACAAACCCATATTTGCTAAAAGTACAAATTTTAAATTCGTACTATTAAAAAGTACGAATTTAACTTTGCGTACGAATTTAAATAACAGTACGAATTTAACTTTAAGTACGAATTTAACTTCGTTTGATAAGAAATCTCTTATCATCTTATCAACGAGGAATCTTAAAATTGAAAACATTTATAAAATATAATAAAATTAAGAGAAAAATTAATTTAGAACTGAAAATTCGATGCATAATTGATTAAACTTCCGATTCAGGTAATCAGCAATTTTAAAAAAGTCATGAATTATATGTGTATGATACTAAATTTGAAATAGAGGATCGTAATATCTACATTTTGGATTTTTAATTTTTATATGTTAATGGTAATTAAAGCACCTTGAAAGGATTGAGGACAATGAGTAATATATCCTTAGAAAGGTGCTTTAATTACCTCTCTATTAAAATAGAAAATATTAAAATCGTATAAGTAGGTATTGAGATTATTTTTATTCAAAGTGAGTACTATGAATCGAACTTTGCAGTACTTTTCACTACTTTTTAAAAATTTCATTTGGCCAAAATCTTTAGCGGGCCACAATGAATTTAAAATTTGTACTTTTAGCAAATGTTGGTTTGTGTCTTTGCTAAGTTAGCGATGGATTTACGAATTTATCTTAACGCACTTCCCTTTAGTAGTGTACTTAAAAAATTAGAGTACGAATTCATATACTTGTACTCGAAATTTATTTAATCATGTAAAACATAGGCTCGTATTCATGTTTATTTATAGTACATAAGCACTGGAGTACTTCCAGGTCTGGTATCGACATTATTTTTTAACTCTATTTTATTCAACTCACCTTAATTTGGCCGCATACTCAGTTTCTATCGCCAAACGATCACGTATGAAGTTGCCATATCTGTCCAAAAATTCGATGCCTTTATTTGTGTGCGTTGAAAGGTTATCGTATTGATCCTGTGTAAGAGAAAACAAAAATAAATTAATAAAGAACATTTTTGACATATTTTTATTTTATATTTTCGAAAGTTTTGATATTATTTAAATTTTTTTTTTTTTTTTGTGATTTTATTATTGGGACTTAATTTATTCGAATGAAAAACTATAAAAATATATACTATATAAAAAACAAACGTGAAATTTTAAAAGCTCAAATGATGATTCAGAAATATTTATTGAATTACAGTGCACTTGAACATAGGCAATATTTTTATAGTAAACTTTTCTTAGCAAGCTTTTTTATATAAAAATATCATTTTTATACAAATAAAATCTTGCTTTGTGCATGTGTGTGTGTTCTTCTTCTTCTCTTCTTAGCTTCTTAGTTGTGTTAGAATTGATATCTTGCTAATTATAAAAAAAAAAATGCAATAGAAATTAAAATCCAGAATTTTAAAAAAAAAACAAAACACATCGAGTAACAAAAATAATAAAATCATTTACAGAAACAATAACAAAACGAACAAATGCTATCAGAAAAAAACTATGAAGTACAGTAATAACAATAATGCTAAAATCTAATAAAATAAAAAAATAAAAAAATAATAAATAAATAAATAAAATAAAATAAAATAAAATAAAATAAAATAAAATAAAAAAATAAAATAAAATAAAATTAAATAAAATAAAATAAATCGAAATAAACTAAAATATAATTAAAAAAAATAAAATAAACTAAATAAAATAAACTAAATAATATTGGGGGTTGGAATTAATTTTAAAGGTTTTTTTTCGGTTTTTGAGCATTTATTTAGAAACAACGGTACAATGTATATTATTCAAAGTATTGTCCATCGTTAGCTACAACATTTTCCCATCTTTCTGGCAGCATATGGATTCCGCGCCGGAAGAACGACTCGTCTTTTGAGGCAATCCACGAATCTACCCATTTTTTGGTATCCTCGTAAGAAGTGAAGCGCTGCTCAGCCAAGCCATGCGTCATCGATCTGAATAGATGGTAGTGGGAAGGGGCTATGTCTGGGCTATAAGGCGGGTGGGGTAGCACATCCCAATTCAGCGCCTCCAACGTTTCCTTGACGGTTCTTGCAACATGTGGCCGTGCGTTGTGATGTTGAAAAACCACTTTGTCGTGTCTTTTGCCATATTCCGGCCGTTTAACCTTTAATGCTCGGCTCAATTGCATCAATTGTTGTTGGTAGCGTTCCCCAGTGATGGTTTCGTTAGGTTTTAGCAGCTCATAGTACACGACACCCTTCTGATCCCACCAAATACACAGTATAAGCTTGGCGCCATGAATATTCGGCTTGGCCGTCGATGTTGATGCATGGCCGGGTGGTCCCCACGATTTTTTTCGCTTAGGATTATCCTAATGGATCCACTTTTCATCGCCAGTGACAATACGATGCAAAAAACTCTTCCTTTTATGCCGTTGAAGCAGTTGTTCGCACATGCAAAATCGCCGTTCAACGTCTCTCGGCTTCAACTCGTACGGCACCCAATTTCCTTGCTTTTGAATCATTCCCATGGCCTTCAGGCGTTTGCCGACCGTTGATAAGTCTACTCCCAATGATTCTGACAATTCTTGAAGGGTTTGACACGGGTCTTCATCGAGCAAAGCCTCCAATTCCTCATCTTCAAACTTTTTCGGCTGGCCCGGACGCTCTTTGTCTTCCGTATCAAAATCACCACTTTTAAACCGACGGAACCAGTACTCACAAGTAGAAATCGATGGAGCATAGTCCCCGTAAGCCTCAGTAAGCGTGCGTTGTGCTTCAACCGCTTTTTTCTTCAAATGGAAGCACAAAAGTAAACCTTCCCGCAAATTGCGTTTTGTTGGAACGAAAGTCGACATGTTCACAGAGAAAAAAATATATGTTATTTACACTTCAGTGGAATGACACATACTGAAAAATGAAGCTTAGACAATGTGCTTTGAAATAAATATAGTCACAGGTGTGCCCGATGCGATCTATTGATAGTTACGCCATCTCTTAGAAAACCTTTAAAACTAATTCCAACCCCCAATATAAAATAAAATAAAATAAAATAAAATAAAATAAAATAAAATGAAATGAAATCAAATGAAATGAAATGAAATGAAATGAAATGAAATAAAATAAAATAAAATAAAATAAAATAAAACAAAATCAAATCAAGTCAAGCCCAGTCAAGTCAAATCAAATCAAAGCAAATCAAATAAAAAAAATCAAATAAAAAAAATCAAATAAAAAAAATCAAATAAAAAAAATTAAATAAAAAAAAATATATACAACCACCTTCATATATTATCTTGAATAAAGTAACTAATTTCATACGTATTTTCCACTTGTATGCACTGGGAGAAAAAATATGAAGTCCAAAAACGTTTTTAATTTATCGAAAGACCAGGTAATTTTTGAACCATTGACGCATTTGCATAAAACAAATACGTAAATATTTAAAATGTTTCTCACTCACAAGACAAGCACCCCAACCAGTATGGCACGGTCACCATAATTTAGATGTAAAGTTTGGTTTATAATAACAGAATAACTAATAACAGCAAATTTCTAAAACAAAACAAAACAAAAAACAATGCGCCAGCCAGGTTTGAACCTGGGCATCTTGCTTACAAAGCAAGCACGTCAACCATTGTCACACAACTCAATTGAAAAATTTGGTTCTTAATTACTAATAACAAACAGCAAGTTTAGCTAAAATGAAATCAAATTTAGCTTAGGCACATTTAAATATGCAAACGTGTTTGTAAGGAAAATATTTGATTTATGCATGTAAATGTATAAAATACAATTTCGCACGGGCAGAGATAATTTTAATATCCGTTATTTTCCTTAGTGTATACTGTTGTATAAAGTTTGTTTCTTATACAACAAGTTTCAATATTTTAAATTGAAGCATCGCTATTTTTGTGTTATATTGTTATACAAATACAAATCCATAGTCAACTTATATGTGCGATACATGACCATGACCACTATAGTTAAAGGTTAAAAATCTTTACTCGGTGCCTATTCAGATGAAATTATTATCTGGGAATTTTAAAAGACGGCATTTGTTTTATTTCGTTGCTTGGCAATATTTAACATATTTTGGTCAATAAATGGTTCTTTCGCATATCAAGCACATGTTTTGCTTCAATCTAAAGCTTCCTACTTATAATTTAGTTGTGTTTTAGAAAAACAAACAACAGCAACAAGTTAACCATCCATAAAATAGCGCTATTTTTTCAAGCGTCTTTAATTCACATAAACAAACACCGCCCACGATCTATTAAAGCGTTGCTGCACAAACAAAATTTCAACAAAATAGAAGCACCAACAAACAGAAACAAAATAAACAACACTCTATGTTGACCGGCACTTGAACAACATTTGCGCCATGGGCGAAAAAAAAATATCGCCATCTCGTTTTACATATTTATGGAATGGATCACTTTATTGTTAGCCAAATTTATTTGCCATTATATAGTTTTTCGTCTGCTTCATTGTTATTGCTGTAGTGGTAGTTTTATGCCGTTTTGTGGAAATATTTATTATTGGTTTTGGGACGTTTAACGCTGATTACGAGCATATTTAGCATTTTAAACGTTGTACAGCGCATTTTTTATTATTATGTTGTTTCAGCAGGCATCGTATTTGTAGTTGTTGTTGTTTTTTAAAGCTCAATTGCGGGTAATTTTTTTTTAAAATTGACACAATTTAATGAATAGGTTAAGCAAAAATAACATAAAATTTTTTTAAGTAAGGCATATAAATTAATTTAATAAATATTGACAACTACAGGAAATTATTGAAGCAAGATTTCCCTATAAACAGCCATCTATACTACGACAGGGTGTACAAATACGTTATGATTTACAAAAGATGCCGTAACTAGTATTAAACCGTATGAGACCACCTTTCAGAGCTGTAAATGAATCATTTTTCCAAATCATTAAAATTTCAAATCACAATCAATGATTTGAGAAAATTATTGCATTCATGGAGTCCAAATCAATGATTTGAAAAAATGAACTAAGAAAAAAAATCGCAAGAAATCTAATTTTTTTCGATCTCGGAAACCGTTCTGCCCCTTAATGAACTACAAAAAATATTTTTCCGTTATCTTTTACACTAAAATTGTTGAATTAGTGAAATTTTGTGATAGAAAGTTTTACTTTTTGTGTTAATTTCCGCAATAACACTTTTTAAAAGACAAATAAAAATTCTCAATTTGGGCCACTTCCTAAAAAAATGATAGGCAAAAATCAAGAACTTCGTACTTAAAATAACTTTGATAAAAAATTTAATAAGCTCTTGTCATCTCTCTTATGGTTATTTAAAAAAACGGCACATTCAAGAATAATCTTAAAAGAAAACAGTTTTGCTTGGAAAAATATTCATATCCTTGCTTTTTTATCTTTTACTTGTATCTACTCATAGATTTTTTTATCAAAACCTCCTCCCAAGGCAAATCCTGACTACGGGCCTGGAAACTGTTTATATTGTTTATATTTTCGCACATAACGCATTTAACATTATTGCATAATTTCTATATTTTTTATTAACTCGTTTATCTCGCCTCCTCGTATTCGATATAATCATGTCAATTAAATTAAAAAACTAGCGCCTTCCGTTTTATGTAATATTTGACGTTTGATTTGCATCAATCATTAGTTTTGTTTTTATTGTTGTTGATTTGAATTGCTTATTTGTCTACTTGCACCTATACACAACATCAAATATTGTATCAACCACAACAAACAACGCAGAAAGTTGCGCAAATGCAACGTGTGCCAGCGGCATTGCCACCGCGCGCCTCTAGTTCAGACTGTCTCGGTTTGACTCAGATTAGATGGTAGTGATTAGATTTTCAGTTTCTATTCAGCTATTCAAGCAATCTTTTATTTACACTCATTTTAGTTGCGGCTGTTTTTGGAGTAAATTTAACTGTATTGCTGGTTGAGGATTCTATTAAAATTTTTAATTGAAATTTTGCACATTATTTTCGCAGTTGTTGTTTTTTTTTATTCTGCATTTCTTGTAAATGCCTAAAATGCCGTTATTTTTGACACTCCCCACAATGCTTGACCAAAAATCAATTTATTATTTTTTTTGTGCGGCCGCTACACATTGGCGCGCATGCGTTTTATTGGCAGTTATAAGTGTCTATCGTATATCGCGATACAGAATGCGTTGAGTAACGCCAACACGCGTCGTTAGCATTCATCAGCAATATTATTTTCACTTTATTTTTGTGTGCGATTTATGCATTTTAATTGAACTCACCTATTTTTCACTTCTTCAATGTGTATTTTCACTTAATTGCTAACAGTTTTTTTTTCACTTTTAGATTGTTTATTTATGTTTTTTTCCTATATAAGGTTCATAAAACAATCAAACATATTTGAACGTGTGTAGAAAAGATCTCACGTGCGCTCATGCGACGTTGTTATAAATAACCTTTTTCATTTATATTTGTGGCAGCACATTTTCCAACAATAAAAATATTGAAGGTATTAAAAAAAAAAAATACATACAACAACAACTGGACAGCCGCCGACTCTTTTCACCTTTTCGGTTTGCTGCATTTCGATATTTATTATGTTTGAAGCATAGTTTAGTAAAAGTTTGACATAACTTTTGAGAGACATTCTTCGGCTTTCAAAGGGGGTGTGAACAAGGTGACCGTTTCTGTAAATTTACATCTATATTGGTAGATTTTTAAGCCTTAGTTATAAAATATACTAGATGGATCAAAAAGCGGCCAAATTCGGTTTTACTTTTTCAGAATAAATTTCTTTTAAGACTCATTCCACAGCAAACTGACCACCTTATTTTTTTGGTGTCACCGTTATAGTGATAAAATGTGTATATTTCTCTAGAAGGTGCATCAAAGGTCACGAAAAGGTGCACTAAGGGAACAAAGCACCTTCAAAGTATATTAATAATAGTAATAATTATAATAATTAATAATAATAACAGGTCATTCAATAAGTCCATAGGATAAGTAAGAATAAACAAAATTTTGATAAACCTCGATTGTATTATTCAACAGAGTTGCCTTCGAGAGCGATACAACGAGTATAGCGATTTTTCAACTTTTTAATACCACTTTTATAGTACGATTTCTCTTTTTCATCAAAATAGGCCCCAGTTTCAGCGATTACTTCATTGGACTTAAATTTCTTTCCAGCAAGCATTCTTTTGAGATCTATAAACAGGAAAAAGTCGCTGGGGGCTAAGTCTGGAGAATACGGTGGGTGGGTAAGCAATTCGAAGCCGAATTCATTCAATTTTGCCATCGTTTTCATCTATTTGTGACGCGGTGCATTGTCTTGGTGAAACAACACTTTTTCTTTTGCAAATGTGGCCGTTTCTTGGCGATTTCAGCCTTCAATCGATCCAAAAGTCGATCGATCAAAGTCACTGTTGATGGTGGTTCTTTTTTGGAGTTGTTCGATGAATATTATTCCTTTCGCATCAATTCGTTGTTGTTTTTGGTCGACTATGAGCTCACGCGGCACCCACTTTACACAGATCTTTCGCATACCCAAATCTTCGTGTAAAATGGTAAAAACACTACCATCTGATATCTTTACAATGTCAGCTAGCTCGTGCACCTTAAATTTGCGGTCTTTCATACCCAATTTGTGGATTTTTTTTTATGTTTTGTGGAATAACAGTCTGATTTGGGCGTCCACTGCGCTCTGCATCATTTGTGCTGGTATGACCATGTTTAAATTCAGCAATCCACTTCTTTACCATTTGTCTCGATGGAGCAGAGTACGGATAATGTTTATCAAGCCATTGTTTGGTTTCCAATGAATTTTTTTTCATCAAAAAGCAATGCTTTATTAAAACTCGAAATTCACTTTTTTCCATTTTTTTTCTTTTTTCAATAACAATAATTGCACACAAAATGCTATAACTCACGAATAAATTGTCAGATTGTGGTCAAATTTTTATACGTATCGTTTGAAAGTTTGTACTAAATAAAAATATGGACTTAATACTATGGACTTTTTGAACGAATTGTTATGTCGCTTTAAAGAGTAGAAAAAATGTTTTTCACATTCATGAAATTTTGTAGGCGCCTTGTTTCGGCGCTTACTTTAAGGCGCCTTAAAAAAAAAAGCTTATGTGCTCGGATTCACACAATATATATGATACATAATTTATACTTATAGACGCCTACAATAGGCGCCGAAAAAAAGCGTTCTACGTGCGCGTACCCTTAAACAATTACTTTGAAATTTTAGACAAAACTTAATGTGTTTATTAGTTATATTTAAGAGAAAACAATTTTATTTTTTACAAATATTTTTTTAATTTATTCCTGATAGATTGAGGAAATATCACACTGTGCACTGTGAGCAAACGCGGCACCCATCGTGCGCAGAGTTTTTTTCATACCCAAGATATCATTTATGTTAGTGAACACACTGCAATGCGACATCTTTGTGGTCTCAACTAGCTCCCTCAATATCATTTTGGGTTCGTTTAACATATCATGGATATTTTTTCGACATTTCCTGATCCACTGACGTCAGTTGAGCGTTCTGATCGTTCGGTACATCAATATTTGTTTAACGGCCACAGCGAAAGTCAGAAGGACACTATGAAATCATCTTCATTGACGGTGCAGAGTGCGGATAATACTTGTGTAGCCTAATATTGACGAAACTTATGTTCTTCCATTTTTAAAAAGACGCGGCTTATTGCTGAGCCGAGCCGAAAAACACATTGGGACAAAAGAGATGCATGACTTGATTCCTTTATTACTCTAATGTGTTTTTCTGCTCGGCTCAGCAAAAAGCCTTTTTATAGTTTTATAGTACCGGCTGGTTACTGTGCCGAGCTGGAAACACGTCATGCTTAAAACGGCTGGTAGTGCGTATAGTGTTTAGTTTTTCACTATTTTGGGTTTGTTTGTATATACATATTTCGTTTTTTTTTTTTTTTTTTTCATTTTTGCAATCGTGTATACTTTTTGATTTCCTCAAACCAGCGTACAAGTGAAAAGACAAAAATTGGGAAAAACGCTGCTAAAACGCACTTTCAGACACTTTCAGTCACTTTCAGTCACTTTAAGTCGCTTGCTATTCCAGATTGTTTTAACTTTATTGCAATTATTTTCCGCTGTTTTTAAAAAATAAGTATGAACGTAGAAATAACGCACATTAAAAAACGAACATCAGCTGCTGACCCAAGATTATTTCATTCTATGCATCAGCTAGAACTCGTTTCAAGCCGCACAAGACCACTTGATCTTGCAATTGGTTTGAAATGTTTTAACTTTTTATAGGTTTTGTTGTAACCAAACTAAAAAAAGTTTTTATTTATTTTCGTGCACAAAATCAAATGCGGAGGAGGAATGCACACAAACGTACGATCAAAAAATCGGAAAATTAGGTAAAAAAAGCTTAGTTTCAAAAAACCGCAAGGACGCACAAATACAAGATTAACCTATATATTGAAAGCTACGAAAAAAATTTTCCCCCAGATTTGTTAAATAAGTATCAAAATAAAGAAATCATATTGACGCATTTGGTGCGCGGAAATGGGAAGGAAGAACGGACATAAGAAAATTTGTTAACTTTCGATTTTTTGTTTCAGATGGAACGCACTTGCAGCCGCTGATGGTCTGAAGAAATTATCTTCGTTTTTTTTTATAATTCTGTTTATGTGCGTATTTAGAGCAGCAACACGGACTAAAAAGTTTTCGGTATTTTTTTGTTGCATACAGAACAGAAAAAAACAGAACATAAAAAATAGTGGAATGAAAAGTTAACCGGCTGGTAAAGCGATTCATCGAAAGAGTTCCTAAAGATTTACTCTAATGAGGATCTTACATGGTCAATCACTGGTGTTAGTAAGTATTTGTTTATATCCATTACACAGATTGGTTTATGCCTTCATTAACCAAAATCTAATTATTTTGATAGTTTGCAAACACATATAACTGGTTGATGTCAAATGATTGGCCATGTAATAAGGTCCGCATAACTGTCGCCCTAAGCAATAGAAAAGCAACTGAACACAATTTCCCGTTCTTGTATGCTTCTTTCTTGTTGCTCTTCTTTGTTCCTAGCTGGTGTTGCAATTCAAAGAAATACCAGATATTCACTTCGTATTGTTTTCTACACAACCGATTTGTTTGCTTTTTTTTTACTTAATTTTTCAATTCTTTTTTCTGCGCTTAGATACAAAAGGAATGCAAAACTGCGTTCCCGTTATCGTGAGTTCATTCTACACTCTTGTTTTTGTACACAAGAAAAGGCGAACTTTTTTGTTGTTGTTTAGATTGTAGCTTTTTTTATATTATTTTAATGAAAATAATAAGTGAACAATGTGTAAAATGAAACAAAACAAATGCAAGCCGTGCGAGCGAGCGAGAAAGCAACAATCGGCTGGATACCAGCGCAAAAGTCGCTTTAAGTTGCCTGTTCGGATGGCACTTTGAGTTTCCCTCCAATTTTCCTGCTCAGTTCGGTCCGGCACAGCAACCAGCCGGCACTATAAACCTTAGCTTAGTTCCATATGTATGCCAAGCAGGCAGCTTAAAGCGACTGGCTGCCACTATACTAGCTTGAGCTTATTTCATATTTCATAAGAGTTTTTCAGCTTTCCTTCTCGGCTCGGCACAGAAACCAGGCGGCACTATAAACGCTCCCTAAGGAGTATTTGAATATCAAGCAACACAATTTGCCATCACAAACAAAAAAAAATAATCTGTTTTTTATGCCATCACTAATAATTCATTGGAAGCTATTTTCAAAACTAAAGTGTTTTTTACTTTTGTGCACAAATTTGTTCTTGAGAAAAATAAATAATGGGTATAAGAAGAAAGTTTTTTTTTTGGTGAAAAGAGCAAATTGCGAGTAGAAAAATGTATAAACCTACCAATACAAAAACAGGTTACACCCATGACTTTCAGTGTTGGCATTTTCATAGAAATTCGTCGATTTCCTGCAGTATCAGAACCTGCAGGTATTTAAAGTAAGAATCAGCATAGGTTTAAAGCTTTTTTATTATTATTACAGTAAGATTCATGCTGATAATTAACGATTAATAAAGATCGAAAAATATCGACAAGATTGTACTGAAAAGAATAAAAATTGCCACTTAATAAATGTTTGCAACTTTGAAAGAAAATTAAACAAATAGTTATCGATATCCGCTCATTTCGCTTTCCGCTATGACAAATTAATTGCTAGCAACATGAATCATTCGAAAACATAAAAAATAAACATGTTTGTAAAAACGTTGACTTTTGATGACTGACAATTGAGTGGATGTTGAATGTTGGAATTTTTGCAAGCAGCAAGCGGCGGCAACTCTTTAGAGCCAATGCATTTCAATGCCAGTTGGAAGCGGCGCATGCGCATCCGCGTAATGTTGAATTGTTTTCGTCTGCTGCTGCTACTGCTGCTGCTGCTTCTCTTGTTATTATTGTTGCTTTCGTTGTCTACTAAATATGGCAATACACGTTCGCCATATAGAGTTTTTTTGTTGTTTTTGTTAGCTCGTCGTTGTTTGTTTCGCTGCCTATTTAGTGGATGCCACATGAATGCTAAGATCAATTTGGGGGTCTCTTCATCTTTCGTTGATGTTTTTTCCATGGCGCTGCTCATTTAAACCATGTGACGCAAATGCACATAAATTACATTTTTATTTTGTCTCTCTACACTCAACTGGTTTTTGTTTTGTTTTTTTCTTCATCTCTCTCCATAAAACTTGAGGTCAAGGTTGGTATGATGGGGCGCATAATGATGATGATGATGATGATGTTGTTGATGGGTGTGCCACACCGATATATGCACATACTAAATATCTCAAGCATTTAAAAATATCTGCGCATTTTTTTTTTTGTTTTGTGTAAGTTTTGGAAGGTGCAAAAAACATAAATACCACAACTTCAACTTTATTGTTATATTAGGAAATTTTTTAACTCTTTCCACCCGCTGCTTTGTTTGTTTCGAAGCAATCGAAATTTATACCGCTTGATTATCTTTATGTGACTATTTAATACGATTGCCCAATTTTTTTAAATAGCAGCTCAAATGTTTTTAATTGCTGCATTCTTTTTTTTTTCTTTTTCTATTTATTTATTCACAACGCAGTATTTGTTGACACATTTCGCTGATTGTTTTATTTGAAACATTTTATTTTTATGCTGGCAACGTGTGAAATATTGCAAAATGTTGTCATAAATTGCAAATGCAATACTAAGTAGTTGTTTCTTTTTCATGGAATGCAGCAGTACCGCAGACCAGTTTCCAGTTTACCAATCGATGTAATATTTTTGTTGTTGTTTATGTTTCACACAGATAAGCTTAAGAGGTCTGCATTATAATTTTTCAGTTATTGCCAATAAATGTTGATAATGCAAGATTTATGTAATGTTCAGTTGTATAAACAATCGTTACCAATAACTCGATAAGAAGATTTATTCATACAGATTTTGAAAATATTGATGGTCATTACATAAATTTATATTTAAGAAATTCACCCGAAACTTTTCACCTGAAATGAAGCCTGTTTCAACTACAAAAATTTACTATTGAATATTTAAAAAACAACCTATAATTGGGACATCATTGTTAATTGTGTCAAAAGAGGCTCAAAACATAGACTTGGAAGAAAAATGTTGCAAATGCAGCAACAAAAAGATGATGTTCAGTTCAAGGTTGGTTTTTGGGTCAAATGAAAAAGTTCTCCAGCAAAACTTTATTTGACTGTTTGTTAAACTAAAAGTCAATGCGTTGAGAGCCAATGAGCTGCAATTCAATTCAATTCAATTCACCTTGCGGAATAGGAAAATAGTCGGTGAAGTAGTTTTGGAAATATGGTACATAAAAGTACTTTATGTACATTAAAGAGTACATTACGAGTATTTTAAAAAGAAAAAGGAAAGGAGGATGAAGACATTGTATCTGTAACTGTATTGTAACAATTGTATTGTTACACTCATCTTCAAAAAATCAAAATAAATCAGTTTTAATCAACAACATTCCAAATTAAACAAAGTACAAGGATGAGACTTTAATTGAATTAAATTAAATTGAATTGAATTGAGTGGTCAACGTCGAAAGAACTGACTGACTAATCAGTGAAAATGCAGACAGCTGATGAAGAAATATTTTTAAAATTTAAAAAAAATTATTTCATTTGCAAAAAATCTATATATAAATGCTCTGAGAAATGTAGTTTAGTATTTTTGAAAATATATTTATGAGTGGCACGTTTTTTAAAGTATTGGATAATTTTCAAATTTGCATTTCATTTATATTATCTTTATATTAATCTGAAACTAAACGTAAATATATGCAAAATTTTTCTGATTTCACAGTTCAAGCATATGTTTCGCAAGCACATGTTGCTGCTTTGCCAAAATAGATATGATAAAAAGTATTAATAAAATCTAATTGGCAATCGGACGCACACCTTAAGCGGTAATAAATTGAACACAAATAGCGAGAAAAAAAATGTATTGCGTCCAAGTAATAGTTCAAAGACACGAAACCACTCCTTGTTCCAAGGAAAGTTCTTCACAACCAAGTTGGCGAAATGTGTACTCGTATTGTTTGAAATTGGCAACTCGATGTTCTTCTTAGCTAATCAGGCAAAAACAAAACAAGCAATAAAGAAATAAGCGAAAGTGTTGGCGCTGAGAGGAATGAAGGAATTCAGCGAAGGGCTTGTCAGCAATACCATCATCATTGCCATCGTGAACAAAATCATCAATTGAGCAACTAATGTGGTTAATAAAATAAAAATAAAATTGAACAAAAGTGTTCAATTTAGATGACAGTATCAACAACAACAACGACACCAACACCACCAGCAGAGACAACAAATTAAAGTGTTGACAATCGACCCACATCGCACTTCACACCAATTGATAAAAACGAAATTCTTTTGATTTTAATCGTCTTAAATTGAAACCTTTAATGTTTCTCGAACTGATTTTCGATGGTTTCACACTCCACACCCCTTTTTCACTATTCCTCTTTCGTTCAAACGAAAGTGACAATTGTCCATGACAATCGATCGTTCGATGAATTTACACTTAATTAGTGGTGACAAATTTGACGGAACATAAATGAAAATAAGAACGAACACAGGGAAGCACTCAAGTAATGAGTTGAAGCCTGGCTATGACAAATTACGTGTTGGAGTTTATGAATGGTGGGCGATGGAGATTATGTGGGCAAAACAAATTGAGTTTATTGAACGTTAAGATGGAGGAATTTAAAATTGTTTAATTAAAAATCGAAATTTATAAAAAGAGTATCCGGAAACAAGTGAAGCCTTTTCTAGTGTTTTTGTCACGGAAAAACATATGGTACACTAATAGACAAACACATATTAGAGAAATTTTAATAAATAATAGTATTATAAAGTATTAATAATAAGAGTAAAATATATTAATGAAAAATTTAAATCAAAAAGTGAAAAACAAAACCAAATAGCGAAAGGAAAAACATTAAAATTATATGAAAAAAATTATAAAAGATAATTAAAAATAATAAAAAAGGAAATAAAACAAAATATTAAAAAATAAAAATCATACAAAATAATAAAAAATTAAAATCATACAATATAATTAAAAAATAAAAACAAAAAATAAGAAAGATAAAAAGCAAATAATAATAATAAAAAGTTATAAAATAATTTAAAAGAATAATATGAAAATAACTCATTTTTATAAAGAAACATTATCAAGTCTTATATCATCCTATCCATCTATCATCTCATACAGAGTGGGCCAAATAAGGCCTGCTAACAAATTAAACTTTGACGTAGAATTACGTCTTACAGTTCGGTTTATATGGGGGTATTTCCACAAATTTTTTCAAGGTCATGCTAACGTTTTTTTGGGGACACTTTAGGGATACTTACAGCCTTTTATATTCACCGTACAAAGATAAAATTTGTACGAATTTGTAAAAAGATCTGGATTTTGTCACTTCTTTAATAAAGCCACAAGATAACAAAAGAAAGGAAGAAAAATTCACATTTTTGTATGAGGAAAATGCATTGATGATTCAGTTGCTGCTGACGTTCTTATGCTTGTTGTTTTAGTTCGTGCCGAAATGTCGAACGCAACATCGTGTTGTTTGTTGAATAGAATCGTTTTATGAATTTCTCAGAGCTTTACAAGCAATGCGCACGTATATAAATGCTTGCGCCGCTAAGAAGCTTTCAGTCTGTTAGCAGACTCCAATCAGTTAGGGTAGCGTCGCTTTGTCCGCCTGATGCCTGAGCAAATAAGGCGTTGCAATACGAAGAAGTGATGCATAGTTCATTATATAAGTTTATATTTGGTATTTTAAAAACGCAGCGCTACTACATATAAACCATTATATAAATAAAGAATCGTTTTAACAGTTGATTCGTAGGATTAGTAAGAAAAAACAAAATTTTGATACAACTCGATTATATTATTCAATATAGTTGCCTTCGAGAGCGATACGAGTATAGGGATCTTCCAACTTCTCGATGCTACTTTTATAGTACGATTTCTCTTTCTCGTCAAAATAGGCCTCAGTTTCAGCGATTACTTCATCATTGGACTTGAATTTCTTTCCAGCAAGCATTCTTTTGAGATCTATAAACAGGAAAAAGTCGCTGGGGGCTAAGTCTGGAGAATACGGTGGGTGGGTAAGCAATTCGAAGCCCAATTCATTCAATTTTGCCATCGTTTTCATCTATTTGTGACACGGTGCATTGTCTTGGTGAAACAACACTTTTTTCTTTTGCAAATGTTGCCGTTTTTTTGCGATTTCAGCCTTCAATCCATCCAAAAGTACACAGTAATATTCGCTTTCAATGGTGGTTTCTTTTTGGAGATAGTCGATGAATATTATTCCTTTCGCATCCCAAAATACAGACGCCATCACCTTACAAGCCGACTGTTGGGTCTTTGCTCGCTTCGGATTCAGTTCGTCGACTGCTGTCCACTCAGCTGACTGTCTTTTGGATTCTGATGTGTAATAATGAAACCATGTTTCATCCATTGTCACATATCGGCGATAGAATTCGATTTTATTGCGGTTTAACAGCGCCAAACACTACTCTGAAGCATCAATTCGTTGTTGTTTTTGGTAGACTGTGAGCTTACGCGGCACCCACTTTGCACAAAGCTTTCGCATACCCAAATGTTCGTGTAAAATGGTAAAAACACTACCATCTGATATCTTTACGTCAGCTAGCTCGTGCACCTTCAATTTGCGATCGTTCATAACCAATTTGTGGATTTTGTTGATGTTTTGCGGAATAACAGTCTGATTTGGACGTCCACTGCGATCTGCATAATTTGTGCTCGTACAACCAAGTGTAAATTCAGCAATCTACTTCTTTACCATTTGTCTCGATGGAGCAGAGTCCGGATAATGTTTATCAAGCCATTGTTTGGTTTCCACTGTATTTCTTTTCATCAAAAAGCAATGCTTTATCAAAACTCGAAATTCACTTTTTTCCATTTATTTTTTTTTTTTTTCAATACAATAGTTGCACAAAAAATGCTATAACTCACGAATAAATTGTCAGATTGTGGTCAAATTCTTATACGTATCGTTTGAAAGTTGGTACTAAATAAAAATCATATGGAAAAAAATCTAGTAACGCCATCTATGTGTCATCCTATGGACTTTTTGAACGTATTGTTACATTGCTCTCGAGAACCGGCAGATATAAAAAAGTCAACTTCTTTATTTAACATGTCGTTCGGTTTTGGATTAACAATTTTTCTTATCCGGGCTTTTGAACTTTGCTATTTCTTGATTCACTTTTTCTTCTAAGCTTTCGATTTCTTCTTCTTTTGTAATTCGTACTTCTGTAACATCCAAAACACATTTTAGTGGTGTTATAGCTAGTCTTTGAATAATTTCTAATATTTCGTTTTTCATCTTCATTTTCTTTCATTCACTTTCATTTCGTAAAATCCCGGGATTGAGGTGATCTAATCCCAGGATTCGGGATTGCAAAAAGTCTTCGGGATCGGGAATCCCGGGACTAAAAGCGTTAACTTAAAAATAAGGTAGTAACTTAAAAGAATATATTTTCAGCGTTTTTTTATGTACATATATATTTGAGGACAATATGATTATAACTATTGTAATAAAATCGTATGTATAAAAAAAAATTGGAAAAAATTTCACATAAAAAATACAATCAAATGATTTTCGAATTAGTGATTTTCTCTTCTCTTTTTTAAATTAATGCAATTAAGTCAACTGAGCCACAAGCTGGCCAATATTTATTTGAATTGGTACAGATTTACTTATTGATTTTTTTTTTTTTTACATTTTCTTGACAAACTTTGTTTCCTCAAGTGAGAATAATTATCTAGAAGCTCAAAACTTCCATTTATAACAAAATAAGAAATAAGTTGAGTTCATTTTAAAATGTTCGTGTCATGATAGTTTTACGAAAAAAAAAAAAATTAGGAAATGACTGAATTCAAGGCAAAAAACATTTACTCTGAAGATTCTCAATTTTTTTATTTGACTTTTTGTATCAAGCTTACCACAAATAAAAATAACAATAATTTCTAGTGTATGTTACGCAAGTTTAAAAAACACAAATAAATATCAATTAACACTAGGTACCATTTAGCTAATAAATGATATCGATTGATTTTATAGTAACCACAACAAAAACGTGTGGCGCCGCAAGTTTTTCTATCTTCTGTACATTTTTATTTTATTACATTCAATTTAATGCATTGCAACAACCAACGGCAAAAAAATTTTGTTTTTCTAGCGGTCTTCCTAGTTTTTTCATAGCAAATAAAATTTTATCTTAAAAAAGCCAAAACAAAATTTAGCTTGAATTATAGATGGTTGCATGTGGAACACACAAGAAGTTTGAACGTGCTTGCAAGTTGAAAAAATGATGACGCGGCAGAGATCAGATCAAATTTAAGGTATCTATCTTCCACTCGTGAAACTGAAGTCAACTCTTAATATGATGCCGTAATAGTTGTCGCTGCCGAGATTTTTTTTTTTTTTGTGGTAGATAGAGGGAGAGCGGAAGCCAGAGCTAGATTAAAAAGCTGTCAGTTTTATTGGGGTTAATTTTTATTGCATCATATGACAATTATTATTAATGATCATAATGATTGTCATAAATTTAAGTTGAATAAACAGAACAGAAAGTTGCACTGGAAAATTTTATGTTCGATACGTAAGTGTCGGCATTATTTTTGTCAATAAAAGATTTGTTGTTATATGCTGGTGAAAATAAAACTAATTGTAGGAATATATAAAAATGAAAATGTTTATTAAGGGTTCTTTGTATAGAATTTTTAAACTTCATATTTTTGATTTCTTTATAGTTTTATACCCCAATGCGTACTGCTTAAGGGTTATATTAATTTTGTCATTCCGTTTGTAACGCCAATAAGGAGGCGTGGCAGGTATAGAAAAGTATTTATATTTCTAATCACCATATAAGATAATATACCATATAAAAAAAAACCTTTCTTCTAGACAAAAAAAATATCAATTTCCTAAATGGACCAAATCTGATAAAAACCACGCCTACCTCCCATACAAAGTGACTTTATTTTAACCGTAATGTCTCTTAAAAATCCATAAAAATTAAAGAAATGCCTTCAAACTTTGGACGTAAGCTTTGATCTTCAATATAAATCCTGGCTATGAAATTTGGAAAAATCGGACGAAAACCACACCTTCCTCCCTTAGAAAGTGTCTTTATTTTAAACGTAAAATTTGTTGAAAATCGGCAAAAATTAAAGAAATGTCTTGAAATTTTCCACATAAGTTTTGATATTTAACATAAACCATCTTTATGATTTTTAGCAAAATCGAATGAAACCCACGCCCACTTCCCATACAAAGTGGCTTTATTTTAGAAGTAAAATCTCTTAAAGCTCAAAAAAAAATATTAAGAAATATCTTGAAATTTTGCACATTAGCTTAGATATATAATATGAACCATCTCTATGATATTTACGCCTATCTCCCATACAAAGTGAAGTTATCAAAATTGGAAAACTTGAACCTGAATGTCATCGTGTCTGTCGTGGCTAAAGACTTCAAATATACTTCAATACGGCCGCGGGTAGGTATTTTAGCTTCGGTACCCAACCGAAGCTGCATTCCTGACTAGTTTTTAATGGTTTTTAAAAACTTTTTATTTTACATTTAGTTTTTATATTTTTTTAATATTTAGCTTTCACATTTAGCTTTTATATTTAGTTTTTATGTTTAGTTTACAATTTTTTTTTAATTTTTATATTTTTTTTAAGTTTTTACATTTTTTATTTTTTTTTAAGTTTTTACATTTTTTATTTTTTTAATGTTTGATTTTTATTTTGTTTTTAAACTATTTGCTTTTTATTTGAGGTAAGTAATCCAAATAAGGCCAACCTAACGGCTTTTACCAAATAGAGGAAAAACTATTTTTTTTAAATTATTTTTGCAATTTTGTATTTTTGCTTATTCCATTCTTTATTCAAACACATAAAAATGAAGTATAAAAAGAATATATCCAGCTGAAAAGGTTATAAAAAGGTCTGGTTTTTGCCATATTAGGACCACCATGTCTAAATAAGTCCCAATCCATAATGGTTTTAGAAACGTAAAAAAAGTCAGAAAATAATAAAATAAGAACACATATTGTTACTTTAAGTGTTGTTCTACAACAATACTAAACTTAAATGCTTTTCATAGCTATTTTCAAAGCTATTTCCAAAAGTTTTTGGAAAAAAATACTTAGAATGCCAAAAGCTTTTTTGAAAATTAAAATAAAGTTACTGTGGGGCTTGTCAAAAAGAATCTTGGTAATTTGCTGACCTTTATAAACCTTAGTTTAGTTTAGACCTTTCTGAAAATTTTTTTTTTGTCTGGTAGATTAAGGTGTGGACCTGAGATCGGAAAAAGAAATCCTTTTTCTCTTTTTGACAATGTCTTTTAATGTTGATAAAGGAATATCAGAGTCATCGGAGTCGGAAGAACCGTCTGCAGTATTTGAAAGAAGTGGATTACTGCGAGCATCAGCAGAAGTGGTTGGCAGCTCTACATCTCTTTTGCGCGCAGCAGCAGAAGTGGTTGGCAACTCAACATCCTCAAAGCTATCTTCTGGTACTTCCGTAGGTATAGAGGGGCAAAAGGCTATTTCTGGAATTGCATGCGGATAAAATGGATAAATACCGGTGGCCTTGAATCCATTGCTTATATTCAACTGAGTCATAACTTTCGGCCAAATATTACTCAGAATCAAATTGAAGCTTGTTTTGTTAAGTGGTCTGTTGGGGTGTTGTTGCAAAAATTTCAATACCCCCTGGTCCCACAATGGTGTTCGAAAGAGCAATAGACTGACTTGTCAAGTAGCTGCAATTAGTCTGTTGTGTTAGATGGGAGGCAGTATAAAGCGATGTTGTGCTTATTAGCTTTGTCAACAATACTATAGTCCAAATAACTTTTTGCTCCATCGAAGATAAGCAGACAAGGACCATTTAGTCTTAAATTTACCCAAATGAATAAAAATTTCTGTCTATAACCTTTTGGAATCAATTTAACAACAGCACCATTCGGAAGATTATCCCCATACTCTGGCTTACATCTTTTACCTTTAAGCAGTATTATAGGAGGCACGGCTTGGCTAATAGCATTCAAGCATCCAACAATTGTGACATTTCCGGCGTGCTCATTTGCCACCTGTCGAATCCGTTTGGCTCCCTTCATAGCAATTACCGTCAGCCCTTTCATCCATATTGTAGATGCGTTCAGGTTTGTGCATTATGTCCATTTTATCAAGCAAGGCACGAAGTTTTCCGAAATGATCATTGACGTTAGTTTATTTAATTTTTGTGCACGTGCTGGGTTAAAGAATTGAGCGCGTCTGCGAGCGAACTTTGGATGCCTCTGCATAAATAGTTTTAACCACTTTGTCTCTAAAAAATGTATGCAGACATTACCTAACTTTTTTTTTAATTTTTTCATACCTGCACAACATCTTTCATTGCTGAATACATGACAACTCCTGTCTACTTCGCAAAAAGTATATGCTTGTATGCGAATCAATTTTGAAGTTACTGGAAGGCCAATATCGGAAAATCGAAGTATTCTTGCAACAAGCTCTTTTTCTTTCTCTTTATTTAAGATACTGGGGCGTTCGAGGCATTTTTTTGTTGAACCAGTTTTAAGATGATTCCTAAGTGTACGCCGGGGTATACTATAACGGGCACCGGCTTAATTTTGCTACATTCTTTTTTCTTGAATTGCTCTCAAAGCAAGTTGCAAATAATTTTCACTCCAAACTACTCGACGACGTCACATCTAAAAATTTTAAACGCCGGAATGTAGCATTTTACGCCAAAAAATAATATGGCCAAAAAAGGCGTAAAAAATAAAAAAAATATATAGGCGCTCTCAATATAATTTCATTAATCCAGTTTTTCTTGAAATGTACAACAGTCAGATTTGATGAATTTAACTTTTTGTTTTGATTTTTAATTTTTGATTTGAGTTTTGATTTTGATTTTTTTTTTTTTTATTTTTGATTCAAAGCTGGACATAAGCAATAGAGAATTCATAGAATAACGAGCTTTTACTGCGCGCACAATATAACATCAACCACGTTGTTGACTCTGCCGCTTACTTCGTTCGACTGTCACTGGCTTTAGAGATGCGCAATCGAAGAATTTTTTTTTTTTTGCTTGGTGAAGCAGATATAAACATGTTTAAACGCGTAAAAAATGATTTTGCAGGGAATGTAATAAATGTGCGTTTTAGATCGGGCCTTATTAAGACTCAGGCCGTATTTGGAGAGGGGACCTTAGTTTTTATACGTTTTTTTATTTAGCTTTTATATTTTTTTTTTTTAGTTTTTATATTTTTTTTTTATTTAATTTTTATATTTTTTATTAAATTTTTTTTTTAATTTTATTTTTATTTTTTTTCTTATTGAGTTTTAAATTTTTTTATTTTTTCCGGATTTGTTTTTAATTTGTGTTTACATATTTTTTTTAATTAATTTTTAATTTTTACGAATTCATTTTAATTAATTTTTTTTTATTTAAAAAGAGCAAGTCCATAAAAAGTTCATATTTTTTAAGTTCTTACCGAATCCAGTCGAGCACAAGTGCATTCGTAAAAATGAGAATATACCCATACCGAAAATTTATTCAGCTTACCTAAAAAGAAATAAAAAATCAATATTATTTACTGTGTATGTACAGATATTTCTAAAGAATAAATCAAAAACTTTTAACAATTTTTTTTTTTTTTTAATTTAAAAAAGTGTTTACTCACGAAACAAAATAAACCTCATGTTTGCATATATTTTTATTTTAAGGTACAAATATTTATCAATTTATGTATACAAACGAAAGTATGTATGCATGTACAGTTGCGACAAAAAATGATTTCACCAAAGCAGTGCCAAAAGATATTCATACTAAAACCCTGCATTTCGCACAGTTCTTCAGAACTTAGTCATTAAATCTTATTTGGCAAAGCAATTACTTTCTGGAAAAAAATGTCATTGTCCGTAAATATATAACGCGTTTTATTCAATTCCGATTTTTGCAGAGAAAGTAGTGAACGGAAGCGGCATACTTATTATTAAAATTTCGAAATAAATCTACCCCTATGTTGTGCTGTAGCACAAATGTGACATTCTAAAACTTATTTCATAAAAATCGACCTAGTAATTTTGGAGTTTACCTGAAAATAAAAAATTGTATTTCAATTTTATATAATAGTATAGAAGTATAGAGTATAAATGTGTGTTTCAAAAATGACTGTCTCTAATTAGCTTACGTAGCTGAATGTATTTATTTGGAGTTTCTTTCAAACATTATAAAAGTTTTTAAGCGGCCAAATTTTGTTCAAGCCATGATTTATTGTATTGTAAATTAATATTTGTATTTTAATACATACACAGAAAAAAATGTACAGTAAACTCTACCGATAGGGACGGTAAACTGTAGCTTGGAAACGAGCCAAACGATAAAAATTGTTAATTCTACCGTTAAGGAATTGCCACCTACTGTTAAACTTGTTGAGTAACATTCTTACAGTAGCTCTACCGCAGAAGTTGTTTAATAACAATTTTTGCAGGGCACTTTCTAATAAAAATAGCACTGCGCTGCATATACTGAATTTTAAAAGTGCGCAAAAATGTATTGACTTTGGCGCGATGATAGAGCACTGAGTTCCTAACCGTGAGATGACGGGTTCGAACCCTATAGTTGGAACTATTTTTTTGTTATTTAACTTTTATAATTACATTTTAATTTATTTAAACATTAATTTTTAACACATAAATTTAATATGATTTGAAAAAATGCACACTTTCTTACTTCCGTCGTTGGGACTCAAACCCCGGACCACGTCGATGTCTGGTTTACTGTGCGCTCTGC
Organism: Coremacera marginata; assembly: GCA_914767935.1. Taxonomy (NCBI): domain Eukaryota; kingdom Metazoa; phylum Arthropoda; class Insecta; order Diptera; family Sciomyzidae; genus Coremacera; species Coremacera marginata. Next base: position 55,383,359 of record OU612047.1, read on the forward strand.
TTAACCTGTTGCACCACCGTCAATTGTATTTTCAGTCAGCTAATATTCGTGTAGTTATACTACCGGCTGACTTTAACTGTTCGAAGCATTTAAATTTATTGTTACAATTTTTGATCATTAATTTCGAACGAAAGAATAGTAAGTGTGCAACAACAATTGAACTGACGATAAAGTGGCCGCAAATATCGTTTGAATTTACTGATGGGATTTTTTTATATGTACGTAAACATGCGATATATTTCCTTTTGTGAACAAAGATTTTTTCTTATCTTAAAAAAATGTGTCCAAAAGTTGGTTGATTATGAGGCATAAAGCCTTAATGTAATATTTCAAGCAATTTACACTTTATGTGTTATTTTTCTTTAATTCACATATTCTCATGACATACTTCTGTAAACACAATAACTCTTGAAAGGACAAGACAACAAGCTCATCCATTCTTGCCACCCATCCTTGAGAATGTTTGGAAAAAAAGTAAAAAAATAAATAAAAGCAAACCAAGAAGAAAAACAAGTGTAACAAGATGTGAAACAACAACATGATGGACAAAAAAGGATATTGTTGTCAAAGCTACTAAAGAAAAGCAGGAGTAGGAGAAGGAGGATTCATACAGTAAAAACTAAAAAAAAATGCATTATGTAAATCACTGTACAATAACAATAACAACAGCAAACAAAAAAAAAATAAATTGAGGACAACGACTTCATGACATCAAAATTCAAAATTCACAATCGTTGTTGCAGTCTCGGTCTCAGTCGCAGCAGTCCATGAAGTGAGCGAGTCAGCGAGTTGATTCAGCGAGTTGTTGTGTGTTGCGAGTATTTGTCTGAGAGATTGAGTACTTTTTTGCCATTATTTGTATTGCAGAAACGCACAAGCAATTTTTACCCAGTAGGTATTTATGAAGCGGCAAAAATTGATAATATAATGATGAAAGAATTATTTTTAGAAGTAAACAGCACGAAATAGACTTGCATGTTGATAAACAAGCTAAACACAATTTTTTCTCGAATATAAAGGGTCCGCCAAATAACTTGTTTTATTTTTGAAAATGCAAAAAAAAAAACTACTGAATATTTTCTCAAATTTCTTTTTTTATTTGAATGTACAATCCTTCCGGTTAATAATGGAAAATAATTTCATTCAAATGGCTGCCTCGGCTGGCCATGCAGTAGCCTACACGATCGGTCCAATTTTTTAGCACATTATCGATTGTGTGCAGCTGTATTTCACCAATGGCTTCACGAATATTGTCCTTTAAAGCGTCAATTGTCTCTGGCTTGTCGGCGTAACACTTATCTTTGAGGGCACCCCACAAATAATAGTCCAATCCAAATAATAGAAATGTGTCAAATCGCAGCTCCGAGGTGGCCAAACGACATCAGCTCTGCGGCTGATAATGCGATCTTCTAAAACAGGGCGCAAAACATCGAGTGTAGCTTCGGCTGTGTGGCACGTAGCGCCGTCCTGTTGAAACCAAATGTTGCCAATATCCTCCTCTTCAATTTTTGTGAACAAAAATTCGTTCAACATGGCCCGATAACGATGGCCATTGACTGTTACGGCCACCCCTTTTACGCTCATTTACGAAGAAAAATGGCCCAATTATGCCTCTGAACCAAAATCCGCACCAAACAGTGACTCGTTTTGAGTGCATCGGCTTTTCAATGTATGCGTGCGGGTTTACCCGCCAAGATCAAAATGAGCTTCATCTGAAAAGATGATTTTTTTGGCAAAATCGGCATCTTCTGTAAGTCGATCGCAGGCCCACTCAGCGAAGCGAAAACGCATTGGATGGTCAGTTGGCTTCAACTCCTGAACCAATTGGATTTTGTATGGCGTCATACCAAGGTCTTTATGCAAAATTCGTCTCAATGATGTCTCCGAAATGTTCAATTGTTGAGAACGACGGTGAATTGATGTTGATGCCAGCAATATTCTCGGGTGTACGCACTGTTTTTGGCTTTTCACGCTTTGGTTAAGGATGCCAGTTTCTTTCACTTTTTTCACAAGATAACGAACATACGGAGCTGACGGTGCTTCTGTTCTGCCAAAATCCGTACGCAATTTTCGCACACATTCTGCAACATTACCATGATTTTCAAAGTAATGTCGCAATATTTCCCAGCGTTGCTCAAGCGTATACACAACCATATTCGTTCAGCGGAAGGATAAAACTAATTATCTGTCAAATCAGACATGTGCTAAGTGTTACCATTCACGAAATAAGCACTAGTTGAAAAAAAAAAACGTTAGATGGCGGACCCTTTATTTTAAACATTTTCTATTTAATTTTCAAAGTATTGGGAAATTGAATAACAATAATTTTAAAATTTTTACGAGCCTATACCGAAAAGTAGTCTCAAATAACCAAACCATATCCGACGAAAAAAATTTAAAGCAATTAAATTCGTGAGTCCAACTACAAACCATTTAACTGCGACTGTTTCTGAAGAACTGGAATCAACTCGACACAGTTTGAGTAGTCATAAAATAGCTGTTTGATAGTAACTACAGTTTTGTAGTTACTAAAAAATCTATTCAGAAAGTTTTTAAGGGCACAGTTCGTAAAAACTAAAAAAAAATAAAATTATTAAAGACAGTTTGAGAACCTAGGTAGTGTCAGTTTGAAAAGCACTAAATAACTTTTGACGATACGTATTTATGTGACGTAAAAGGTAGAACCACGGTACAATGAAAAGAAGCTAGCATCGCGGCTGATTGTACTCTCTTTCTTCTCAGCTATCATTATTGTCAAAATCAATACAAATAATTTTTTGTCACTTGGCAAAGTTAGTCCAACTGAGTCTCCGCGTAGTGTTTTTTTACTTTTTTCTGACAGTAATGGTAGTCGGCTCTCAGCTGTGCGTCAACCTTCATTTATTCTATCATGGGTAGCCTATGTTTTTTTTATACAAAAATAACATCCAAATAGTCACATATTTTGACAACTGGGGTTGTCGTTTGCAAAATGGAAAGAAAAACATAATTACGTTTGTATGTGCGTAAGCGCATAACAGTTGAATGGTTAAGGCTAGTGAGAGCAACGATATGTATTTTGTATATTTTAGCAGCATATGTTGCTGGCAGCGGAATTAAAAATCGATAATTTTGAAAGATTCGTGAAGGGATAACTTCTTATAATGAAATAAAACAATAACAACTGCCTTAAGCGTGCATGGTTTTTTTTTTTTTTTTGTAATTTCTAGTCTCTTCCCCTGTCTAGTCAATAAAAAAATTTAAAAATAAGAGACAATTTTTAAAAGATTATATCATAAGAGATACAATTGAAATTTCAAGAAGGAATGCTGCTGGAAAAAGAAAAACAATTAAGAATTATTAAGAACAAGAAATTAATTACGGATTTTTTATCATATTTTCTTAATCCACATGCTTCCAAAGCAAATTATGCTGACAGCTTATGGCCTGGCTGGCTTGTTTCTTTTTAAGAACTATGTTGCCTGAAAGACCCAATAGAAGACTACAAGCAAGTCAAAAAATTCCAAGGAAGTGCTTGATTCTACGCATTCAGTGACTGGAAACTAATTTGAGATGAAATTTGAAGCTGAAAACTGCTTACTGAATACTGCGAACTTGTATCTCCCTTAATAATATTTTTGAGAGTTAAACTTTTTGAGATTATTAAACGTCGGTTTTTTAATGAAACCTGTCAAAAGTCTCTTTTAAAACTATCAAAGAAGTTTTAGAAGAAATAACAGAACGTTCAAAAAGTCCATAGGATGACACATAGATGGCGTTACTAGATGTTTTCCATATGATTTTTATTTAGTACCAACCTTCAAACGATACGTATAAAAATTTGACAACTATCTGACAATTGATTCGTGAGATATAGCATTTTGTGTGCAACTATTGTTATTAAAAAAAAAAATGGAAAAAAGTGAATTTCGAGTTTTGATAAAGCATTGCTTTTTGATGAAAAAAAATACAGTGGAAACCAATCAATGGCTTGATAAACATTATCCGAACTCTGCTCCACCGAGAAAAATGGTAGCAGCACAAAAACGTACCAGCACAAATGATGCAGAACTCAGTGGACAGTTATACCACAAAAAATCGCCCAAATCAAACAGTTACACCACAAAACATCAAAAAAATCCACAAATTGGTTATGAACGATCGCAAATTGAAGGTGCACGAGATAGCTGACATTGTAAAGATATCAGATGGCAGTGTTTTTACCATTTTACACGAACATTTGGGTATGCGAAAGCTCTGTGCAAAGTGGGTGCTGCGTGAGCTCACAGTCGACTAAAAACAACAAAGAATTGATGCTTCAGAGGAGTGTTTGGCGCTGTTAAACCGCAATAAAATCGAATTCTATTGTCGACATGTGACAATGGATGAAACATGGCTTCACTATTACACACCAGAATCCAAAAGACAGTCAGCTGAGTGGACAGCAGTCGACGAACCGAATCCAAAGCGAGCCCTTTGAACCCAACAGTCGGCTTGTAAGGTGATGGCGTCTGTATTTTGAGATGCGAAAGGAATAATATGCATCGACTATCTCCAAAAAGGAACCACCATCAACAGCGATCCAATATTACTGTGCACTTTTGGATCGATTGAAGGCTGAAATCGCCAAGAAACGGCCACATTTGCAAAAGAAATAATTGTTGTTTCACCAAGACAATGCACCGTGCCACAAATCAATGAAAACGATGGCAAAATTGAATGAATCGCGCTTCGAATTGCTTACCCACCCACCGTATTCTCCAGATTTAGCCCCCAGCGACTTTTTCCTGTTTTCAGACTTCAAGAGAATGCTTGCTGGAAAGAAATGCAAGTCCAATTATGAAGTAATCGCTGAAACTGAGGCCTATTTTGACGAAAAAGAGAAATCGTACTATAAAAGTGGTATCAAAAAGCTGGGAAATCGTTATACTCGATGTATCGCTCTCGAAGGCAACTATGTTGAATAATATAATCGAGTTTTATCAAAATATTTTTTTTTTTTCTTACATATCCTTCGGACTTATTGAATGACCTGTTATTTACCTACGAAAAATAATATAATTACCGATGCATTTCAACACCATCAAAGGTTTAATAAAGTATCAAAACAGTGGGTCAAATGCATAAAAATTAGATAGTTCTTGGAGCTCGATCTAGCTATATTCAACACAAACAGTGAATCCTCAAAGCTTTTTTCAGTATCAGACTCAAGTTTGTCAAGTTAAAGCTCATGACAAACTACTTAACATAAGTAAGATCGATGTTAAAGCTCCCCCTGAATTTTTTATGTAATTTGATGGAGCTGAAGCTCATTTTATTTTGATCTTAGTAAAGGTAAATAAAAATATCTCAAAACTTCAAATACAAAGAAGGATATTTTTCTTATTATAAAGAATGCTTTTAAGTAAATTAAGTCTTTCTGTTAAGATTTAGCAAAAAAGGTTCATATGTCTTAATTTTGTCTATACTATTATGTAAAAGACTAATCACGTATGTTCGGGACTGCAAAGCTTGAGAATGGCAGGCGCTCCTTCAATAATTCTTTTTCTATCGGATAGCTATGATATCCAGTTTGGACATAGAGTATATATTTAATTTGCCACGACTCAATCTGCCTGCTCCATTCACCTTATTTAAAAAAAAAAAACAATAAGACGAGAGCAGCTGAGCTGATTTCAGCAAAAACGAAATCAATTAAGTCTGTGTTTCAATGCGGTCAACATCCCAGCAAAAAAAAAGTACATACAAAATAAGTTAAAGTGGAGTGGAAAGTATTAAATTCCATCCCTTCCACTTTCATATCCAGAAGCAATTTTTTTAACATATGCATGTTATTGTGTAAATTGTTTTTCTTGGTATTCTCCAGAAGTGCTCCCAGAATTTTTTCAAAGGAAGATTTCTTTGAGCCATTAAATGAAATAATCGTTGCTATCAACCGACCCAAGACTTTTGTTGAATAAAATCTATTTATACCATATATATAAAAATGGATATATGTATGTATGTGGGTGTGTACGAGTATGTGTGGTATAGACTCCAAAGCCGCTAAACCAATTTTTATGAAATTTCCAGTCTTTTGGTGAATTTTGGTGCCGATGGACCAATGGGGCTGGCATTGGTCAAGGGGGCACAAACTCGAGGTTGCACAGCCTCGGATTTAATTTAAAAGTGCCAAGTGACATTTTATTAGCTTGGACGAGGCGCGTGACAATTTTTCAGCAGACCAAATTTATGGTATAGCTTTCAAACTATAAGCCACACATCAATGAAACTCGGTGCAAACTTCCCAGATAACAATTTCACCTAAATATTTAAAGTTATTCATACTCAATTTGAAAAAGACTTGTAGAAAAGTAATTATTCATGCCTTTCTTGAAAGAGCCTTGTGAAAGCCTTGAAAGTTTAAATTTCTTGTACAATTTTAAAGCTTTAATCAATGACACATTTTAGGAAGTAGTCAAGAAGATTTTTACTCAAGCTTAAATTTTTTTTTTTTATAAACTAAGATTCAGTTTGTGAAAACAATAATATTGGAAATTCCTGATTTAAATATCATAAAAAAACATATTTCGTCTGAGCGCGGGATTGAACCTTGGATCATTCTGCTATCTTTTATCATCTGCTGATAAAATGTCTCCTTAAACCGCTGGGCTACCGAGGCGATTTATCGGATTGAAATTAAATGCGTATATGAAATGATTGCAATTAAGAGCTTTATAAAATTGTTCTTAAGGGAATTAAAAGAAAATACTAATTAAGTTTCAATGTCGCGCGAGCAAAGTCTTGAATAGACGAGTAGGAAGGGCGTGCGGCTGGTGATACAAAGTATCCCGGTTCAATCGATGCTGGTTGAGACATGGTAAATATAGAAAAAATTTGAAATTGCATGTTTTCCATGCTAAATAAAATAAAATGATGAAATGCTGAAACGTAGAAAAGGAGATTGCTAAAACAATTAATTTTTTTCTCAGTTCCGAGTTCCTGAATAAACCTTGTATAAAAACCTTAGATCAAACTTTATATAAGTTCTTGTATAAAGGCAATAATTCCAAAGGCCTTTTTTCCTTGCATAGACCTTTTATAAAATTTGTTTCAAAGACTGTTCAAGGAAATTTAAATTCTCCTTCCTATATTAATTTATTATACAAAACTTTACTTAAGGCTTATTTAGGAGAAATTGTTATTTGGGTTGCTATTTTGTCGTGTCCTGCGACTGAAAAAATTGAACGAGAATTAAACAAGGGGGCGTGGCACCGCCCTTATAGTTAAAATTATTATATCGAATAGCTTTGGAACTTAATGTCTGTATGAAGTTACTAATTGGCCAGGTCTGTGTACTGAAAAACTGCTAAGGGCATTGGTAAATTGGGAGGGACTCCGCCCATACAAGCCAAATTTTCGATAAAGAATAGCTATGGAAGTAAAAGTCACAGAACATTGAAACACAGAATGGAGTTACTACTTGGTGATGTCCTTCTACTAGAAGACAGTGACGGGAATTGGACAAGAGGATGTGGTTCCGCCCATACATACATACATACAATATTTGATATCGAAAAACTTGATATCATTGTTTATAGTGTCAATAGAGGCTCAAAAAAGAGACTTGGAAGGAAAATGTTGCGATTTCAACAAAAAAATATGAATGGCAATTAGATATAGAAGGCGTTGGTTTTATAAAAATGTTTATTTTTGAGTCAAATGAATAAGTTTTCCAGAAAAACTTTCTTTTCATTGTTTGTTTAACTACCAGCCAACGCGATAAGAAAATACTGTGCGAAGTATAGAAAATAGAATACGACTTTTTTCGTGTTTATATAACAAAAACATGTTCAATTTTAAAATTGACATTAACCGCATGTTTATGTAATCGGAACTGAGCTCTCTCGTTCGTGAAAGAAACGAGCTACAATACTTTTTGATATGAAAAAATGTATTGCTTATTGTGTCCCACACGAACGAGAGTGCTGCTTTTGGAATACATAAAAATGCGGTAAGTCAAAAAACCTATTCATGAATTTTGCTGGGCTAACAAGTCACGGCTTTAAGATTATTGAAGAGTTTTTTACTCACCTTTTGAAACTCAAAAAATCCGTTCTTTCAACAGGGTGCTATCTCAAAATCTAAGCTTAGGTTTTTTTTAAATATACCATTTTTTCGGAGCCACGTATACGTTATTCGCAACTAGGTTATTGGCTTTAAATAAATAAATATTTTCTAAACTCCTCTGGCACAGTTCAGGAAACACACCAAAACTGCAAAATTCTGTGTTTTTTGGACTTTTTCCCCCTTTTGCCCTTTTTTATGAAGCAGTCTTTTTGACTTTGCATATCGTGTCTGAAAACTCTTTTCTGCTTCCGTTTACCCCACACCATCCCCCCTCTCAACAAGTTCCTTTAACCTCTTACCACTTCAATGGGCTTAAACATATATTTGCAAAGAGCTACTCCGAACATGAATAGCAGCCAACATTAGGTTCGGTTTTTCTTTACACTCTATTAACTGTTTTATTTTGTTTTCCACCATGCTTTATTTTTAGTTCCTAGTCTATGTTTTTATGTTGCAAAAGTGGAGCATTAATCCGTTGCTTCTAATCAGCCAACAGTGAACTTTTTTTAGTTCAGCTGGGCATGAAGTTGTATTGATTTAATATGGGTAATGAGGATAGTAATGATGATGATGACGACGATGATGATGATGATGGTGATTGAGTTCTACTTAAAATCAATAACTACAGCTAACACGGTACACTACTTCACAGCAAATCTGAACATCTTAAGGGTTGTTGCTTCAGCTAATGTAAAAGTTACAGAACAAAAGGCAGAAAAATGCACTTACTAGTTAGCTGACACAACTTTTGAGCTGTTATACAATTTTTATTCATTAAAACTAATTTTGAATGTGCTCAAAAACAAACTAACTCTCCCAAATTAGACTGTGGTGTTATGTTAAAAACCATTCGTTATCGGCATTTTGTACTTCTTGCAAGTTTAGGTAAATAAGTTTATTTGTAGAGACCATAAAAACCATTAAACCATCCGATTTTGCACATCACCCAAACCCGAAAAGTTACCAAGTCACACGAAAAACTAAAAAAAGAAACATCTGAAAAACTAATTCAAACCAAAATGACATTAAAAAATGCATTCAAAAAATATGGTTCACTTTTATATACAGAACAGGTGATGACTTCAAGCTGCAATCTATGGCTTCTCTTTGCGGCTTCTCTCATTCAATTGTGTCGAAAATTACAATTTCCCGGCAGTTGGCTGCAACCGGCAATGTGTGAATGGTTGTTGTTGTTGTTGTTGGTTTTGTTTAAAGTTTGACATATAATTTGCTGTTGTTGTTCGTTGCACCTGTTAGATAGATTTTTGTATCTACTTTTATTGTTTTTACCTTATTGTTGGTGGTGTTTTTACGCATAAACATAGTATTGATGCCTCGAACTCTGTTCAATTGTTATGTTTTGTACTCAAGGTGGGGAAGGAGGAACTTTATATTTGTGGTTGAGTGCGCTTAAAACTGTAACAAACTTTGGCTCAATGCAAAATGCAGACTAGTAAGGTGCAAACATAAAAAAAAAAAACTTTCTACTTCAATGAACACCCTATTTTTAACTAAGTATATTGACAGTTTTTATTGTTGCCTCGATATTTATTTGCTTTGTGCCTACATCAATTGTTGTTGTTGCAAAACTTAACAAACCTTCTGTACCAGAAGTTAATTGGTTTTTATATAGTTACTTCACAATATCAATCTTGCCCAATTCTGCATTTTTTTTATTAAGTTGACTATAAATTCTCTAAGGCTTTTTAAAATTTTGTTTCTTCACAATTTATTTTTTCCCTAACATTTTTGTTGCCTCATCTTTGAGTTTGTTAACTTTTAATCATATTCATTTATTATTGATTCCCTTAACGTAGTTTTTCAGTTGCCTCTTCTTGCAATACGTTCAGCGTTTCGACAAAAAAAACACACCTTTAGACATGATTATCGTGATCATGTTGACTACGACAACAGCTACATTAGCAGCAGCAATAACAAATTGTAATTTTTTTCTTTAAATATACATTTTATATACACGTTCTTGCTGCACTTCAATTTTGATTTATTTTCAATCGAACCAAAAAATTTTCTGTGTTAAAGATTGTGTTAGAGATATTCTATCTCTTTTTCCATTTTTTTATTACTTTCTACTGGAAATCAGGAGGGGTGAGTAAAAAAATGCGTATATTCTTCACTTATCAAGTGAAATATTCAATGATTTATTACTTAAGCTCTCGATTTTCGAGCTTTCGGGGGGTTATCCGGGTAGTTCGAATTACATGCGACATACTCGGGCACTCGATTATTTTAGGATATTTCGAACTACGTGGGATTTTAAAGTTTTTAGAGCTACCCGGGTATTTTCGAGCAGTTCGAGCATTCATTTAGGGTTCACAATTTTGACGAGCATAATTCATAGCTCCTCGGGGTAGCCCTTAGAGAGGTAAAATGTGTGACTTTATACTATTATCTTTTAAGAACCAACATTTTTTCAACATACTTACCCCCTATCTGTCAGCTTTCTAGGAGTATTTTTTTCTTCGAATGTATCTGGGTCCATTCATTCTCCCCCTCCCTAGAGGGGTCAAGTGTATGAGCTGGCCCCATTATTTTCCCCATAAATTTTGTGTTTTAAACACTCCCATCCCCCGTCTACCACCCTTTTTGGGGTCCTTCCAACGGAAATGCGCTTATCCTCTTGTGAGTTGACCACCACTGGGTACCGAATCGATTATTTTCTTCGCTGGAGCTTCGTCTTTCATCCGCTCAGCATGTCGATGTTGGCGTAGAGCTAATAAAGCTCATCGTTCCATCGTATTCGGTACTCGCGATTGACGCGGATTGAAGTGTAGGGGTTACGAATGATCTTTCTCTCGAAAGCTCCCAAAGTCTTTTCATCAGAGCTGCTCAGCGTCCAGGTTTGTGCTGCATATAACAGGACGGGCATGATTAGTGACTTATAGAGCGTGACTTTTGTTTGTCGAGAGAGGGCTCTGCTTCTCAATTGCTCTGCTTCTCAAAGAAACTAAGGACAGGTAAGGACAACTGTCAGGTTTAGCCACAGTTAAGCCCCCTACTTGTGTTATTTTCATTTTTTTTTTTTTTAATTTAAACTTTTTTTATTTTTATCCCCACATTGTTTTTAATTTCTTTATGAAGATTTTTTTTGTTGCTTCGAGTTTCTAACTTCATTTTGTTAAGCGTTTTACTAAATGTTGGGTATATGCTGTGTTCAGAGTTGTAAAAGAATGCAATAATTTTGTATTGCAATCAGTGACTTAATATCTCATCACTTCAAATTATGATTAAAATGTTTAAATCAGTTTTGATTGCAATGACTTCAACACAAGAAGTCCTAAAGTCATTTTGAGGTATTGAATGGATAAAAAAATGTAAGTCATTGCTGACTTCATTAAATTTTACATCGCAGTCATGACTGAAAAACTAAATTAATTGCAATCATCAATTCTTTTGAAATTATTGCAAAAATTTAATAATTTAATTTAGTAATATTAATCATTAAAGTTATTGAAGTCGATTTGAAGTCATTGAAGTCATATGATTGCAATCTTTCAAAAAAAAAAAAAAATGAAATCATGACCGAGAAACAAAGACCGAGAATTGTAACAAAAAACAATTCAATTCAAAGCATCGAAAAGCAAAAAATGTAATGCAAAACATTTTGTGTTTTTTTTTTATTTGAAAACCGTTGTTAATAATTACTTTTTTATTTGAGTACAAATATAAATCTTTTTATACAACTTAATTTTTTCAAAATGACTTTTGGAATTTTTAAATGCAATCAAAAGACTTCAATTGACTTGAAATTATTTCAACATTTCAGTGATTTAAAACATGATTTCAACTAACTTGAAATAATTTTATTGACTTCAAGTTGATTTCAATTGAATACAATCAATGACTCTAAGGACCGCGACTTCAATCATAATGAATGAATCAAGATTTCAACAAAAAAATTTTCAAACGAAATGACTTCAAAATTATTGCTGATTTCAAAACTTGAAGTCATGAAATCAAAAAATGGTTGAACGACTTGAATTATTTTTTTGGCATTCAGTGCCAGCTTTTGATTGCATTCTTTCTCATACTTCTTTTTACTTATCCTTAACTGTATTTCTATACATATACATTTTATATACACGTTCTTGCTGCACTTCAATTTTGATTTATTTTCAATCGAACCAAAAAATTTTCTGTGTTAAAGATTGTGTTAGAGATATTCTATCTCTTTTTCCATTTTTTTATTACTTTCTACTGGAAATCAGGAGGGGTGAGTAAAAAAATGCGTATATTCTTCACTTATCAAGTGAAATATTCAATGATTTATTACTTAAGCTCTCGATTTTCGAGCTTTCGGGGGGTTATCCGGGTAGTTCGAATTACATGCGACATACTCGGGCACTCGATTATTTTAGGATATTTCGAACTACGTGGGATTTTAAAGTTTTTAGAGCTACCCGGGTATTTTCGAGCAGTTCGAGCATTCATTTAGGGTTCACAATTTTGACGAGCATAATTCATAGCTCCTCGGGGTAGCCCTTAGAGAGGTAAAATGTGTGACTTTATACTATTATCTTTTAAGAACCAACATTTTTTCAACATACTTACCCCCTATCTGTCAGCTTTCTAGGAGTATTTTTTTCTTCGAATGTATCTGGGTCCATTCATTCTCCCCCTCCCTAGAGGGGTCAAGTGTATGAGCTGGCCCCATTATTTTCCCCATAAATTTTGTTTTTAAACACTCCCATCCCCCGTCTACCACCCTTTTTGGGGTCCTTCCAACGGAAATGCGCTTATCCTCTTGTGAGTTGACCACCACTGGGTACCGAATCGATTATTTTCTTCGCTGGAGCTTCGTCTTTCATCCGCTCAGCATGTCGATGTTGGCGTAGAGCTAATAAAGCTCATCGTTCCATCGTATTCGGTACTCGCGATTGACGCGGATTGAAGTGTAGGGGTTACGAATGATCTTTCTCTCGAAAGCTCCCAAAGTCTTTTCATCAGAGCTGCTCAGCGTCCAGGTTTGTGCTGCATATAACAGGACGGGCATGATTAGTGACTTATAGAGCGTGACTTTTGTTTGTCGAGAGAGGGCTCTGCTTCTCAATTGCTCTGCTTCTCAAAGAAACTAAGGACAGGTAAGGACAACTGTCAGGTTTAGCCACAGTTAAGCCCCCTACTTGTGTTATTTTCATTTTTTTTTTTTTTAATTTAAACTTTTTTTATTTTTATCCCCACATTGTTTTTAATTTCTTTATGAAGATTTTTTTTGTTGCTTCGAGTTTCTAACTTCATTTTGTTAAGCGTTTTACTAAATGTTGGGTATATGCTGTGTTCAGAGTTGTAAAAGAATGCAATAATTTTGTATTGCAATCAGTGACTTAATATCTCATCACTTCAAATTATGATTAAAATGTTTAAATCAGTTTTGATTGCAATGACTTCAACACAAGAAGTCCTAAAGTCATTTTGAGGTATTGAATGGATTAAAAAAATGTAAGTCATTGCTGACTTCATTAAATTTTACATCGCAGTCATGACTGAAAAACTAAATTAATTGCAATCATCAATTCTTTTGAAATTATTGCAAAAATTTAATAATTTAATTTAGTAATATTAATTATTAAAGTTATTGAAGTCGATTTGAAGTCATTGAAGTCATATGATTGCAATCTTTCAAAAAAAAAAAAAAATGAAATCATGACCGAGAAACAAAGACCGAGAATTGTAACAAAAAACAATTCAATTCAAAGCATCGAAAAGCAAAAAATGTAATGCAAAACATTTTGTGTTTTTTTTTTATTTGAAAACCGTTGTTAATAATTACTTTTTTATTTGAGTACAAATATAAATCTTTTTATACAACTTAATTTTTTCAAAATGACTTTTGGAATTTTTAAATGCAATCAAAAGACTTCAATTGACTTGAAATTATTTCAACATTTCAGTGATTTAAAACATGATTTCAACTAACTTGAAATAATTTTATTGACTTCAAGTTGATTTCAATTGAATACAATCAATGACTCTAAGGACCGCGACTTCAATCATAATGAATGAATCAAGATTTCAACAAAAAAATTTTCAAACGAAATGACTTCAAAATTATTGCTGATTTCAAAACTTGAAGTCATGAAATCAAAAAATGGTTGAACGACTTGAATTATTTTTTTGGCATTCAGTGCCAGCTTTTGATTGCATTCTTTCTCATACTTCTTTTTACTTATCCTTAACTGTATTTCTAATTTTTGTCGTTTTTACGTTCCTTGCCATTTTTTTTTATTTATTTTTCTTTATGGGTTATTATTTTAGTTATTTGACCAATTTTTTTCAATTTACTTTTCACCTTTACATTAATTGCATTACAGTTTTTTTTGCTTTATTTTATCACTTAAATTTAGTTTCTTGATATATTTTTGAGGCATCCGTTCGTTAGTTTTGTATCTAAAAAAAAAAAAAAAAAAAAAACGAAATGGCCATTTCAGCCCTTGAAAGGACTTTGGCCGAGCTTCTTATGATCAATTGTGTTGTGTGTGATGTGAAATGTTTACACACAAATGATCGAGAACTGGACCTACATGTTTTACGCCGACTCCGAACGGCTTATGTTCTCAAGAAGGTTTTCATGGCAGTTTTTACTCTCTGAGGTTTGCCATTGTCTGCAGAGAGGTGACGGCCGAACAGAAAAATTAATTCAATTGAAAAAACTTTCTGTGTCGGATGGAGGATTCGAACCTGGGTTCTCTGGCGTAAGAGTCACACACTCTACCCACTACGCCACGGCCGCCCTTTTTTGTATCTATTAAAGATATTTTACAACAACGCCATTATATAAATTGTTTTTTTTTCTATTCAACTCTCGATCAGTCTGTTTATCTGTTAGTCTGTATTTCTTTAACGAACTTCGTACTTTATTGATTTATCAGTGTATTTAGCAGTGTTCCAACCTACGCACTGGATTCATACATGTGATTCATAGACGTTACCCAGGTTTTTGAAAAAAAAAAAAAACCAAACTCTTTGTGTTTTGCTTATGTTGGAAACACTTTCTTTATGATTAATGATATGATAAATAGCTCGCTATTATGTAAAATTTTCCAATCTGATGTAGAACAAGTTAGCCTCTAGACTAAATTTTGAAAGCGTTTCTAAATTGTTTAAAGGGAGTGAAGAAAATAAAAGGAGTGAAGAATATAAAGGGAGTGGAGAATATAATGGCAGTGAAGAATATAAAAGGTGAGAGTGAAGAAAGACAAATAAAAGCAGCAGGTAGAATATTTCAAACCTTTCTTATTGACTATAGGTGCCGCGGCACCTGAAAATGATTTATTAATTATTTATTTCGCTTTCAAAATAAATGACGGCACCTTTATTTTAATTTTTATTTGTATTTTAGTTTACTCATCATTCTACTTTTTCTTCCGTACAACTCAATATATATTTTATGGTAAACTGATTTCAATATTTCAAGAAAATTTGGCCAACCTGTTTTTTACAGCTTAAAAAATAAAACATTTTTTTCGTTTTTTTTTAATGACGCTATTTCATAAGCTTAATTTTTTGCGGAGATGTGGAGTGTTATGCAGTTCTGTGTATTTTCATAATAATCAATCGGTGATGAAAAACCATTCGTTATACAATGCGATCACTTCCGCTGACAGACATCACATCCGTTACGTTAAAAAAACTTTTTGCCACTCTTATCAATAAAGTCGCAAGCTTGAAAACTGCTGCTCGCATTAATATCCGATCATTTTGGCTCAAACTGAAGCTTATCTTAAGTTATAATTTCGATTTATAAATTTTTTTTTTTAATTTATTTTTTATTTATTTCCGTTAACCCTGTTTCAACTATAATTTAAAATTTTTACTCCAGCTTCCAAGCTTCCCTTTTTTTGACTCCGGAACTTAAGTAAACTGTGGATTTCAGCTCTTAATTAATTGCAGTCACAACACATACAAAAACAAAAAAAAAAAAAATCAGTGCATCGGAAGCGGTAGCAGGCTCTAGCATTTATATTCCTCCCTATTCTTCTTTACGATCAACCCCAGAGTCATAAATTATTCATACTTGTGCATATTTTTGACCTCAAACATTTTTTTTTTTTCACAACTTTATCAATTTTTAACGCATTCGTACATTCGTTTCCATACAGTTGATAAGCAGCACCCAATCGTTGTCGTTCGTCGGCTGCTGATGTCAATTAATGTTCCAACTCGATGAAGTTATCGGGCAGCCGCCCAGCCCAGCCCAACCCATGGCAATGGAAGCAACTTTTATTGCATTGTTGCTGCCTCAAAGCATCGATCGCCCTTTCATGCTAACGCAGCAGTGGTCGCAACATTGGCGGCAAATACAATCAGACGCTGTACAGGGTGTCTACAATAGTGCGACGTGTAATATAAAGGAAATTGGAATAAAATGCTTTTTCGTAATTGACATTGGCAGTTTCAACGCTCCGCTCTGAGTGCACCGCAAAAAATGCGCCGTTCTTGAAATGCTTAAATTACTTTTTGGCGTCTTTGTTTTGACAAGCAAACGTCATTATTTGTTTTTTTTTATTATGTTGTTTGGTTTAATTTTCTTTTGTTTCATTTTTCACTGGGTTTTTTTGTATGCATGTCCATTTGGCGGGTTGCGCTCTTTTATGATGACTTCAGTGACATGATGTCAGTGAACTCGGTTTCTTAATGCTTTTGTTTTTGTTGTTGTTGTTGCAGGTTTCGCTTAATGTTTATTGCATTTTTTTTAAGTTTTTGCTTACTTTACAAAGTGATACTTAAATAAATTTAAAATTTTTAGCACATATATAAAATCACTGTTCATATTTAAAAAGTTTCGTGCGAGCTGTGATAAAACAAAATTTAATTTCGTGATTGGTTTCAATCTTAAAATTTTACGATAAGAACTTGATATATAATGCTAGGTTTTGCAATCTATATAGTGTTTTTCAAAGAATTAGCTAATTTCCTTTTTTTTTATTTTAGTTCAATTCTAATTTTGCAAAAAGAAAAAAAAAATTGTTTTTTGAAAACTAAATATACAACTTGAAGCCTTAGATTCAGAAAAATCAACCTAAGTAGTTGAAATAAAAACTTAAAAAACTTTAACAAAAAAAACCACCGACTACAAAATCACTACAAATTAAAAAATAATTTTAAAATTTTCCTTTTAATATCTTGGTTATATTTGACAATTTATTTAAGCATATTATTACATTGGAAAACTTATTATTTGAATTTTTTTCTAATTTGTTTTACTATCATAAAAATATTAAGTTCTTTATGAATATAAAGCTTTTAAGGTCGGCGCTAATATAGTCAGGCTTTTAATCAGAAGCGCTAACTTCAAAGCTTATGTATTCATAAAGAAATTAATATTTTTATGACAGTAAAACAAATTAGAAAAAAATTCAAATAATTACTTTTTCAATGCAATAAAATGCTTAAATAAATTGTCAAATATGAAGACAAGAAATTAAAAGGCAAATTTTAAAATTATTTTTTAATTTGTAGTGATTTTGTAGTCGGTTGTTTTTTTTTTAAAAAAAAGTTTTTATTTCTTCCTTTTTAGAGAAAATGATAAATTTTCAAAAAAAAAGTGTATAAACTACATAAATACAATTGTTCTTAAAAAAGTTGTTCTATTACATTCTGAAAGTTTGTTGGTTATTTCAAATATCTGTCTCTTAAATTTAAATCAGATGTCACGTGGTTTTTGTCAACACGTATAGTGTTTTTCTAATATTGCCACGCCCTATTGTTAAATAAGCGCTCACTTTCTTGAGCGGTATTTGTAATAATTGTGCCTACCCAACGCCCATTTTCTTGACCGTAATTTTTATTAACTGTATCTATCCCTACACTAAATTGCAGTACACTAGTGTCAATATTATTCGAGATACAGTGTTTTTCTAATATTGCCAAGCCCAGTAGTCGAATTCCGCCCACTTTATTGACAGTAATTTGTTCTAATATTGCCTAATTCTATACCAAATTGCAGTGCAATAGTATCAATATTATTAGAGATACACTCTTTTTCTAATATTGCCACGCCCATTTGTCGAATAACGCCCATTTTCTTGCCCGTAATTTTTAATAATTGTGCCTACCCCTACACTAAATTCCAGTACCCTAGTGTCAATATTATTCGAGATACAGTAGTATCTAGTATTGCGAGATCTAGTATTGCCACGCCCAGTTCTCTAATACCGCCCACTTTTTTACGAGCACCTTCATGCTTATGATATCTATGGTGATATCTATGGATATCTATGGTTTAGGAGTTATCGATGTACATACATTTTAAAAAAAAAAAAAAAACAGAAACCGAAACCGAAACCGAAACCGAAACCGAAACCGAAACCGACGAACTTGAGAAACTCCTTCTTTTTGAAGTCGGTTAAAAAGTTGATAAATTCGTCCCTTAGGTTGAACTTAGTGGTGGAAAACATCGGTAGTATGACTATCGACATTAGGCTGCCATCGAGTCTTAAGAACTTTATTTGAATTATACCGCTGCTTTGCATTAATGCCAGCAGAACACAAAAAAAATCAAATCAACTAAATCAACTAAACTTAAAATATTATTATTCTTGGTTTTAAGTCTCAGTTCAAATCAACAAACAGTAGTATAGCAGCAAATAACAATTTGTCAAACCCCCATGGGTTATTTGATCTCTTTACTAAAATAATTTTTTTAAATGTGCTCGTATCGACGCAAAGCAACGATATGTGAAAAAAACATTCCAACAAAGAAATTTCAAAAAATAATTTTTAATTTTTAAAGAAGTCACTTATTTTTATTTAACTGTGTGTAAACTATCGGTGATTGTGAAAAGCATTATCGATAGTATTTTTTGTACTATCGATTGTGACGATATTAGAAAACCATCGATAGTAACGATAGTACTATCGATAGTTTTCTACCACTAGTTGAAATACTTTTTCAACTAAATATGTAGAAAAACTCGTTTTATGCCGGGTTTATAGTACATGCTTATTACTGAGCCGAGCCGAAATGAAAGTCAAAAACGTATTAGGGCAAAACAGATTCCTAACTTACCTTTTCTATTACTCCAATATGATTTTTTGCTCGGCTCAGCAATAAGCGTGCACTATAAACGCGACCTTAAGAATTTAAAAAATTTGTCCCTTCGGTTGAAATTATTTTTTGACAAAATTAAAATTTATCTAAATAAATGAAAAAGCGTGTTATGCACGCTTATGCCGAAACTTATAGGCGCTTTAGATTAGAGCAGCTTATTTGAACCTAGGCCGCGTTTATAGTACACGCTTATTGCTGAGCCGAGCTGAAAAACACATTAAAAACACACAAAAAGAGATGCATGACTTGCATTCTCTATTGCTTCAATGTGTTTTTCGGCGATAACTTTAAACGCGCACTTAGTGTTAATAGTGGGTGCTTATAGCTTAAAGTAGCTTATTGAGCTTATTGATATTCACAATGCACGCTTATTGATCTTATTGGTAAAAACTTTAAAGTGAAAAGAGTGTGGAGACGAAAAACAAGGAAGATGCAAAGAATTTTTATTGATTTTTATTGAAAAAAGCCATTGCTTTATTAGTAGACTTTAGGATTCTGTTTTGTGTTTTTACTTAATCTCAATTTCTATCGCAACAACAAAATGCACATGCAAAAACAATTATTTTACAAAAGCGACCGCGCAGAAGCAGCGAGACTGTCAGCATCAACATTCTCCAAGGTTATTTGTTTCGTTTTTGTGCATGCGTTTGTTTTTGTAAAAGCGCATATTTTGGTTTTTGCATTATTGTGGAATGTGGTGCGACAAAACATACCCAATAAAATAAAACAAAAAATGGAAGCTGTGTGAACACGCTACTAATAATAAGCGCTAAGCTAGCGGTTTTTTTTTATACTTTGATTTGTTCTTAAGCGGTAATGTTTTATTATGACGCGTTTATATATTGTATAATAATTACTAATTAGCATATTGCTAATTTGAGAACTAATACTTCAGGAAAAACTTAACGAAGTTCGAAATTACATTTATCTTCCACAAATAACGACAAAATTTTATTTTTCTATTAACTTCACGCATGAAATGATCAATAACAAAAGATTAAAATTATAACAAATGCATTCAAAGGAAATTCAAAAAGACACACTGATTCAAGTGATTGGTGCACGCAAGAATGACGAAAACTATGTAAATAAGCGAGATAGACGACACAAGTGCGGAAAACTATCTTCACAAGCACCACAAAACGAGACAGCAACAACAATGCAACAACGGTAAAAATTCAACACAAAAAAATTAAAGAAATAAAACAACACCAACGAAAACTATGTAAACAAGAGAAACTGAAAGAACAAGCGCCAAAATCAGCTTAAAAAATTCACATACGGCAAAACAAACAATAAAATTAAAGAAAAATGCAAACTGTCAGAGTGAGCGAGATATAAGCGCTGAAAGCCAATTAATAAGTAGCTTTAAGTTCGAAATAAGCTTGCACTATGCACAGTTATTTCAGTTTTTTCATATGATTATACATGAATCGTTTTTCAGCTTCAAAAATAATGAAGCGTTCAATGTAAACGCCAAAAATTTTCTACGAAAGAATTCAACTTCTTAGGGCGCGTTTATATAGTGAACGCTTATGCCGAAGATTATTGTTGAAGCTAAAAAGCGCATCATGTATAGTCATATGGAAAAAGCTTAGTGTCCATAGTGCAAGCTTATTCCGAACTTTAAGCGACTTATCAAGATGTTTTCGGCGCTTATATCTCTATCTCTCTCGCTCTCAGAATTTGCATTTTGGATTTAATTTTATTGTTTCTGTTTTGCCGTTAATTAAGCTGATTTTCGGCGCTTATTTCTTGCATTTCTTCAAAATTTTGTCGCTATTTGTGGAAGATAAATGTAATTTCGAACTTTGTTTAGTTTTTTTTTTTTTGTATCATTTCACAAATTAGCAATATGTAAATTAGCAATTTATGTCTTAATATACAAACGCGGTCATAATAAGCTATCTCGCTTGCTGACACAGTTTTGTTTTTTTTTTTTTTTTTGTTAGATATTATTATTTACACTTTGCCGACTGCTTTCCACGAAAATAGAAAAACAAAAACATGAGCTTTTACAAAAACGCATGCACAAAAACAAGTTTCCAGAATGTTGATGCTGATAGCCTAGCTGCTTCTGCGCGGTCGCTATTGTAAATTTTTTTCTTTTTGCGTGTGTATTTTTGTTGTTGAAATAGAAATTGATGGAGTACAAATTCAAAACGGAATCTTAAAATCTACTAACAACGCAATGTCTTTTTTTTCATTAAAAATCAATGCAAACTCTTTGTTTTTTCTTTTCATTCTCAACACTCTACCCACTTCAAAATGTTCACTAAAAAAGCTACTTTAATCACCAAGCAATACGCGTGCACTATCGATACCAATAAGCTCAATAACCTACTTAAAGTTCAGCAATAAGCGTTCACTATGGACACAATAAGTTCACTATAAGCGCGCCCTTAGAGCGCGTTTGTAGTGAACGCTTATTTGAGCTGATTGACTTATTGGTGTATCTTTATCTCGCTTGTTCCCTGGGTAAGCAAGCGAGACAGAGATACAAAGACGCTCAAATAAGCGCAATAAGCTTTCACTATAAGCGCGTCCTGAGTCCCTTAAAGTTCGGAATAAGCTTTCACAATGGACACTTTCAGCATATCCCACATGATTATACATGAAGCGGTTTTCAGCTTCAACAATAATCTTCGGCATAAGCGTTCACTATTAAAGCGTCCTTGGAAAATAATTTTTTCGAAAGAAGTTTTCAAGTTCTTAGAGCCCGTTTGTAGTGAACGCTTATTTGAGCTGATTGACTTCTTAATGTATCTTTATCTCGCTTGTTGTTCCCTGTGTAAACAAGCGAGACAGAGATGCAATGACGCTCAAATACCCGCAATAAGCGTTCACTATAAACGCGTCCTGAGCCGCTTAAAGTTCGGAATAAGCTTGCACTATAGACACTTTAAGCTTTTTCCATATGATTAAACATGAAACGTTTTTCAACTTCAACAATAATCTTCGGCATAAGCGTTTATAGTGAACGCTTATTTGAGCTTATTGGTGTATCTTCATCTTGCTTGTTCCTTGTGAGAATAAGCGAGATAGAGATAAAAATAGGTTGAAATAAGCTCGATAACGTTCGCTATAACCGCGTTATAAAAAATTTTAAAATTTTTTCGAAGACGAAAAACTCAACCTGAGTAATTGGAAAAATAAACATAAAAAGTTGAAAAATTCATCCCTTAGTTTGAAATACTTGTTCAACTAAACAAAAATGAAAAACTCATTTTAAATAGTTAAAAATGTGAACGTACACGTTGAAAAATTCGTCCCTTCGGTTGAAATTATTTTTTGACAAAATGAAGATAAGAACTCGATTAAATAGTTGAAAAAGTGTGTGTTTGAAGTTAAAAAATCGTTCTTAGCTTCAAATTAGTAAACATATATTAAGGTTAAAATTGTACAACTTTTTGTATACAACATTGTATATAGGAAAAATGTTGATTTCAAAAACAAAAATTTCAGTGGGGTTTAAAAATCGAACTTTCATTTTAAACCGTAATTGAAAAATTAAAATTATTGAAATAAGCAAAACAGTATAAAATTGCAAGGCAATAAGAATCATTACGATCTCTATCTAGTTGTTGTTCTGAACGATTTGTTACTCTTTAATGATGTATAAAATCGGGAAAAATTTTTTATTAGTCATATTTTTTAATGTTTTCTATAGCACAAACCAATGCAATGCAATCAGATTTAAATACATATCCATAAAGTTTTAGTGCTAAAGAAGTTGTTAAAGTATTTAAAACAACTTGTTTTGTAATTTTTGCAGTTATTAACATGAAT
Source organism: Coremacera marginata (assembly GCA_914767935.1). Lineage (NCBI taxonomy): Eukaryota > Metazoa > Arthropoda > Insecta > Diptera > Sciomyzidae > Coremacera > Coremacera marginata. Next base: position 55,406,304 of record OU612047.1, read on the forward strand.
CGCAACTGGTTTTAAAGATAACAAATTAGCCTAGTAATAGAAATAAAACAACAACAAAAACTATCAGAAAGAACAAGATTTGTAAGAATAATTAAAATAATAATGACAAGCATTAAACCGGCTGGCTGCAACTCACTCAGTCAGTTGAGAAAACTTGGCAACATAGAAATGTATCAGGAAATTACGATAGCATGACTTACCCAAAATTCAACATACATGTGCATTTTTCCACAAGAACAACAACAGCAACGACAATTGTTGAAAAGAGGAATATACAACAAAAAACCGGAAAAAGAACAACACAATTTTAAATCCATGGAAAAATGTCGGATCAACTTAAACACTTCACTTTTTCACGAGAGGACAGCCGCTAATGGCGTACAACTATTATAAATCGTGCTCAGAACAACTGTGGTAGGTCGTGGTTAAAACACAAATAATACGGTCAACTTTTTGCAGCCAAAAATGCAAGACATTCTTTCCATGATTGCAATGAAATTAAAGGTAAATGAATGTAAGGTCCATTATAAAGAGAGAAAAAAAGTAAGATAATGAATATTATCACAAAATTATAGATACTATACAATCGTGGAGTCAAGAAGAATAAAACAGAATGAAAAACTCTAAAAGAAAAACCATGGAATGTGCTTAAAATTGCTTTTTGTTTTTCTGTTACTGCTGTTTCTTCTTCTGACCAGTTTACCTCGAAACGTGACCAAATAAATATAGAACAAAAACTGGTTATTATTTATGGTCAAATACATGGCTTGCACATGTTTAAAGTATAACATTAAAATATACAATATTTTCATGAGAATATTTTTTTTTATTTTTTTTTTTTTTGTAGCAATCTCCGAGCAACTATGTGAAAAATTATAATAAAACTATCAATGGGTGGCTCTGTAAAAATTGGCCACTTCCAGTTGTTGGCAGTTGATGCAAGACAATTAAATTATTAAGAACGTAGCTTTTCTTAATTGAGTGCAGTTGGAAAGAGCTTTTTTTTTGTTTATTTATCGGGAACAAATCTTTAAGAAAGGCTACAAGAAAGATAAGCAATATAAAAAACCTTTTCCGGAAAACATATTCATGTGAAAAAAAGATTTAAGTCATCAGTGGTGGGAAAAAGCCAAGTGAGTGAAAGAAACTGTTTTTCTAAGTAATGAAACATTTTTGAAAAAGGTATTAAAAACGTATATTGTTCGTCTTATGTATAAGCAATTTTAATGCATTAGTTCCAACATAAAGGGAAAACAGCCTTAATAAAACAAAATATATGTAAGGCTGATTTGTATTTTTACTTTTTGAGGTCCAACCAAAATCACTGATTAAAGCATTGAAAGTAAATAAAAGCACTGAAAGATGTAACCAGATGAAAGATATTCGCGTGTGAACTCGTATTATCTTTTTTCGTTTTATTTTTTAGTTGCTGTGCTTAATTTCAAATCCAGTTTAAGCATATTTGATGGCGACTCCGAACGACTTATGTTTTCAAAAAGCGTTACAGACAGTTTTGGCTCACTGAAGTTTGCCATTGTCTGCAAAGAGGTAATGACCGATAAGAGAAATTATCTCTATTGGAAAAATTTGCAGTCAGATGAGGTTTAAGGCCGGGTCTACCGTGGCCTTTGAATATGAATATGAATATGAATATGAATATGAATATGAATATGAATATGAATATGAATATGAATATGAATATGAATATGAATATGAATATGAATATGAATATGAATATGAATATGAATATGAATATGAATATGAATATGAATATGAATATGAATAAGAATATGAATATGATTATGAATATGATTATGAATATGAATATGAATATGAATATGAATATGAATATGAATATGAATATGAATATGAATATGAATATGAATATGAATATGAATATGAATATGAATATGAATATGAATATGAATATGAATATGAATATGAATATGAATATGAATATGAATATGAATATGAATATGAATATGAATATGAATATGAATAAGAATAAGAATATGAATATGATTATGAATATGAATATGAACATGAATACTCATACATATTTAAGGGTCTTCCTCAAACATTATTAATTGAGGCACTATTTTTGCAATTTCAATTTTGGGCTTTTTTACCATTTCTTTTCCTTGGGCGTAAGTTCATCAGGCGTAAGTTCTGGGAGCACAGAAAATTTAAATAAATGCTTGCCAAAAAATTTTTTGGTTTTTGGTCTAATTTTTTCGAAATTTTTAAATCTATCGAATAAAATATAAAATTTGAAAATATTCTTTCAGAAGTTATCGCCACGCACTCATTAATCTGGATTTTTTTAACTTTTTCTTATAATCTTCAGATGTTGAAGCTACAATTTTGCTTACATATTTCACTGAAGTTACTGGTTTGAAAGATGAACATAACAATCATTCTAAAATTTTTGAAAAGTTTTTCAAAACAAGGAATTAGTTCAAAAATTATTCATATTAACTCCCGAGTAACGCCGGGTATTCAGCTTATATTTTTATAACGATGGAATTTAAATTTTTGGTAAATCTTTGATATGTGAATTAAATTTATCCTGAATATACAAAATATTCTGATAAAATATATGTTTAAGAGAATATTAAAACAATCTGCAATGCTTGTGCAATGAACTCTTAATGAAATTCTGCAATGAACTCTTAACGTTTAACTGTGATATTTTAATATTTATTTTAAGGTAAGAACTTAAGAGGCTAAAAGTGGTTGAATTTCATTTTACAACTCACTTGAAATTTCAAATGAAAACTCTAAACTTATATGTGCCAGGAAAAAATTGCGTAAGTGAATGAAAAAGATTGAATGTATAAAATTAGCATCATTAAAATAATTATAAAACTTAAAATAGGTAAAAAAAGAACAATTTTCGTATTTTCTGCATAGAAAACAAAAACGAAAAAAAACAGAGCATAACAAGAAAGAAAAAAAAAACACGTTGCCGCTTTTGAGCAGCGGCAGCACCTACGCAAAATTTAAATAATCTAAAACGCAGCAAAGTAATGAAAATGTTGCCAAAAAACTATGCACACATAAACAGATTATAAAAACAAAAACTGAGGAAGAGAGAGAGAGAGAGAGAGAGAGAGAGAGAGAGAGAGAGAGAGAGAGAGAGAGAGAGAGAGAGAGAGAGAGAGAGAGAGAGAGAGAGTAGGAGCTACTTGAAATAAGCCACCCAGTAGTAAATGGAAAAGACCGAATATTTCTTAAATACAATGGAGTTGCGAAATTTCCAAGGCCTGAATACAATTCTTTATTACATAAAATTAGACATGACAGATCAAACACTGATGACATGTACCTTACATAGTAAACTGGAGTAAACTGGACACACAAGAACAATTAGAACACACTCAATTAAACGAAATTTCTCTCTATTCAGAAAGCACATTAGCGATATGACGGCGCTTTTTTTTTATAAAATTAACTTTTAACATTATATATAGATGATGATCGAAAATACACATTACTTGAACACAAATTGGAATAAAATACGATGTTGCTACATAGATGAATGAATTCAAACCGTTTCACCAACAAACAATACGTATCGAAAGTCTTAGATGAACACAAACAGAGTAGTCAACATCCCGCTTACAGTTCAATTTTTAATTTAACTTTTACTTATTTAATAAAGCTACTCTTATTTAGAGGACCCCATTATACGTCAAAAAAATAAAAGAAAAGTTATTTCTGCTACTAAAGCTGTTTTGAGGAATTGCTCTTCATAATTGTAATAGAATCAAAATTTCTACCCAAGTTTTGTTAAGTAAACCCACAGAGAATTATTTTTTTTTTTTTTTTTTTAACCGTGTGCATTGGCCCTTAAACGAAACAAAACAAAAACGACAATAAATAGCAAAAAAGCTTATGAGCTTTAATAGTGATCTATTGAATAGATTGCCTAATGAAGTGAATGTAAAGGGGAGCCACGAACTGACAAGTAAACAAATCAGCTGATTAACTGACAGCTAGTTGTTTAAAATAAGAATTATTTGATGTTGGTGTAACTTGGTCTACAATCAATATCAAATGCACTGTAGAAAAAAGCGCATTAGAACCGTGAAAGGGGTGGGTGCCAACGTAAGAATTGTTTTTGTTTTAATTTTAATGCCACCGCCTGTTTGGTTGTCTGCTACGCCAAAATTAACCAGGCTGTCCATCAATCTATAAATCCTTCTGTGTGCAGGTCTGTCTATGTCTGACAGCCAGACTTTATTTCTTGTTTATATTCGTCCATCAGTTTATAGGTTTGAGGCTTTATTTATGCAAATGCTGCACTTCATATATTATAAAAAAAAGAAGCAAACGCCACTTTAAACATATATTTAAATCACATTAATACAGCAGAATATTGCAACAGACTACAGTGAGAGCCTAAAAATAAGTTCCTCTACTTGAGAAACATTAAAAAATTGCGCTACTTTAGATATATTTTAAGCTTTTTACAAAGCTGTCACAATATGTTTCGCCGACCCTGTTGAGCTGCTTGCACCGTCGAGGCTAGATAAAAACTGCTAGTTGCAGCATAATCATTACCATGACAGCAATAAATGGCAAATGAAGTAATAGGAAGAAACAAAAAATGGAAAAAATTAGAATAAGAAACTTAAACGCCCTCGCTTAAATTCGACTTCCTTGACATGTGCTTCGCTTCATGCCGCCAACAATAATGAAAACAATAAAAAAAAAATAAAAAAAAAAAATAAAAAAAATAAAACAAAAGCTAAACCTCTGCCGGCCATTGTTTTCGAAATAAAATCTAAAAGCTGCTGTACCATGATTTTTCGGCAACATATGCCAATGTCTGTTAGTAAATCTGTCCGTCCGTCCGTCCCTCTATCCTTCTGCCTGGCTAAAGCGTTCAATTGTGATGAAGATCTGTATATTGCGCTAACGCAAACTCATTTTATTTAAGTTTAAGATTTCGCTTTTGTATTTGTTTTTTTCATGATCAGCAGCTGGAACGCTGAAAAAATTGTGTGCACAAGCAAAATATCCCAACAGTAAAATTTTAAAATTTCTTAAAGGTTTTATTTTCTTGCAGAAGTTGCAGTCTATCATTTATTTTTCATTCTTTTTTTTCTGTAATTTTCTAACTTATTCTACTTTTCACTCTATTCTGTCGATTGAAAATTTAAACTGACCCTTTTTTGCGTTTGCTCACGTTTTAGTTATTATTTGTTTTAGCTTGTTTGGCACGTGTTTCCATTTTGCACTAATTTGTGTTCCCTTTAAAAAGAAGCAGTTGTTTGGCTGCCCCTCTAACCCTTGCCCACACTCTCCCACTCCCACTCCCACTCTCTCTCTCTCACTCAGCAACTGCTTCAACTTTATTGACTTTTAAACATCTGGCCACTCTGTCCGCCTAGTGTTTGAAATTTTTATTTTATCTTTATTGCAAATTGAATGAGATCGTTGCAGTTTGTTTGCTTAGTTGTTGGGTCTGTTTGTTGACTCAAGTTAATGGATATTTTTCATAGTTTAAGGCCGGCACTACATTTTTTCTCATTTTAAGTGACTTGAAAACTTCTCAAAACTATGTAAAAAAAAAATTATAAATATATCTTGAAAATCAAGAATGTCATAAGCTTGAAAAGAGACCCACGCGTGAGTTCGATATAATATAAAAATCAAGTTACTTACAGCTACTATTTTATTATATCATTTATTTTATCTGCTCAAACCGGTATATTTGAAAAGGGGAATATTCCAAAGAATGTTATGAATAATTATTTTGTGTGTATAACAAACAGGTCATTCAATAAGTCCGTAGGATAAGTAAGAAAATAACAAAATTTTGATAAAACTCGATTATATTATTCAACTTAGTTGCCGCCTTACAACTAAGATACGAGTATAGCGGTTTTTCAACTTTTCGATACCACTTTTATAGTACGATTTCTCTATCTCGTCAAAATAGGCCTCAGTTTCATTCATTCATTTTCATCATTGGACTTCAATTTCTTTCCAGCAAGCATTCTCTTGAGATCCCAAAACCGGAAAAAGTCGCTGGGTGCTAAATCTGGAGAAAACGGTGGGTGGGTAAGCAATTCGAAGCCCAATTCATTCAATTTTGCCATCGTTTTCATCGATTCTGGTGTGCAATAGTGAAGCCATGTTTCATCCATTGTCACATATTGACGATAGAATTCGATTTTATTGCTGTTTAACAGTGCCAACACTCCTCTGAAGATATCAATTCGTTGTTGGTTTTGGTCGACTGTGAGCTCACGCGGCACCCACTTTGCACAGAGCATTCGCATACCCAAATGTTCGCCTAAAATGGTAAAAACACTACCATCTGCTATCTTTACAATGCCAGCTAGCTCGTGCACCTTCAATTTGCGATCGTTCATAACCAATTTGTGGATTTTTTTTTTTATGTTTTGTGGAATAACAGTCTGATTTGGGCGTCCACTGCGCTCTACATCATTTGTGCTGTTACGACCAAGTTTAAATTCAGCAATCCACTTTTCTACCATTTGTCTCGATGGAGCAGAGTCCGGATAATGTTTATCAAGCCATTGTTTGGTTTCCACTGTATTTTTTTTTCATCAAAAAGCAATGCTTTATCAAAACTCGAAATTCACTTTTTTCCATTTTTTCTTTTTTAATAACAATAGTTGCACACAAAATGCTATAACTCACGAATTCATTGTCAGATTGTTGTCAAATTTTTATACGTATCATTTGAAGGTTGGTACTAACTAAAAATCATATGGGAAAAATCAAGTAACGCCATCTATGTGTCATCCTATGGAATTTTTGAACGTACTGTTAGAATTTTTAAAATTGTTATCTTCCGATCATTCTTTATTTTTAATTAAAAAAGAAGTTCGTGTTTGAAAGTATTTGTTTCTGATTTCAATGCTTGTTTCTGAAAACATGCTCCCGGAATGTTTAAATCTTTAGAACAAATGGAAATCTCGGTAAAGACCACAATTTATACAAATAAGAATTTTGAAATAATTTCTCGTTTGACGTTTGAAAATATGTGAGCCCATGACTTTTCGAAAAAAAAATTGCAATCTTCAACAGGAATCTGTATAAATATGTTTACACAAGGAATTCCAACTATTTCCTGATAAAAATTTCATCTACATAGATTAAATGATGTATAGGCTGCAATGTATCCCAAAAATGTAAAAAAAGAAAGAAATCACAAACTTTTTCAACTCTTGTGGTTATAAGATTATAACCTCTTTGTTATAGGAGTTGTATAAAATGTTTAATTATTCAACCATTATGGTTGAAAAATTCCAACATTTCTATATGTAAATTTTAATATTAATAGCAACAACAACAACCAAGCAGTTACTAAGAAATATTCTTAAAACGTTTCGTTTCAAGAAATGACACGATATTGCGTTCGTGATTTTGGCACGAACCAAACCAACAATCATTACAACAACTTAAGCAGCTACTTAAGCATTTAATACATAATTTTTCTAATACGAAAATATGAATTTTTCTTCAAATATTTTGTAATTTTATAAAAGAAGTGACAAAACTAAAAAATAGATATTCGTTACATTCGCCATGTAACTAATATTTAAGTATATATATATTTTTTTTTTTTTGTACGATGAATATTAAAGGCTGCAGGTATACCCCAAAAAGTGACAAAAACGTTACATGTGCTTAAAAAAAAATTACTTTAAGGCATAATTCCAAATTTTTTGATGAAGTCATCTTTAAAAGAAGCCGAAAATTGAATAGAAAAGTTTTAGCGGGCTTGCCATAACCACCGTTAAGTCGCTCCGGATTGGTTGCTGCACATTTACAATCAGCATTATTGGATAAAAATTAGAAAATTGGCCAGAAAACTCTGGCCAGGACAAAAATTGTTTGCTCTCAAGTTTGATAAAGCGAAAAAAAACTTAATGTGTGTCATAATTGAGTGATTTTCTTAACAAAAAATTTTCGAAGTTTTCTCTATAGTTTTAATAAGAAAATCTTTTTGAACGAAAGCCATATAGAAATCTTATTTATTTTCTTCTATTTTATGAGGTTATTTTGGCTTTGAGTTATATTTCTGTTACTTTTGAATTCGGTTTTACTTTTAATCGACATTTTTTTTTTCTTGTTCATATTAACAAATTGCTAACTCAGTAGTTTTTGTTCATTCTATTTTCTCTTTACAACTAAGCTTTTATATGTTTTCCGTTGTTTTACGTTCAAAATTTATCTTTGTTGTTCATCTATCAACATCACAATTTCTAGGTTTTTGTTATTTATAGTCGACATTTGGTTAAACAACTTCTGTGTCGTTTCTCGGTTGTTCTTCTGGATTGCATCTCTCACATTATTTTTATTAACCCTTGACCTTTTGCTACGCATGCGCTGGCTTTATAGTTGCCATTATTAATTGACTGACTGACTAACTCGATGTTGACGACCAGTCGACCAACCAAGCAAGACAATAATTCTTCTAGTTGTGTTTATTTTTTCCCTTATTCTCTTTGAAGCCCCATTCATTAGGTGCCTATTTTTTTTTTAATTTCATTGCATGCTGCTAGCAACATGTTGCGGAAGTTGTTCTTGATTCTTGCTTAATAAATTCTTGTGAATTTTGTTTTATCTAGAATTATGAACTCGTTGATCGCTGTTGCTGATTCTACTACTGCAACAGCAGCCGCAGCAACAACAAAAAACCTCTTTATAGACTTCATCAGGCGCTTTTTGATGTATAATAAAAATACTTTGAAATCATCATGACCGCTGCTTCCTCTCATTCTAATATGCGTCAGTCTGCTTTATTGTCTGTCCGAATTGTTTAGCCGATCGTGTTGTAGATAATGCAGTTTAAGCCACAAGTTGTTTTTACCGTTCAATAAATAGAAAAACAACAACTAAATACAAAAGCACTGTGAAACAAGAAGAAATGCTTAAGAGATTAATGAACAAACACGCCAAGAAATAAAAAAAGAGCTACATTATGCCGAGCAGAGAAAGTGATTCTTTAGTTTCTATGTTTTTTATTGAATCTTTTTTATTGGCCTTATTTTCTCAATTGTGTGCAAACGATATGAATATATTTTGGCACTACATTGAATTTCTAAGGTAAGTTCTTTTTTTGTTGGCAAATGCGTTAAAAAAAGCTATGCAGTAAAGTGATTATATCATTCAAAGTATCATCGAGGCAAACTTAAAAATAAAAATTTCCAATGAAACATTTTATACAAAACATGAGGCAAATCTTTAAGTTGAGCGCCAACAATTAACTCAAATGAATACGGACACGGACACGGACACTATTGATTCTCTAAGTTTGTAGTAAATCGAACGATTAATTTTGTAGTTATCGTGTTTGTAGTTTTTGGAGTTGTATTATTATATATTATTAAGTTATTTCATATCATTTTTTTTTTTTTTTTTTTTTGCGAAAAGCAGTCATTCTTGTAAGGCTTTTCCAAATATCATGAATTTAGCATTCAAAAATGCAAAATTATCGCCCAAAAGACATCTATATAAATATATTCTATCCGATTCAAGTCAATCCTAGGAGTTCTACTGGATGTTCCACGCTCTGTTTTGTAATACGTTTGGACGTATAATAACATCTTACAGCGCGGTTTGTATGGGGGTCTTTTCCGGAAAATTTTTTAAGCACATGCAACGCTTTGTTCACATTTTAGGGTATAGCTACAGCCTTTAATAGTCATCGTACAAAGATAAAATATATGACAAAATATCTGCTTCAAGGCGAATGTAACGATTCCAAAAAATAATAGGACCTGATGATACATTTCTCCACTCTAGGGGTTACTCCGAGAGAGCCATGAATTTTGTCAAATTTTTGTGAACCCTGAGAAATATAACCCTGGTTTGAACTACTCGAAAAGCTCGAAAATACCCGTTTTTGTTGTTTTTTTTTTATTGTAGAAAAACACAGTACTGTATATGAAATTCAAACTAAACGGATGAGAATCCTGGCATGGATTGCAATAGACACAGGGTCAAAATTGACCCAACGATCCAATACTTAAATAAGACAGTTTCGATAGTATTTTAAGTGTAGACGTAGAATTTTTTGTTTGATATATTTGGTGATGAATTTGTTGTTCTTGTTCATTTTAATTTTGGTTAAAAATAAATGTTATTCAACTTTATGTTTAATTAATGGATTAAAGTGACACGCCCCCTAGTCTAATCCTAGTCTAATTTGCAGGCTGTCCAAAATACAACAAAATATTCAAAATTTGGTAGAAATCAGATAAACGGTGTTCGATTAAAATTAAAGTGACACGCCCCCTAGTATAATATCGCAAAATTTTCTTGACTACGGACTGCTCATTACTGAAAAGAATAAATGTGCAAACTTTGGATGAAGTCGGATTAACGGTTTCGAATAAGTTCAATTAAAGTGCCGCGCCCCTCTGCATAATATCTCTCAATTCTCTACGCTCAAATAAGGAAAAATAATGTAGAAAGTGTTCGGATAAAATTAAAGTGCAACGCCTACTTTCTTAACTAAGGACGGCTCATTATACCAAAGAATTCCGGAAATTTGTTGAAATTGAAGAAACGGTACAGGAGTTCGATTAAAATTAAAAGGCATGTAGGAGCAGCAGTTGGGGCACTATGATACTTAGGTTTGTATTAGGGACCGCCACTTGGACTCACTCATAGCGCCTTCGACTAAATTTCACAGTCAAAACATGTACAACTCAGGAAGTATAATGAATTCTGAAAAATTGACATTGTTAAAGTGAGAACACGCCCGACAGTATTTAATGCAGTATCCAATAGTAACCATACGAACTAAATAACAAAACTTTAGTCTTATACAACCAAAACCGTCCGAAATAAAGCATTTTTATTCATTTGTGGGCGGTGAAGATGGGTGTGGCACCTTTTGCTTTTTTATAAACAAAAATATTAACCTTAATAAGAGATGTAAATTTGTTGGCCTTAGGTATTATCGTTCCTGACATCTTAAGGGACTCCAACACGCTTGAACGATTTAATATATAAAGAAGGGCGGTAAAAGTAGGTGTGGCGACATTTATACATATAGTGACAGCCACTTGGACTTATAGCACCTGCGCAATAAATTTCACTATCAAAACATGCACAACTTACGAATTGTAATGGTTTCTGAAATGTGGGTTTAGTTCTACTGTGACCACGCCCATGTTTAGTGCCGTTGCGAACAGTCATTCAAACTAAGTTACAAAAGTTTAGTCTTATACAATCAAAACCGTCTGAAAGCAGCATTTTTATATATTTGTGGGAGGTAAAAGGGGGTGTGTCCATTTTTTTAACTAACCGATCACTCTTTTTAAGAACTCTGATGAAATGTATATCTGACTTCTTCCAACACTTATGAAAAACTAGATGCTGTCAAAAGAAACATATCACAGTTGTTCGAAAATCGTCGTGTTACACATCACCCCACTGTACACATTACCCCACCTCATCCTACATATTTATTTTTGGTTTAAGAGTTTTTTCAATTAGGAATTATTTCACTTTAATTATTTGGAACTTATTTCAATTGTATTAGGTGCTTGTTATTGGGATTTATTTCACTGGGCCGCACACTAAAGATTTTCTTGGTCAAAATATTCCGTTTTAAATGGTCTACATTCAGAATACCCAGATTTTTTTCATTTTTTATTATTGAAATAAAAAAGATATGATAAAAAGTTCTTTTTGTATGATATCGAGTGTTTTTTTTATTCAATTGAGGAAATTTTAATGTTATACAAATCTAACAAAAATCCAAACTTTCCTTAAAGATCTTCTTGAATACTTCCTAAAATGTATCATTGAATAAAGCTTTATGTAAGAAATTATACAAGAAAATGGAATTTTCAAGGCTTTTACAACAACTCTTTTTCAAGAAAAGCATGAATAATTATTTTTATCAATGCCTTTAGGAGTTGAGCATGAAAAACTTCAAATATTTAGGTAAACTTGTTACATATCTGGGTATGCCACTTCTAAAGTCCAAATAAAAAATTTTTTAAATTTAACAAATTTGGAAAAAAAATGAAATTTTTGTAATATTTTGAAAATGTTTTAAATTTTGAAAAAGTATCAAAAATATCAAAAAAAAAGAATTAAGAAAGTAGCAGCCAAAACTGCAATGGAGGCTTCAAATAAGCCTTAAAAACCGATGAAGTTCTCTTGTAAGAGTATCGTGGAAAAATACTTAAAAAATATCATAAGGGTTTCTATATCGTCAGTAGCAAGTAATACGGGGACCGTTCAGTGAAAATTGAAACAAGGAATGATTTTTACGGCAAAGAAAAACGTTTTAAATCTCAATATAGTCTCCTTTTAGCTCGATACACTTCGTCAACTTTCTTCCAATTTTTTTATCCCATCCGAAAAATACGTTTTCGGAAGGTCCTCAAAATATTCCCGTTTCGGTGATGAGCTCCTCTCTGGTGGTGAATCTCTTTCCGCCGAGCCATTTCTTCAGGTTTGGAAACAGAAAATAGTCTCTGGGGGCCAAATTTGGAGAATATGCTGGATGAAGAATCAATTCGTACTTTAATTCATGGAATTTCGCCATGGGAGCTGGGCATGTGTGAACGCGCGCATTGTCTTGATGAAAGAGTACTTACTTCCTCGACAAATGGGGACGTTTCTCTTTCAAAGCGTCGTTGAAAAGGTCCAATTCAGTTGCATGGTATTCGCCATTGATCGTTCTTTTCGGTGGAAGGTAATCGATGTAGATTATATCACGTTCATCCCAAAATACTGCCGCCATAACCTTTCCGGCCGATAGCACCGCCTTCGCCTTCTTCGGAGCACGTTCGGTTGGTGAAGTCCACTGTTTCGACTGTTCCTTTGTCTCTGGCGTGTAGTGATGGATCCATGTTTCGTCCACGGTTACTAATCGACGGAAAAAATCCTCCTTTCCTTATCTTTGTACAACATCCCCAAACACGCCTTTGAATCAGTTACATGATCGCTTTTATGTTCGAGGGTGAGCAAACGCGGCACCTATCTTGCGGATAATTCTTTCATATCCAAATGATTTCACAAAATTTTCTACACTCTTTCGACTGAGATGCCTAGGGCCTCAACAATCTCGTGCACTTTAACTCTGCGATCGGCCAACACGGTATCGTCAATTTTAGTGACCATATCTGGTGTGGTGACCTCATTTGGGTCCAGAACGCTCGGCGTCACTTGTGCTTGTACGTCCGCATCAGAATTCAGAAACCAACTTGTGAATCATTCCAATCGATGGTGCAGAGTTCTCATAGTATTTATCAAGCCTTTCTTGGGTTTGGCTGATGGTTTTTTTGAGCAAAAAATAATGCTTGATGAGCACACGAAAATCACTTGTTTCCATTTTCGCCAAAATTCACAAGATCGTCTGCTCTCAATGTCTGCTAAACACAAACTAATCGTGGCAGCAAGCTGGAATTTTGACAGGAGTCTATGATCAGATCATTTAAAGTTACTACGCGGGAAATTAAAATATTCACTGAATTATCAAACGGCCCTCGTATCATTTTTTTTTTATTCTGTTGAAATATCTCCCCCCTCCTTACCACACTCTTCTTTTCATTCAATATATTTTCTTTTGCATTACCTTCCACTTATTTGTTTACCCCCCCCCCCCCCCCCCCCCCCAGATCTTCTCATTTTAATCTCACTTAATAGTGTTAAAGCTATATAAACTAAAAATAAAACTTAGAGAAACTAGTTCATGAGATTAGAAATGAAATAATCTTTGAGGAAGTCGTTTGTCGCAAGTCATGAAATATGTGTCAAATTTAACACTTTTGCTGCAACGAGTAACAGCAGTGCAAATGGAACACAATGAAGGAGAGGAGAACTGCTGAAAAATGCAGAATTACTGCCAGTAGAACGTGGACGCATCGTATTGTACCTATTTTACGACAAACTTCACACTTGTCAGCTTTAGGCTATCCCACTGATTGGTAGGTAGGTATACTTAAGTATGTTTTTTTTTCTAGATTCTATTGCAGCAACTAGAAAAACACCTGGTATGCATTTCTATTGCAGCAACTGTTGCATTGGCTGTTGCAGCTATTTTTTCCCCTGTTTCGTTGTATTTCCTTCTGAACTTCTTGTGGACGCGCCACATTCTTTTAGCTGTTTTCGAAAACAGGTTCAACAACTAGATACTTCAGCTTAGGCAGTAACTTTTAGTAATTTATTTGATCTTCTCCTAGAGCTAGAGGCTTCTTTCAATTTCATCTTTAAAGCGAGCTAAGCCAAGCTTAACTGCTTGTAACGTTTAGTTCATAAACAAATGAAGGTTTTTTTTTTGTTCCTTCCTCATTGCTTCCTTTTGCCTCGTTGTTTCTTATTTAAATACTGTGTATTTTTTTTTTTGTTTTTTCTTTCAGCACTGATTTTTATCTAGCCGTTTGAAAGTTCCCTCTTCTTGTTTATTTTTATTTTATTACAGCAGAGCAGAGCAGTTTTTGAGGAGCTACCACTGTCGGTGACTCAAGTCAAGTAAAGATTTATTGTATTTTTCTATTTTTACTACTTTAAGCTGTGTGGCTAAACTGTGATATTATACAGTCTGCCATAGAGGGGCCATTTGGGCCAGTCAAGGTTACGTCGTTTGCAAACAGGATTTTAAACTAGCTTTTTAGTTCAGTGTAAACGTGAGAAATTGTATACTTCATATGATGCCATGATTTTATCATATTTTCAAATAGAATGATACGGAACTTAAAGCCCAAAATCACTTCAAAATGCTTCTCAGAGCGTTTTAATTACTTTGAGTGATAATAAAGGTTAATTCTTAGGTTATTTTTTGATAAAAAAATAATTTTTGTTTTTCTAAATCGTTTAAAAATTAAAAGTCACAGTCCATATTGCCCCACAATGACCTAAATTATGACTGAAAGTGACGTTATTTAAATACTATTTCAAAAATGTATTTTTTTTTTTTTTCATTCCAAACAATTTAAAAGTGAATTCAACTAGGCGAAACTTTGAGATATTCATAGTCCAATCAAAAGGGAAAAAAAAGTGAGCAACTTCTATTCATATTCAAATAGTCAAATAAAAGAGAGATAAAATCTCTTCAAGATTAAGTCAAAAACCTATCATAACAAAGACTGGTTTACATTTTAAGTGGCCATAAAATGGTTTATACAAATGTCTTAAATTTGCATGCTTTTGTGAAAAGAAATTTGTTTATAATTATTTAAAATAAATTTCACTTTTTGCACTTAAATCAAATTAAACGAGAAAAAAAAATGTCACAATATATGGAAGGTTTGCTCGGCGCAATAGTATTCACATGGTCTATGGTATGCAAACTAGAATAGATAATAGATAATAGAGAACAGAGAAAACTATTGCCAATGAATGTCTTATTGTCAAAATAATACCAAGAGTTACAAGAAAAGAAATCAATGCAGTGACGCACTGGGTTAAGATTTCACTTCAGAAAAGATTCTGCTGGAAAACGAGAGAAACGCACGAAAAACCAACAGATTTAGAAACATTATAACTCATTAGTTAGTTTGAAACAAATTAAATGATCTTGAAAGACGATCAAGAAGATGACGACTTAATATCTTAAGCGTTGTAATGCACCTTTTCTTAAACAATCCAGCAAAGATGTGTATTATTAATGCATTAATGTGGCTCATGCGGCGTTCCACTGAAAACACTTGCATGTTTTTTCAAAGGAACTTGCTAGCTTCATTTCAAAGTGTATATTTTTTTCATTTTTGGTTATTTTTTTTTTTAATAAATTTGCCTTTTTGTATGTTTATTTAAGACGTTCATTTTACCTGCATATTTAAACAGAAATGCTGGACGTGCTGGAAGCATTTTTTTCAGGCCTGACGCCTAAACTTAAGAATTTCATATTGAAAAATAAAAATACGGTAGAAAACACTTAACTCAATTTATAAACAGTGATTTTTCAATGCAACTTCAATGTGTTTTGATTTTTTTTTAAGTTTTTGTAAACAACTCAGAGGAAGATATGAGCAATACTTTAACTTTTGTGTTGAAATTTAATTGTTTACTACACACTCGGTTTGCAGTTAAAAGGCATTTTAAATATTCTGTGCAATGTAAATCAACAGTTTGTAAGTCAGTCCTGACATGAGATTGGAGTGTATGACACGGTAATGAGTATTTTGGCCTCTCATGTATGTAGTAGCAGGAAAAAAAAATTATAGCACCAGTTCCAGTTCAGTTCAACTCGAAATTGAAATTAAATTAGTTACGGCGCACAGTGGGAGAATCGTGGCCATAAGTAGAAAAAATTTAAATTGTCGATATTCAAAAAAAAAATGTTTACTTGTCGACAGTTAATACTCCAGATAAGAGAAACCAGTAAAAACAGTTCACAAATTTTTTATAGTTTAAACACACCAACGGCATTAAAGTTAACAATTATTTGACGAAAATAATTTTTGAATCTATTTATTAATACGCAAACAAAAAAGTTTGTGATCCCTTTTTACCTGTGTTAACTTCAACATATTCACATAAATTTTATATCGATGGAAAGGTAGTTTCGAGTAGATGTGCACAATATAATTTTTATTCGAATATATTGTCATTAAGAGATGCTGGTAAAACTAAGCAAATGTAAAAATTATTTTTCCCAATGGGACAATGAGAAAGCAACAACAAAATACACAGCGGCACAGCTATATTAAACATCGTTGCTGTAGCATACACGAGCAAGAGTCAGTGATGCCAACTACACGGATGTTACGGATTCTACGGTTATTTAAGCCTTGCACAGATAAACGGATAAGTATGGCAAAATAAGGTAAATGGACGGATTTTTAAGAATTTTGCACGGAATTTTCGCAGTTTTGGTGTTTTTTCACCAAATTGTTTGTCTAAATGAATTTGAATCTTAAAAAAATGTACTAATCACTCAAAAATATGTTTACATAATTAGTTGAAACTTTGCGCTTATCAACACTTGGAATATTACACGCAAAAAACCTTTTCAAAAAATCTAATTGTTATGAAATGCAAATAAATGACGCACAGTTATCAAAATTTTCGATTCAAATGTATGATCGTAAAACATTATTTTATACATATATCTAAAAAGGTATTCATTTCATTATGCTTTTTAAAGAGAATAAATTCTGTAAAGTTTCCTAAAAAAATATCAGTCTGAAAACTGTTTCCTCGAGAATGAGTTCTCCAATTTAAACATGCTATAATATAAAATAAAGTGGCAGCCGTGGAATACTGGTGAAAGTGCTTGGCTTGTATGCGATAGAACCCAGGATAAAATCCTCTCTGACACAGAATGCTTTTTCAATTAAATTAATTTTTATAACTTATTAACTAACTTAAAAATAAGTTATTTATAAGTTATGCTAGTTATAAGTTATGCTTTTTATTTTAAAATTTATGATCATGGGTTATAAGGGGTTAAAAACATAAAAAACTTAAAGTGCCTTTGAAATGTATTTTAATGTTATTGTATTTTTAACGATATCAAAAAATCGAATGTTCCTTTTAACTAATAAAAGTTATGCTTTATGTTGTTTTTAAATATTTTTACTTTTAGTTATTTTATTTTTTTACTTTTAGTTACGTTGTTTAATGCAAATTTAAAAAAAAAAAAAAAAAAAATAGAAACAATTTTTTAAAACTATTTACGATTTCTATTGAGTAAGCTGTTAGTTTTAAATTAAAAAAATAAAAAATTATAAAAACTTGCTTATACGGATTTACACGGATTTTTTACGTCGCATTTCAGGAGTTTTACTCTCTTCGGGTTTGCATCACTAGCATAAGAAGAATGCAAGAGAGTCGCAGACACTTCAAATGCGCTGTGCATCATTATTGTTGTTGGTGCTTTCTCTTAATTTCTCTCTCAATAAAATAAATTTGCCACCGCGTCAGGCCGATATGACCGAATTTTGGCCACAGGCGATACTAGTAATCCAAGAAAAACGCTTATGTTACATTGAAAAAAAACCTAGTATAATTTATAAGATGGCTTTGGCAGTTTTCAGCCTCCCAAGTTCTTCATCAAAACGCCTAAGTTTTACATGTTAACTTGTCAAATTTTTATTTGGGAGATAAATTAACCAAGTATTTGGTAATTTATACATTATTTAAGAAAAAAATTGAATTTCAAAAATGTAACTTTTTCCGGATTTTGGTTTTTTTTCTTTTCCTTTTTTTTGAAGCCGCCTCTCATTATGTGATTTGCTTTGCTTGACTGAAATCGGCCACTACACAACAAATTTTTTTTTTTATCAACACCGTTTTCCTTAGAAATTCATAGCTTTTCGGCTTCTCTTCGCTGCTTGCGTTTATTATAACAATACCATTAAATTAAATATCAAATATAAAAATTTTATCATCGCCTGCCGTGGAGATTTGAACCTACACCCACCAATACCACCGATTAAGAAGTCACTACACTACGCATCGAGCCAAACTCCTTCGTTACGCAGAATGATTGATTCAATATTAATTACAACTGAAGATATGCTGCAGCATAACACAATAATCTATGAATAGATTTTTGTTGTATGGCTATCAAAAGAATACTGTGACATACTGTATCTGTTAACATAGCTGCAGTTATGTCAGCAACCAGTAGCAAGGCTTTTTGGATCAGTGGGTAGAGCGATGGACTGGCACCAAAAATTCCAAGTTCAATTCCGCACGGCGGGAACAGAAATTTTTTATCTTTTCTTTTTGTTGATGAAATGTAATAAAATTTACTGGTGTAAATATTAACGTGTGTTTTTTTATTTACTTTATGTTATTTTTGAATTAAAAGTTATTTTATTAAAAAAAAAAAACATTAAATTCTCAATCTATCCTTCTCTCGTGTGTCAAACGACGCATCTGTGATTTTTTTTTTTTTTTGCAGAAAAAAGCTCAAAACTATGCTTCAGCCATCCATGCTAGTTTTTTTTTCTATAATTTGTATTTTTGGATTTTGGGCTTAGGTGAATCAAATATTTTTTTTTGACAGGGTATCGAAGTATGTGCTTTCAAAGCAGTGTATTAAACAATAAATTGCTTAGGTGAATAAGCATAAGTTTATAATTCCCATACAATTCTCTTTACCCAAGCTTGTCTTGTAAGCGCTCCACTTCTTTTGTTTTTATAAGAATGTAATCTGGGGCTCTATTAGGTAACTGTGTACAAAATTTGTGTACACTTTTTTTAATTTCACGCAATTCTGCAAACTGAAATGTTCACTGACTTGCTAAATAAAAAATAAAATTTCTTAATAATTTGAATTTTTTAAAAACAAAAAATACTTCAATTGTAAATAAAAATAAATATCACTATAGAAAAATCCCAGCAGAAAATGTCATGCCTGTTCAGGCTAGAATTCAGGGCTGACAGGTATGACCGAGGCCCGACATTTCTTTAAAAAACAGCCCAGATTTTTTCATACAAGTGTCCGCCTATTCAGACCTGAAATTTGGTATTACTTTTCTTAAATGTTCATCCTTGATTTCTGGTCTGAATATCAATTTTTATTTCAAATGCAAATTTGAAATCTGGCCTAAAATAAAGAGAAGAGATTTTTTTTGTTTAATTTCATGTCAGATTTGAGGTCTGTAAAAAGGGAGCCTGAATTATATTGAAATTTCAGCCTTGAAATCTGAACTGAATAATAGAGGCATGATTATGTTTAGAAGTTCTTTCCTGAATTCCAGTCTGACTATTAGAAGCCTGAGTGAGTTTTCTGCTGGGATAATATTTGTTTGTTTGAACGAAATAATTTATTCCTTGACCGATGGCAAAATTTTTAAATCTACAATCCCAAGTTATGACGAGTATTCACAACAATTTTACGAAAAAAATTAAATATTCACAGAAAAAATCTCAGTGAATAAAATTTGTTGATTGTGTACACTTTTAAGAAGGGAAAAAAACTAATTTTCAAAGCTAGTGAATAGGAAACTGGATGTGTACACAATATTTAGTGTACACTGCTTTTTCCATACATATAGAATTGGGCCCCTGAGTAGAAAAATAGTGGAATTATATGATTGATTTGTTCTTTTAAAAACCTAATTTTTTTTTTGTTTTTTACGACGAGGGCCGTTTGATAATTCAGGGAAAAACGAAGCAAGGAAGGAATTTTACGGCAAAAACGTTTTATTTCTCAATATAGTCTCCTTTTAGCTCGATAGATATCTTCCAACGTTCCTTCAATATTTTGATCTCATTCGAAAAATACGTTTTCGTAAGGTTCTCAAAATAGGCCTCTGGTGGTGAATCTCTTTCCGCCGAACCATTTCTTTAGGTTTGGAAACAGAAAGTAGTCACTGGGGTCCAAATCTGGAGAATATGTTTGATGAGGAAGCAATTCGTACTTTAATTCATGGTATTTTGTGAACGCGCGCATTGTCTTGATGGAAGGCACTTGTTTCCTCTCCAAATGGGGACGTTTCTCTTTCAAAGCATGGTTGAAACGGTCCAATTCGGCTGCATAGTTAGTATTCGCCATTCATCGTTCTTTTCGGTGGAAGTAATCGATGTAGATTATACCGCGTTCATTCCAAAATACTGTCGCCATAACCTTTCCGACCGATAGCACTGTCTTCGCTTCCTTCGGAGCACATTCGGTCGGTGAAGTCCACTGTTTCGACTGTTCCTTTGTCTCTGGTGTGTAGTGATGGATCCATGTTTCGTTCACGGTTACTAATCGGCGGAAAACATCCTTGTTATCTTTGTTCAACATCGCCAAACACGCCTTTGAATCAGTCACACTCGTTTTGCCGAGAGTGATCGAGAGTGAACAAACACGGCACCCGTCTTAAGGATAGTTTTTCAAAATGATTTCGCAAAATGTTCCACATTCGTTCGTCTGAGATGCCTACAGCCTCAACAGCCCCTATCGACCAACAGGAGATAGTGAATTTTAGTGATCATTTCTGGTGTGGTGACCTCATTTGGGCGTCCAGAACGTTCGGCGTCACTTGTGCTTGTACGACCGAGTCGGAATTCAGTAAACCACTTGTGAATCATTCCCATGGATGGTTTAGAGTCCCAATAGTATTTATCAAGCCTTTCTTTCGATTCTTGATGGTTTTTTTGCGCAAAAAATAATGCTTGATGAGCACACGAAATTCCATTTTCTCCATTTTCGCCAAAATTTACAAGGTCGTCTGCTGTCAATGACTGCCAAACACAAACTAAGAGTCGCAGAGAGCTGCAATTTTGACAGTAGTCTATTAACAGATGGTAGTTGGCAGGATCAGTATTACTACGCATACTACGCGGGAAATTTAATTGTCACTGAATTATGAAACGGTCCTCGTAAATTGTCATTCGCTGTAAGATTTGTAAATAAATTACAATACAAGTGTAAATGGCACAGATATTTAAAATAAGAAAGGTAAAATTTTGTAATGTAGGCAATTGCTTTATTTTTCTTCATTAAGCTCAAAATGTTTAATTTGCCATGAAATTAATTATATTTTTTTTTTATTTTATTATAAATTATACAATAGTTAATTATTATACAATAAGGCTTTCATCTCAGAAACAATTATATTTATAAGAATACTTAAAGGAATATCTATAAAAACCAGGGCTGCGGAGTCGGACCAAAAAATCTCGACCTCGACTCCGACTCCGACTCCTCAAATTGTTGGAGCTCCGACTCCGACTCCGACTCCAACTCCGACTCCGACCAAATTATTAAAAAACCTTTAAGATATTTTTATTATGTTTTTTAATAAACAATTTCATAAAAATGAATCTTTAGTCTAAGCAGCTAAAAAAAAAAACATATTTAAAATAAATTAAGTTCAAAGTGATTAAATTAATATTAGAATTTAAACAAATAACATTTTAAGAGTTTCTTAGAAATAAAATTGCCTCTATGAGATCCTCTTTCATTGTTGCTCGTAAATCAGATTTGATAATTTTTAGCGCTGAAAATAGCCGTTCGACACTGACTTGAGTTGGCGGCATTGCTGTTACTATCATGGCTACCTCTCGAACAATATCAGGATACATAGTAATGGCTTCTTCTACATCCAGTTTGGAAGACCTGTTGAACGTTTCAACCTCCTTTAGCGCTTTAAAAAAATCTTGTTGAAATGTTTGCTTTTTTATATCCCGCAATGGACCTTGATTGTTAAGCCGGCGTCTTTTTATATTTGTATTTTCCAATTTGTTTAAAAAGGACTCAAAGTCAGAATCCTCATTTGAACTGGACGATGACTCGGTATGGTTTGTACTTCCTGATTCTTGTAGAGAATCAGACGCTTCAGGTGGATCTTGAAGCCCTTTCAAACGAATTGCCAGTTTAAAGAGTGTTTTCTTTGCAGTCTCAATCTGTTCGCTACTTAACAATACCCGATTCATAGGATCGACATATATTGCAGCTAAAAAGGTGTCATTATTGAGAAGGGATACTTCTCTTCTCGTCATTGAAGATACAATGCTATCAGCAATTATTCCTCCCTGCTTTTCCAAAGAATATATAAGACTTCTCCATTCTAATAAAAATTTTCCAGGTGTTAAATTACCAAAACTGTAATTTTTTGGTGACAGTAAAGGGATGTAAAAGTGTTTTTTCCAGTTTTTCTACTTTTGAGCACTGATTTTCAGTCATTAAAAGATTTTCATTATCGAGATCAGCAAAAAAATCCTTTAGTTCAAGCAATCTTTTTATCATCAGATAGGTGCTACCCCAGCGAGTTGCTTGATCCAAAATGGCACCTTTTCCAGCACGTCTTTGCAAAATAGCGTCTGTTTTGGGGACCCTAGCAGCAACAGCGATTTGCCTGACTTTACCAATGAGGGGAACGACAGAGCGGTCTTTTAATCCGTCTCTTATTGCAAGTTGCAATGTATGAACAGCACAACGCATATGTTGAATGGAAATAAGCTTAGATGCTCCCTCTGCATTAGCATCCAAAATGTCATCTTCGTCTCCAATTTCATCTCCCAATGGCTGTTCGCTTCCTTCTTGGCCACTGTTAATTTTTCCAATAGTACTTATCATATATGATGCATTGTCAGTAACAATACTTAGAACTTGCATTTTTTGAATTTCAAAATTTTTTAAGAGATTTTCTACCAAGTTACATAGGTATTCACTGCTATGTTGGGCCTGGGTATCCTTTATTCCCAATGTACGAGTTACAATTTTATTATTTACATCAACATATCGAACATTGACCGCAAAATAGTTCACTCGATGACGTGTACATGCATCCATTTTAACGAATAAAAAGTTACCTTTTAAACTCTTTCGTAGTACTTCTTTTTTATCTTCAGCCTCCCTAATTATAAGATGCCGTACACTTTCTCGTTCAAGGGAAACACCAAGCTTTCGAGACATCTCTCCATTTAAACCCACAAAAGCCGGTTGGGAAAAAAATGACAGGGGAACACAATTCTTTACAACGAGCTCTATTATATAGCTCTTGAATTTTTCTGGTGTCATAGTCACTGTTACTTTGTCTGTTGTAAAAAATTTTCCAAGTGAAGCTTGGCTTTTTATTGAAAGCTGGTCTTTTCTTGCCACTGAACTACCTCGAGTGCTATTATTATCTTTTTCAGTAACAATTTTCAATATTTCCAAATGAAACCGCTGAAGGTGCCTTTTAAGGTTAGATGCTCTTGATGGAGCGTTTTTATCTAATCCACAAAAACTACTAATTTTAGCATCACAATTTCGTTTTCCATCTTCATCTTCAATTGAACACTGACACGCGTAATGTTTTCCGTCGGGCGTAATTGTAAAATAGTCAAAAGCGGCTGACTTTATCGACATTTTATTTGCCATTTCTTAACCGTTAACACAAAACAATTTTAAATTTTCGGTCACTGACATTTCTGTAATGATAGCTGTTGTTTTTGCATTTTAAACGTGTACTCGATAATTTCACAGGGTGAACCAAATTTTAAAAAATATTTTGGTGCTGAATAAGTGACAAAGCGTCATCTATTGGGCACTAGCAATTACTGCTTTTAGCGGTAGACACGGTTGCCACTTTTCGCACGAGCTTATGATTGTTTTTTTCCCCACAGATGAGATTTTTTGATAATATCTCGAAAAGTACCGATCTTAGAGTCTTCTAGATAAAACTTTATGACACTTTCCGCCCGATCGAATGAGATATCTCTCGAGTCGAAATTCCCACACAATCAAATTTTGTGAGTGTTCGTGGGAATTTTCACTCATTTTAAAAACGTGATTACAGGAGAACGAGAATTTTGGCAAAAACGAGACACAGCTCATTCGATCGGGCGGAAAATTTCGGGCGGAAAGTGTAACAACGATGTTGCCAGTTTTTATCTAGAAGACTCTAGGATCGGTACTTTTCGAGATATTTGCAGAAAATCTCATTTGTGGAAAAAAAACAACCATAAACGCGTGCGAAAAGTAGCAACCGTGCCGGTAGAGCTCAGAACTAGGGATGGGCACTTAAAAAAAAAACCT
The DNA here is from genome assembly GCA_914767935.1 of Coremacera marginata. NCBI lineage: Eukaryota > Metazoa > Arthropoda > Insecta > Diptera > Sciomyzidae > Coremacera > Coremacera marginata. The sequence continues at coordinate 55,430,722 of OU612047.1, forward strand.
ACTTTTCGAATAACCGGTTTTTTTAGTTTCGGTTTTTCACCGAAATTGAAAACCGAAGTAAAACACCGATTTTCCCGAAAACCGACCTTTTTTTAAAGATTTTCTTTAAAAATATACACATTGCACATACTTTAAAGAAGTATTTTTTAAATGTTGATAAAAATATTTTTTATTTTTTTTTATTCTATTATTTCGCCAGAGTAGTACTGAGCTCCAGCCGCTAAAAACATATCTTGCTAGTACCCAATAGATAGCGCTTTGCCACTTTTCCAGCAGCAAATTATTGGAATCATTCATTATTTTTATTTAAGCATTAGCTAAATTTTGACATATTATGCTTATTGCGACGTTTTCGCACTTTTTAACTTCATTTGTGTATAATTATTCTGCTGTGGTGATAAAAATACATAATGCCCGACGAAATTTTCAGCAGCGAAATTAGGCGGCTTTATAAACAAAATTTACAAAATTATGTGAACAATTAATTTATATTCAGAATATTTTGCCGGAGTCGGTGCATTTTTTCCGACTCCGACTCCTTTGTCTTAAAATTCCTACCGACTCCGACTCCGACTCCTCGACTCCGACTCCGACTCCGCAGCACTGATAAAAACCTCATGAGAACTATTGGTAATTATAAATTTGTGAAGCAGTAAAATTTTTCTCATACTCGTACACGCTCAGGTCTGTGCCCTATTTCACCAACTTACAAATAAGCGAATTATAAGGAAATTCTCACAAAATTGTAAAAAAATCGTTAAGTGTAGTGTGCAAGTACAAATTGTAAATTGTACTTGTGATTGTAAATTGTATTTGGTGAAATAGGGCACTGGTTGAAACTTTTAAAATGTAGAAACTTACTATTTATAAAATTCGCCTTTTGCACCCAAAGCCCACTTACCCACTTTTCAAAACAAAACCACTTAAGAAAAATACCTCTTTTAAAGGAATTCCAAAATTAAAGACATACCTGAAATGAGAAGATAATAAAATTTAAATTAGAATTTTGTAGTAAAACTTAAGATACTCAATATTATTAATTTAAATAGAGTTTAGAGAAGTTCTTCAACTTATATCTAGTGTTCACTTATGTCAACTTATCTGTTGACAGTTTATTAGCGATGACAACAAAGAAGACAAAAAATCAACGAACTTTTCACTTATGTAGAAAAAAGAAAAACTTATAATAGGCATAAAAGTCAACGTTGTGAGACGGTTGGAGTCACAGCATGGCAAGCATTAAGAGAACCTTAGACAATGTTACATACGATAGACATTATTCACAAAGTCATTGCTCCAGTATATTGCACAGATATTGTTGGTGTGTAAAGCAAAAACACGCATAACTAATTGTTGTAGTTTTTCTAGAACTAAAAGACAACTTGAGGGTATGCCGCCGATTGTAGTGATAATTAAAAGTAAAGGTGCCAACTTCATCAGCAATAAAGTTTAAATAAAAATAGTTGTAGTGGAAACATTTGTTTGGCTATTTGGCGTAGTACCCCAGAGAACCCTGGTTCAATTCCCACCTGAAACAGAAAGTTCTTTCAATTGAATATATTTTTCTGTTCGGCCGTCACCTCCCTGCGGACAATGGCAAACCTCAGAGAGTAAAAAGTGCCATGAATAGCATCTTAAGAACATAAGCCGTTCGGAGTCGGAATAAAACTTGTGGGTCTTTTTGTGTTTAAACATTTCACAACACGCACAACACAATTGATCATAAGAAGCTCGGTCAAAGGCCTTTCAAGAGCTGAAATGGCCATTTCGTTTTTTTTTTCTTTTTTTTATTCCTCTTTTGAATGATAATAAGCAATTTTTAAGCTCATTTGGAAATATTTTTATGATTTATTATAAGTCAAGGCGTTTCCATTTTATAGGGCAGATTGAAAGAGTATTTTCTGGGAATTATTAGAAATTGTGTTGCACTCAATTCAAGGAGTATGCAAAATTTGAATAGGAAAATAATTTCTTTTTTCATATCATAATTTGTTGAAGCAACTTACTACTCCCAGCGAGCATAAAACGAGTTCAAATTCCATCTTCAACTCTAGATATGCTCAGAAAATATTTATAGAAAATTTATTAAATTAATGAATGAGCAAAAATGCAAACAGAATAAAGAGCAATGCACTGAAAGATTGTCGTCGTAGTCGATGTCGATGTCATAGTCGTTGTCTTGAACGCCACATCAACTAGACAAGGAACGACTTTTGTATAAAGTTGTTACAATTCTCAGACTAATAGTAGTTGTTGCCGAGACTTGCCTTCAAGCCTAGGCAATCGAAGTTGCTGCTGCAGAGTCGTCAACCTCCTTCTATGTGTGCACAAATGTTTTTTGCCTCCGTTGGAACGAGTTGCTGTTGCAATAGTAACGTAGAGTTAAAATCAACATTAACAAAAAAAAAAAAAAACAAAAAAAAAAAACAACAAAAAGGGGGGGCGCGACAATGAGCGACGCCTTCAACGTGGCAGCGGATGAAGTCTATTTTTAAGCATGAATTCACTTGCATGTTTATAAACATTTTTCTTCATCGCATGTATACAAATGTTGCAACAAACATGCACACAACACATGTATTCTCAAGCCAACATAATTATGAGTCGAGTTCGAGGATGTTGTTATTGCAAATTGCATTTTCAAGCCGTTGAAAAAGACTCTTTAGTGCAGATATTAAAATCAAGTGGCCGATTTAAGTCAACGACAAGATTTTAAGGCTTATTAAACAAGGCTTAAAGCAAAGAAAAATACAAGATATTGGAAGTGACAGCGCGAACTGAATGAAAATTTTAAAAACAATTTAGTGACCGACATATTGTTGGAAAGAGGTTTTGAGCTTAAGACTGGGAGAATGGGGAAATTTTGTGTATGTGAACGTTTGTGTTATTGAACAGCACTGATAGGTAAGAGTAGGTATATCAGAGTTTTTTTTTTTCAAAAAACTACTTGAATTTGCGTAATGAACACGTCCTTGTAATATACTAAAATCAATGAAAACAATTTTTCCATTAAAATTAGTCCTTTCGCTTCGAACGAACCAAACTGCGTCTTTATGTATAACGAAACGAACGTTGAACGTCGTGAAAGAAACGAGCAACAGTATTTTTTGTGGTTTGTTTTGCATAAAGATAACGAAAGAAAAATACTGCCGGCTGTTTGGTGTGCCCAGTCGAACCAAGATGGAAAGCTGAAAAACGCTACACATACAATCATATCAAATAAGCTCAAAGTGCATATAAATGCCTACTCGGCTATACTAGACGCTTTAAGCTGCCCTCTCGGCACTTTGAGCTAATTTCATATGATTGTATGTGCAGCGTTTTCCGGCTTTCCTTCTCGGTTAGGGTCGACACAGCAACTAGCCGGCACTATAAATGCGCCCTTAGCGATCTTTAGAAATTTATTTTGGGCTTAAGACTTTGGGCTTAAGAACCGTCTCGCTAATCCGGACACATATAGTTTCGGTGTATGTCCTGGAAGTGTCCGGAATTAAAAAAGCGGAATAATTATGAAAGCAATTATACGTAGGGTGCCTTTTATATTTCGGGATTTGGCAACCCTGGTGTTGCAATCTGTCAACTGAAAGCTCTATCGCAAAGTTTGACATTTGTTGGCTTATACGTACTCAGAACGTTTTGACATACGAGCGCTATTTGTGTTGTTTATAGTAACTTAAAAGATTCATCTCGGTCTAAAAATGGAATTAAATCGTGAACATTTTCGTGCGATTATTTTTTACAACTTTCGACGTGAATTAACACAGCAACAGTGCATGGATGAACTTAATTCAATTTTTGGCGATGAAGCTCCATCAAGGACCAGTGTTTATCGATGGTATGGTGAATTCAATCGTGGTCGTAGTTCACTCCAAGACGAATTTCGTGAAGGTCGTCCGAAATCAGCTGTTGTTCCGAAAACCATTGATGCTGTGCGCGAACTGATATTGCAAGATCGTCATGTTACCTATCGTGAGATTGAGGCAACCTTAGGCATAAGTGGGACCAGCATACATTCAATATTGCATAAACATTTGACTGTCAAAAAAATTTGTTCGCGTTGGATTCCACACAATTTGTCAATCGCTCAAAAAAAGGCTCGTGTCGATTGGTCGAAGGAAATGCTCAAAAAATACGATCGCGGTGCTTCGAAACACGTCTATGACGTCGTGACAGGTGATGAATCGTGGATTTACGCGTATGAGCCCGAAAGTAAACAGCAGTCGACTGTATGGGTGTTTCAAGATGAGCCAAATCCAACAAAAGTTGTTCGCGCACGAAGCACTTCCAAGCAAATGGTCGCCTGTTTTTTCGGAAAATATGGACATGTCGCAACCGTACCACTAGAACAACGCAGAACAGTCAACTCTGAGTGGTACACAACCATTTGTTTGCCAGTTGTCTTCCAAGAAATCAGGAAAACCAACCGCCGAAGACGGATCACTCTTCACCACGACAATGCGAGCTCTCACACATCGGCTCAAACAACTGCATTTTTGAGCACCCAAAACATCGATTTGATGGGTCATCCGCCGTATAGTCCTGACTTGGCACCGAATGACTTCTTTTTATTCCCAACCGTGAAGAATAAACTGCGTGGACAACGATTTTCGACGCCCGAAGAAGCGGTTGCGGCATTCAGAATGCATGTTTTGGAGATACCTCAATCAGAGTGGCAAAAGTGCTTCGACAATTGGTTCAAGCGCATGCAAAAGTGTATAGATCTTAATGAAGAATATTTTGAAAAACAATAAAGTGATTTTCGATGATTAATATTTGTTTTTGTTCTCTAATCCCGAAATATAAAAGGCACCCCTCGTATGTAAAATGTTTATTTCAGCTTCATTCGTTTAATCGCTTTTATTAAATCAGTTTTGTAAAGATATTATAAGAACTTAAGTAATAAATAATAATAGATTAACATTGTTTCACAAAAATATTTTTACAGATATGTAACAGGTCATTCAATAAGTACGTAGGATAAGTAAGAAAAAAACAAAATTTGGATAAAACTAAACTCGATTATATTATTCAACAGAGTTGCCTTCGTGAGCGACACAACGATTTTCCAACTTTCCCAGGAAAAAGCCGCTGGGGGCTAAATCTGGAGAAAACGGTGGGTGGGTAAGCAATTCGAAGCCCAATTCATTCAATTTTGCCATCGTTTTCATCGATTTGTGACACGGTGCATTGTCTTGGTGAAACAACACTTTTTTCTTTTGCAAATGTGGCCGTTTCTTGGCGATTTCAGCCTTCAATCGATCCAAAAGTGCACAGTATAAGTCGCTGTTGATGGTGGTTCCTTTTTGGAGATAGTCGATGAATATTATTCCTTTCGCATCCCAAAATACAGACGCCATCACCTTACAGACCGACTGTTGGGTCTTTGCTCGCTTTCGATTCGGCTCGTCGACTGCTGTCCACTGAGCTGACTGTCTTTTGAATTCTGGTGTGTAATAGTGAAACTATGTTTCATCCATTGTCACATATCGACGATAGAATTCGATTTTATTGCAGTTTAACAGCGCCAAACACTTCTCTGAAGCATCAATTCGTTGTTGTTTTTGGTCGACTGTGAGCTCACGCGGCACCTACTTTGCACAGCTTTCGCATACCCAAATGTTCGCCTAAGATGGTAAAAACACTACTATCTGATATCTTTACAATGTCAGCTAGCTCGTGCACCTTCAATTTGCGATCGTTCATAGCCAATTTGTGGATTTTTTTTTTATGTTTTGTGGAATAACAGTCTGATTTGGGCGTCCACTGCGCTCTGCATCATGTATGCTGGTACGACCACGTTTAAATTCAGCAATCCACTTTTCTACCATTTGTCTCGATGGAGCAGAGTCCGGATAATGTTTATCAAGTCATTGTTTGGTTTCCACTGTATTTTTTTTTCATCCAAAAGCAATGCTTTATCAAAACTCGAAATTCACTTTTTCCATTTTTTTTTTCAATAACAATAGTTGCACATAAAATGCTATAACTAACGAATAAATTGTCAGATTGTTCTCGTTATACGTATCGTTTGAAGGTTGGTACTAAATAAAAATCATATGGAAAAAATCTAGTAACGCCATCTGTGTCATCCTATGGAATTTTTGAACATACTGTTACATACACATGTAATTATGATATAATATAATATACATAGCAGCGCCGTTACCATACGCACTACAATAATACACTGATTTGAATTGAAAAAAAGAGTCAAATTGTAAGCCAAACATACTGAAATTTTTTTCTGTCCGAACTTAAGCGGTAAAATATTAAAAATTTCCGAAGTCTAGAGATGCCCGTATTACTGGGAAGTCCGGTATAGCGAGTGTCCGGATAAGCGAGACTATACTGTAAATGAATTTTTTTAAGCAAGAAAAAAAATGCAAAAAAAAATTTGGCTTATTTCCGAACTTGATCTTTATATTTTAGATAAAAGCTTGTATATCGAATATCCATATAATATCTTCAAAATTACGACTATATTTATGATCAGATTTCAACAGAGAGACAGACCGAAATGGCTAAACCGACTCAGATTATGATGCTGAAAAATATTTATACTTTTCCATACCTGACACGCCTCTTTATGGGCGTTACAAACGGAATGAAATATATATATATATTCGTGATTCTACGTTAAGAGGTTGTCTGACACTAGGAAAAACGGCGCGATATAAATATTTTAAAATGTCTTTTTCTGAAGTTGTACTATGTAATCAAGTATTTTGTGTACTACTTTAAGATGGCCAGTCAATTAATTCCTTTTTACGTGTTTTTTAAGCAGGGTAGAGACATGAAGGCCAGAGACACAAAGAGAACACAAACAAAAAAATCAGTTGCTCCAAAACAAAAACATAAGTTGACAAGCATATGTGATGTAGATGTGCAGTATATTTAATTTCTGCTCACTTGAACTGTAATTATGGTCTCTACCCTGGCATCTCGAAAAGCAGGGGAGATATTTTTACCAAAAAATTAACACAATCAGAAGAGTATGTATTGTTAAGAAAAAAAGAAAGTGCATGGTAAACTACGCAGAAATTGAAGTTAATACACATTACAAACAAAGTTATACTTTGAATACCAAAGGAATAAAACTTACCACAGGTGATACTACATTCACATCGGCACATGTGATCAAACCGTCAGCCAATTAGAGCACGCGAGTGGCTTGCGCTTCGTTTGTTGTTAACTTCACATCACAGTCAATGCTCAAAGATTTAAAATTGTAACGACAAGTACTTTATCGACATTTTTTAAGGAACGTAAAACGTCCAGGGTAGGAGACTTAAAATACGAGGGACAAAAATTGTCGTTTTTTTTAATAGAAAATAAAAGCAATTTCATTTTGTTTTTAATACTAATGCTTGTTAATAAATAATGCTTAAATGTCTAATCAATTAGATATGTATTAAATTACACTGACTTCTTTGTGGGATAGTAAAGGGACAGGCCAAGGTAGATACTTCTATCAGAGTTAACATGCAATTATAACTTAACAATGTTAATTTAGGTATTGCAGTCTACTGGTAACAAAGTAAACGTTGTTTATTATTGTGTATGTTTGTCGTTTTTCCCAAATTTTCAACTAATGTATGGTTTTTTGATTTAGTCACCGCTAGAAGGTAAGCGTAAAGGTATAAATATGCATTCACATTTTTTTTTCGTTTAAAGCAGGTCAGCAGCCAATTTTTTATTTCTAATATATATAATTAGTGTAGCTAGATACAGAAGTTAAGTGTATTTAACGCAATTCTGGCCCACAAAACTTTGGAAAGTGGACAAAAACATGGTCTTAATAAAATTATTAAAAATAATAAATAAAAAAAAAAATTATTAAGAAAAGAAGTAAAAAATTATTTAAATAAAATATGAAAAAAAATGATTAAATTATTTATTATATTATTTAAAGTGAATTTAGTGCATTTAAGTAATTATGTTAAAGCAGTTTCTAGCGGAGAACGGCTTAAAATTATGGCTTGTTTTGATATAAAAAAATTTTGCCACATTCACAGCTCGTCCATAAAAATTGAGAAAACTTTTTAAAAAATTTTTTTGAATATATGCTATTGAAACATTTTTAAACTTAAATTTAAAAAAAAGAACTAAAATAACAGAATAAAAAATTATTTAATTCCACTTTGAAACTACTGTGCGCCGTTTTATGTGTTCCTGTTTACCAAAATTCAAATTATCGATTTTCTTCCGCTTAAAGTCCCCTTAAACTGTATTATTAAATATTCAATACAATGAAATCAGAAAAATGGTTTTGGCCAGCGAATTTTCTAATGATCAAAACGACTCAAGATATATTTTGATATAAAAATCGGAGCCTGATAGCATAAAATTTTGACACGGGCAAAACAAAAATCGTCAGTTCAAGACATTTCTCAAATTTTGTCAAAACAAAAAATTTACCGCTTCAGCAATAAAGTCTCACAATAAAAACAAGTACTACTACTAAACAATTCAAAATTCAACCTTAACAAAAGTAGACTTTGTAAAAACAATGTTGCCACCCCCATCAAAGCAAGAAAGAAAGTAAAACAGAGGGTGATATTTATGACTCATATGCTAAATAAAAAAAATATTGTAACATTTAATCAGTGCAAATAAGGCATGATATCAAAAAGGGATTTTATGCTAAAATGACTCAAGTTGAGATAAAAAAAAAAAGAAAATGAACGCAACTCTTGAATTCGAATGGCTGGCGGCGTTGTATGCGTGCATATTTCAAAATGTTTTTATTAATCAAACGAGATGAGAGGAAGCTGCAGCAATACTAAAAAAGCTTTTACGAGTTCATTGCCGTCGCTGTGCAGTGCTTGTTGAGAGAGGCCTAAATAGGGAGCTTGTCAAATGCTAACAAAAATAAAACCCACATACTACATGTGCTTACATTTTGACGCACGTGTTTTTTAAACGATTAAATAATGCAAAAGAAATGAATAAGTTGGCCAAATTTTAACAAAATTTTGGCAAATTATTTTAATGATCGTTGGGTTCGAAAAAACTTCTTTTTTTTATTTTGCTCTTTCCGTGACAAAATTTATTTTTTCAGCATAATTTATGTTTTTTGACTCATTAGTTGAAAAGAAATACTGGATATATTATATTGAAAAACAAAATAAATAAAGGCACCCACGCGAAACATCAGCAAAAATGGCAAGAAAAAGAAAAACAACAAAAAGACAAAAAGGGACAACATATGCAAGATAGTGGCTTTATGCAGCAAGGGATTGAATATCTTGAGCCATAAAATTCATGCATACAATTATTATTATTGGAGTCATGTGACAGGAAACTACAGTAATTAGTTGGAACTGGTAGGGAGTGGCGAGCCAGGCAGGCTGGAAATGGTCATGAGAAACCAAAAGATTTTGAAAATTAAATTTTTATTTAAAATATGTTGACAAATATTTTCAGAAATTAAATTTAAATAGACTCAAGAATTAAGTCTCAAGCTTCCCTTTTATCAACTCATAAAATGGTAAAATATTGCTCTATGATGCCATTGTTTGGTGACAAGCCCTAGCAAAGTTTGTAAGAAATCGTAAAGTTCAAGGATCAGCAGCGTTAGGACACGTTTATAGAGAACGCCTAAGCTGAAGCTTATTTGCACTTTCACCTAAAAAACCTTTTTTGAGCTTATTATGTCCATCGTGGGTGCTTATTGCTTACAGCTTAAAGTAGCTTATTGAGCTCATTGGTGTTCATGCTGCGCGCTTATTGCTTGCATATTAAATTATCTTATATCTTATTATTGATGTTATTGATGTTGGTTTTTTATGAATTTAATAAAAATTTTCAAGGGTATGGAAAAGGAAAGAAGAAGAAGCAAATTGTGATAAAATTTTATTTTGTTATTAACTCTACGTACAAAAAGATGATTAAAAACAAACGAGACAGAAGACACAAGTTCAGAAAACTATCTTCAGAAGTACCACAAAATGAAACAACAACAACAATGCAACAACGGCTGAAAGTATAGCACAAAAAATATCAAAAAAATAAAACAAAAACAACAAAAAAGATGTAATTAGGCTAAATTGATGAAATAAGCGCAGAAAATCATTTTAAAAAATGCAGAACGGAAAAAAACTATACAATAAAATGAAGCAAAAATGCAAACTGTTAGAGCAAGCGAGATAAAAATATAAGCGCTGAAAACTATTTAATAAGTAGCTTTAAGTGCGGAATAAGCTTGCACTATGAACACTTTCAGCTTTTTCCATATGAGTATGCATGATGCGTTTTTCAGCTTCAACAATAAGCTTCGGCATAAGCGTTTATAGTGCACGCTTGTTGCTGAGCCGAGCCGAAAATCACATTGGAGCAATACAGAAAGCAAGTCAGGCATCTATTTTACCGCAATTTGTTTTTCGTCTTCAATAATATGCACTATAAACGTGGCCTTAGTAAGCAGAAATATGCACTAAGGCCGCGTTTATTGTGAACCCTTATTTGAACTTATTGGTGTATTTTTATCTCGCTTGTTCGCTGTGTACACATGCGAGATAGGGATACAAAATAAGCTAAAATAAGTTCAGATAAGCTTAAATAAGCTGAATTAAGCTCAATAAGCGTTCACTATAAATGCACCCTAAGAACCACTCCTACACATGCACTAGTCATTATGCCCCACCTTATACGAGTACCACTTGATATCCTAGCAAAAGAGATGGCTACAAATATTGCCATCCGTTTAGTAGTAGCCACCTATCAATTGAGAGAAAGCACAATAGGACATTTTTGTATTAGGAAATTCCTTTCTCATAAAGCAAAATCTGTAGACGACATCACACAAAAATTTGCTTTGACAAAAGTTTGAATGTATGCTTCCGAAATGAGTGGAAGATTGGACAACTGCCACGAAGTAATGCGATAGTAATCTACACTGATGGATCAAAATTCTGACAAACTAAATATTAATCTAGCTTTTAAGCTCCATGACCTGTTAGGCAGTTCTTGAAAGCGGAATTTGCCGCAATACATAAACGTGATATAATCTATGTAGATATCTACAAACTATCTGACAGTGAAATCGCTACACCGAGAAAAAAGCTTGTTAAATTGAAAAAAAACTAGCATAATTTATAAGATGGCTTTGGCAGTTTTCAGCCTCCTAAGTACTTTATCAAAACGCCTACGTTTTACATGTTGACTTGCCAATTTTTATTTGGGTGATAAATTAACCAAGTGTTTGGTAATTTTTATACACTACTTTTAAAAAAAAAAATTGAATTTCAAAAATATAACTTTTTTCGGGTTTTTTTTAAGCTGCCGCCTCTCGTTCTGTGATTTGCTTGACTGTAAACGGCAACAACACACATTTTTCTTTTATCACACCGTTTTTTCTTAGAAATTAATGACTTCTTGGCTTTTCTTGCTGTTTGACGTCTTTTATAACAAGAACATTAAATTTAATTAAATTAAATATCACATACAAAAATTTTACCTTCGCATGCCGTTGAGATTCGAATCCACACCAACCGATACCACTGTGTATGAAGACACTACTCTATGCTGCAGCTATCAACATAATACTGCGACATACTGCATGCGTTAATACAGCATCTGTTAGCATCTGTGAATATTTTTTTTGGCAGGGTATCGAAGTATGTGCTTTCAAAGCAATGTATTAAACAATAAATTGCTTAGGTGAATTAACGTAGCTGCAGTTATGTCAGCAAACAGCAGCAAGTCTGCTTGGATCAGTTGGTAGAACGATGGACTGGCACCAAAAGTTCCAGGTTCGATTCCGCACGGCGGGTAAAGAAATTTTTTTCTTTTCTTTTAATAGTAATAAAATTTGCTGGTGTAAATATTAACGTGTTTTTTTTAATTTACTTTATGTTATTTTTGAATTTAAAAGTGGTTTTATTACAAAAAAAAAAACCATTAAATAATCAAATCTATCCTTCTCTCGTGTGTCTAATGATGCAGCTGTGTTTTTTTTCAGAAATTAGCTCAAAACTATGCTTAAGCCATCCATGCTAGTTGTTTTTTAATTTTGTATTTTTGGATTTTGTGCTTAGATGAATCAAATATTTTTTTGGAAAGGTATCAAAAAGCATGTGCTTTGTAAGCAATGTATTAAACAATAAATTGCTTAGGTGAATAAGCATAAGTTTTTAATTCCCATATAATTCTCTTTACCCAAACCGACTTAGGTGATTTTCCTATTGTTTTTTTTTTCTCGGTGCATGAAAGCCCTAGAATCTGTTGAGGCAACATCTAAAAGAGTTCTTTGTTGCCACTCATGATCTCTAGTTGAGATGACAGAGTAGCTCAAAATCTTCCTATGCTGAATTTATGAAGACATAGAGACTTCCTAGGAAACTGCAAATCAAATGAATTCGCTCGCACCGGTACCACCAAACAACTTTAGACGGATACGGAGAAAACACCTCCCTCCACACATGTAAATAGCTCACATTTAAGTTGTAGAAACGAAGAGAAGTAAGCATATCATAGCATATCTTATCTGCACTTATCTGGCACTGGATAAAAATCGCACCTTCATTTAGGTAACTGGTTCCACAGTGCCTTAAACTGTCTCTCAGAATCTCAGGTTTACCGAATGCTTAGCTTTGTTAAAAGCTTAAATGATTCAAATAGGAGGAGGAAATGAATGTTCAAATATTAACCGTTAAGTAGGTATCAAAAATTTTTGCAAGAACTTTTTATTTTAATTTATTATATTTTATGTTTATTTTATTTCTATAAAAATTCTCTCAACTAAACCAAAAATTATCTTGACTTAACTTATTGTGCAGTGAAAATGCATTTTTCTGTCATCAACTACACCCAAAGGGGAATCGAACCCTTAATCGAATACTTTTCTCAAAATCATTTAAATAAACGCTTCAACGCATACTTACAACGCATAATATTTTCAGTTATTGCACTCTATACAGAACGAACCCACCCTGAAGGATTTTTCTATACCTCTTCCTTAGAAGTATGTAATAGACAAGCTTAAACCATTCAACATCATTTTAAAAAACTTAAATGCTGCATTAGTGTCAATTTATGCAATATTGTCAAAAGCTCAAGAAGCACATTGCTTTTATGTTCCCAAAAAAATCCACCCACTACTCAAAATGAGGGTGGTTTGGGCTGGCATTGTCAGATAGTCACCCTTACAGGGTCATATGAAACATGAGTCATACCAACGGTGAGTGAGTGATTGTGTGAGGATGGCAGACCTTGCATCGAAAACATTACAATGCGTAAGTTTTAAAATTATTACTCATCGTTTTATCGTCAATAAGTGCAGAAAATTGAGAAAACATTGGAAATTTTAATAAAAATAGCAAGGAAATAAAGGATGAGTAAAATTTTCATTTACAATTTTTTTTTAATCAAATCGAATTCTATTGCGAATTTAATTACAAAAACTAACCAAAGACACAAAACGATAGTTTTAAGCAAGTATAATTTGAAAGTAGTTGTTAAACTAATAAAATTTACTATCAAACCTTCGGTTTTTCGTACACCTTGTTATTTCCAGAAATCAAACATTTTTTAATTCTATAAATTTTTACATACCCTTTTTATATCGTGTTTTTTTTCGAAGTAGTGGTATCTTTTCAAGTTTGTTTACTAATTAACATTTGATTGAAATTTGGACTAAATTTTAAAATATAGAGAGCGGCATCGGTGGGATGTGGTAGTGGTTTTTATTCGATTTCAAATGTCACTTCAGTAAAATAAACGTTGCAGAAACACAAATACTTTTTCACAAAATTTCACAAGCAGATAAAAACATTCCTTTAATCTAATAGGATCTGATTGCATTTGAGGGGTTGCGGGCAACAGTAGTACAGTACAAGTAGCATTAAATTTTATTTTTCCATATTATTGCGTGCTTTCATTGAAATTTTTTATGTGGTGGGCTTCAACGCAGAAGAGGGCGAGACCGCATCTCCGTCGGAAGATCCAAGTAGAGGACAACCTCACGAAACTTGGAAGCTCCAAGTGCCACTGGTGCCAGAAGGCGAAAAATATAAATGGCTGGCGGAAATTCTTACAACAGGCCAAAACCGACTTACGGTTGTAAGCGCCACCTAAGTAAGTAAGCAAGTAATCTAATTGCGTTTTAAATCTTTGTGTTACATGGGATGTAGGCGTGCTTGTAGGCGGATTTGCAAAATTTTTCGTAAGTGACCTTTTTTGGGATACAAATTTTTTTGGGATACTACTATTCCTTCTTAATGCTATGCTAAATCGTATAAAAAGTGTGTGAGGTGGGCGTGGCAAAACTTTTTTTGAATCTACATACATATTTCAGATTCTTGATGGAGTTCTTTTGATATAACTTCTATACGAAAAAATATAGCGATTTAAAATTTTGTGTTATATGAGAGGTAGGCGTGGTTGTGAGCGTATTTCATGGCAATTTTTTTAATATCTTCTAATAGAGGTTATTCCAATTTATGAACTAGATTTCATCGATCTACGAGGACTCCTTCTATTTTTTCCAAACTTTATATGGGATTAAACTACTGTGCGCTGTTCCCTCAAGGCAACCCAATATTTTGGCCCTCTAAATCCGAATTTCAGATCAGAGTTTAATTTTGAGGGGTTATTTTGAAAAAAATTTTAATTAACTTTATTTTTGTAAATTAGTTACGACCTCTTTTCATGCAACACCCTCAATACAGGGTATTACATAGGTGTGGTGACCCCACACAAAATATAATTTTGTTGAGCACCAAATAGGCAACATTGACCTTGAGCTCGAAAAATATAATTCGTAATAATTGAAAAATTATTAGAGTTATAAAAACACATAACAAAAAATTGTAATTAGCTTCATCAAATATGCAACAAAATCTCTATTAATTTAGAATAAGCGAGTCAAATATCATGTTTTTTTTTTCTGGTGTGCATGTAATTTTATTGCACTTTTTTGTCCTAAGGCACATAGCGTTGTTCACTGTGAACGCGGTCTAATATTATGGAAAGCTGTCAATAAAAAGCAAAGAAAATATTTTCAATGTCTTCGGTTTTGTGCCTCTTCTTGGAAGGAAATGTATAATATAAATAGCCCAGTGAACCAAAACTGCCGTTTTTTAATTCATTTATGAACCATTTCGGGTAAAAACGTTAATTTTCGGCACTCAACCCTTTTTGTATCATTCTTTGTATCAAAAATTAACCTTATTTTATTTGGAAATAAGTTTAAAAATAAAGTAAAGTTAAAAAACCTTATTTTATTTGGAAATAAGTTTAAAAATAAAAAAGAACCCTTAATTGTGCTTATTTTCGGATGTGAGTTAAAAAATGAGCCATAGAAAAGTTCTTTTTCAGCACTCGGAAATGAACCCTTTTTGTTTGTATCAATTAGAGCCCTGCACAAGTATGCTTTTTCGCCTCCCTGAATTTTATTTCTCTTGCTATAGAATAAAAAATTTTCTCTATCTCTTTTCTGCTTTGCTCATACCTGCTCAAACACTCTCATTGTTTTATTCAGGTATAAGTAACGAAGAGAATAAGAGCACGATGCTTTGCTAACACCAGCAGGTATCAAATAAATCAATAAAAAATAACAAAAATATCAGTGTTCATACCCTGATTATTTAGCGAATATTTTTTTATTCGTTCGTTCGTACAACGAATGTTTTTTTGTATTGGGACCCAAAGAAGGGTGGTAGACAATTTTAAGATTACCAAGCTGCACCTGCCGCAAGGCTTAAGCATCTTGGGTTATCTAAAACCTAGGGTAATAGTTAATGAAACAGACAACCAGAACTTTGTGTTGTACCACAACACGGACCTTTTTATGTTTTAAACAAGTAAAACATACGGGGCATCCGGTGTGGCAACACGAACATGGAAGCTGTTTCACAAACACAAAGCATCACCCAGTGCCCTGCTGATTAGGAGCATTATGTAATAAATTACATACTGCCCGTAATAGCAGTACCAGTTTAGACTTCCGTAGCGTCGTACTTCCATCCATCTACTGGTGGAGACGAGACCTACCCAATCTCTTGCATATTAAGACAGATATGCCAGCCCGGTCGTACCATTGCGCGACCCCGCCGGTCAATCTAGACCTGTGTAGCATTCACACAACCACAACCAGTACGAAACTCCCCGAAGGGCCAGCCCACGACAGTCATCTGGGAAACTCGATTCCGTCAAATGAGGATCCACAACATCCCCGCAAAAAGACCAAGAACACACAAATGCAATTACGAAAAAGTGCATTCTTACTCATGACCGTGCTCAATGAGCACTTAAGGGATCGTCTAACAATTTGCAGTTGCCGACTCAGCTGGAAACTATTGCACATGACTGGTACCAACTCTTTGCACCTTTGCAATTGCCACTCTTACTCTGGCCGTTCGGATTTCACCATCCAGACATAGAGTATTGGCCATTGTTCTCAGGGACTGCCGTGCTCAGTATGAGAACCCTTAGTTATATAACCATTTCAACACTTTCCTCAGTGACTGCCGTGCCAGTTTGAGGGTGCGAGTCAAACTCTTGTCCATCAACACTTCAGAAGCCGAAGAGCCGACATTTTGATGCCCGCATGCCAACACTTCACATCTTTTTAACCAGCCGAATTAAGGTCTCAGTGCGGTGGATAGATAGGGTCTACCCCATTTGACAGGTAAAGACTGTCCCCGTACTAACAAGTTTTAAGGTCAATTGCTATACCTTCGCAGGCTTGTTTCATATTGATATACCGAATATGACCTGCTACCAAGATGGGCTCCACCCCGAGCTCTTGGTTGGCCCTAACAGTTTTTACGTTTGCAGGACGTATCCTACAAACAACCCTCCTCATTTATCCTGGCTTGGGACAGGCAGGCGCAAGCTAGACCTGGCGGAGTTAGAAGGGTGGTAGATAGGGGGTAGGTGTGTTCGGGAGAAATGTTGAGGAGTAAAAAATAATAGGACCAACTCATATATTTTACCACTCTTGGAGTTCAGCTACGGCCGATATAAACTATTTTCGACAGTTTTAGTGTTTTCGGTTGGGGACCCAAAGAAGGGTGGCAGATAGGGGGTAGGTGTGTTCGGAAGAAATGTTGAGGGGCAAAAAATAATAGGACCTTATATATTTTACCACTCTAGGAGTTCAGCGACGGCCGATATAAACTATTTTCGACAGTTTTAGTGTTTTTTGTATGGGGACCCAAAGAAGGGTGGCAGATATGGGGGTTGGTGTGTTGGGAAGAAATGTCGAGGGGCAAAAAATAATAGGACCAACTCATATATTTTAGCACTCTAGGAGTTGAACTACGGCCGATATAAACTATTTTCGACAGTTTTAGTGTTTTTTGTATGGGGACCCAAAGAAGGGTGGCAGATATGCGGGTTGGTGTGTTGGGAAGAAATGTTGAGGGGCAAAAAATAATAGGACCAACTCATATATTTTAGCACTCTAGGAGTTCAGCTACGGCCGATATAAACTTTTTTCGACAGTTTTAGTTTAGTGTATTTTGTACAGAAGGTAGCGAATAGAGCAACAAAAAATAACACAAATATTTATTAGTAATAACGAAAGTTTATTGCGGGGTTTAAACCCAACATATTAGCACTTATTCAGGTCACTGCAGCAGATTCCTGAATATATTCGTGGAGTTTATTAAATGCTCAGAGAAAAAACTCAAACAACGCGTAGATCGCAAGCTCACCTTAGTGCAAGAGTGTATGAAAAGAGAACAGAGAACAAATAAAAAGTTATTCCCTTGCGCCACGACCTGTTGTTTACATTTATTAGCTTTTAGCTTTGCTTGCAGTGACTGCTACAGCAGAGAATCAATCGCCGGACTGAATTGTCTCTCAAAAACGAACCTTTTTTTTTGTTCGGTTGAGTAAATGAGTTAAAAAAACTCATAACCCTTTTGAATTGTAAATTTTATTATTATATAATATTATTTATTATTACCTATCCATGATTTGTATTTGTATGACACAAATATTTCTGCAGATTACACATGAAAATTTTTTAGACGGCTAAAAACTTGGGATATACTTCAATACGGTCGCAGTGAGGAAGGGGTTTAGCTTCGGTACCCTGCCTAAGCTCCATTCCTTACTAGTTAAATATTTAATTTTGTTTTTTATTCAAAAAGTCCTTAATTTTTTTTCTTCGACACGATAGCAATTGAACAAGAATGTCAAAATTGGGATAACTTTTATGCTAATGAGAAACTTTTGACGTTTATATGAGGGTTAACATTTTTATTTACTATAACTAAAATCAGAGATTATATTAATCCTTGGATTAATAGGATTAATATACCTTGGCTGAAACTCAAGCATTGTGTTTTTCATCATATTGATATTTCAAAGGAAAAAAAGGCGTGATTGTTTTCCAATTTAATAAACTTTCAAATTATGTGCGATATATCAAAATAGTTAAGTTATTAATTGGGGAATTAATCGTGAGTTTCATTCTACTTGGGCTTGATCTTAATTTTTGAGAGAAATGTTGAAATGTTGTTGGTAGACAAATAGGAAAATAATTTTTCATACTCATTTAAGAATGCAAGAAAGAAAAATTTATGATTCATTTCTGAAGTCATTTATGAAATAAAGAATTATTCATTTACGAGGAGAACTTTTGCCTACTAAAATGATACAAAAAATATATTATTTTTCGACTCAAAATGAATTTTTTAAGAATTTCGTAAAAGAATTACAATTTGTTTTATTTATGGAAAAAGTTTTCACGTATTTAATCTTCTATAGCAACTACTTTTTAGCGACAAAATAAAAATCGAAAATTTAAAAAAAATAAGTTTTACTCAAACGCATTCACAAAACTCCCATCTGACGCAAAACCTTCACTTATGGTTCAGTAGGTAAATTATTCATAAGATTTCCAAATTCATTTCAAGGAAGAAAAAATATATTCCGTTCCAACTACTTACTTTCGAAACAAAAATTTTTTAAGTACAAGAAAATGTTCTTCGCTATGAGCATGTAATGACTCATCCACAGAACATCATTATTATCACCAATATTATCATTTTATCACACTCAAAGTTATATGAAGATGGAAGAAGGAAAATCAAACGTGAGCAGGGGTAAAGTAACCCCATTTGTCCTTGAATTTTTGTTTTTGTCAGTCAATATTTGCGTCAGTGCGAAGTTTATGGCTCGCCCACGAACAGCAACGCTCGCTGTGTCACGATAATTAATGTTCTAAATGCTGTTGCACACCAAAGATGGCGCTCATGATGCTGATGATGCGATGCTGGTTGATGCAGGCTGCTAAATAACTACTACCCCACTTTGGCTAATGTAACAAAATATTCTTCAGGCGAATTTAATTGGATTACAAGGACAAAGCACAAACATTACATACGAATTGAAAAAACTTTTCTTTGGATATTTCAGCTGAAGCAACACGCTGTGGTTATGAGAATGAAGATGAAAGTGGAAGAACGTATGCGCCGCCCAACAAGTGATTTGTGGTTCAAGCTGGTTTTTATTACTTTTGAAAACAGGGCGCACAGTAAACAAAGGACACCAAGATGACGCCATTTCAAATGAAGCATGCATGATTTATACCTAGAGGGTGGTCTTGAGGGCGCTGTATAGACTCCGGTCGAGTCAGTGGAAAGGAAAGTGTTGTGTAGTATTGTAAAAAATAAAATAAGGATTTAGTTGCTGTAGCTCATATGACCAAAAAAAAAACTGGCGACTTGAATACTGACCAACTACATACCAAAGTGTATGATGCATCATAAGAAAAGACGAGAAGGTAAAAGCTCTGCTGAGTAATATTAAGCTCGAATAATGCATCAATATTAAATAAAATTCAAAAGCTTTTAATGAATTTAAATATTTTTTTTTAATTTTTTTAAGAATTCAACTCACATAGACGAAAGTGAAGGCAGACCAATAAATGGAACAATTGATATAAGTAAAACATCAGTCATAAAAATGATAATAATAATGAATGAAACAAAATACATAAACGACACAGTCGTTATGGATTTGCTGCAGGTGCAAAAAATCAGTTGTTTCCATATGAAAATCAGACCAAATATATAATTGTGAACACATTTACACTCAAGCAACTCATACAAGAAAGCCAATTTCACATATGTACTGTTACATACAGCAGGAAGTACGGTAATCACTGTTATTACGGTATTATGTAGATCTCTGTTTGCATGCATGAATAATAAAACTAATGCAAGTGAAATAATCAAGAATGGCTGAATGTCTTGAGATAATAAGAAACATAAAAAGAAAAATAAAAACAAAACTAACAACAAAACATATGTTGTCGAGTTGATAGCTACAACGTAGATATACGTTTAAATTAACTATTCGAAAGGGAAACAAGAACACAGATGAAGTGATACTCAGTTTGATTAGCATTAAAAGTGAATTAAGCGTACGTTGAAGTATGCAATGCAAAATGACTGTCATAAACTAAGATTACTTAAGTTTTATTAAGTACAAGAAAAGTTTTATTCTGAAATTGCATTTGGTAGTTGCAAAGTATGCATACTCTACTACAAAATATTTTCTCCTTTTTCGATGACGTCATTATGACAGCAAAAGCATGGTGAATATGATCCCATTGCAGCAAATTCAAATTTTGGGAATTTTTTCCACCAAAAACTTCTTGATTTAGTAGACTCAGCATCTTTTGATAGTTTATTAGTAACTTCACTAACTTCTGGTATTGCAACTTCGATACATCAAATAAAAAGTTTACTCTCGCGCCAAAAGAAGTATCTACTTACGAGGAAAGGTCCCCAGGTGTCACTCTCCGATTTGAACCACATATCTGAATGTGACAGAAGACAAAAATCTAAGGTTGACGTTTTTTTATATTCGTACGTGCTTAATCGATGACAATCTGGCAATACCGGCGAGTACGTGAACGATATTGTCTTTGTTCATTCGAAAGTGATTTAAATTCAATACCGAAATCGGTATCGAAGACGGACGTCCATATATACAGGATTTTCTCTTAAGCAGATACAGAGAAAAAGTGTGAATAGGAGTTCATATCAAGAGATGAAAAATATTGTTTCAACCAAGGTTCATTAATATAGGTTAAGTCACTTGAGGGAAGCTCGGTCGAAGTGTCAGAATGGATAAAAGGAAATCATGAAAAAAAAACCTGAATCTGTACAATTTATAGCTAACAGCTACTTTGACAGTTCGAGCAAAGGCGGAAAAAGGGTGCTTTTCTCTCCCTTTAAGTAACCTTTAAGTAACTTAACCTATATTAATAAACCTTGGTTTCAACAGATATGCTCGGGAACGCTGTATTACGCTCTGAATAATTAAAACCTTACTTAATTTGATGTGAAATGAAAACCGTCTGAGCTACTATACATAGGTCATATTAAGCTCCTAGAGAGTCAGAAATAAACTTTAAAGGACGTTAAAATTTGCTTTACCTTTTTTTTGTACTTTTGCCTAGAAATCGGAATTTCCTTCTGAAAAGTATTGAAACTTTTATTTTTCTTTTCGAAAATGGAGAAACCATGCAATTCAACGGGACGGTTTTCATTTGACATCAAATTTAGTGAGGTTAGAATTATTCAAAGACCTGCAAACTTTCAAATGCGGTACCAAATGCGGTATCGCGGTAACAACCCGCTTCCGAGCAAATCTGTAGAATAATTTTTTCATTTCTCTGTTCATACTTTTTCTCTGTAGCTGTCTCTACGAAAAACACTCTGTATACGTAAAACGAATTTTTTCCATGAAATAATAAGGGGAAAAGTTTTGGGCATCGTTGTTGTGTCTTCAAAGAAGCAACCCGTGTCTTCTAAGCGCGCATTTATAAAGCCGGTCGATTGCTGTGCCGAGCCGAACCGAGAAGGAAAGCTGAATAGCGCTGCACGTACAATCATATGAAATAAGCTGAAAGTGCGTATAGTGCCAGCCGAGCAGGCTTTTTTTCCATGAAATAAGGAGAAGAAAAGTTTTGGGCATTGTTGTTGTAGTACCCTCGAAAAACATTGCATTTACCAATGAAATGACGAATTTTTTCCATGAAATAAGGAGGGGAAACGTTTTAGGCATTGTTGTTGTAATCCCCTAAAAAAACATGAGCACCCCGTGTCTTCTAAGAGCGCGTTTATAGTGCCGGCCGATTGCTGTGCCGAACCGAACAGAAAAAGAAAGCTGAAAGCAGGTGCACGTACAGTCATTTGAAATAAGCTCAATGTGCGTATAATACCAGCCGAGCAGGCAGCCTAAAATGCGTTTATAGTGTCGGCTGCTTGCTGTGCCGAACCGAACCGAGAAGGCAACCTGAAAAAATCTGCACGTACAATCATATGGAATAAACTCAAAGTGCGTATATGTAGTGTTTACCGAGCATGCAGCTTAAAGCGACTGGTTAGAGCATGTTAGCAACTGACTGGAGCAAAAAAAGCATTTTTAATATTATTTTAATTTCAATATGATTTCAATATCAGTTTAATGTAAGCTCTCTTAACATTTTTCTAAAAAGTTGAGCTTCTGCAGGTGAAAAATTAAGAATTTATAGGCACTTTTCTGGAGCATGTTTTGGCTAAAATGCAAAACAAATTCATAGTGAAAAAAGGGTTTTTTCAAATGCATTAAGGTCAATTTATTTATTTTTTTTAAGTATTTTTTTTTTTTGCATATCAAACTAGTTTTTAGCTATAAAATAATTATGCGTAGCATATTTTATTGATCTGAGAAAATTTTTTGGGGGGAATATACCAGATTACCGATTTCGGTGATATGGGAGGGAGGACGTATAAGTCGGCCAATTGGATTTATTTTTGCATCAACTGCTATAACTAGATTTATTTTGCTATAACTAGATTTATTTTGCTATAAAATAATCATGGATATAAAATTTTATTTTATCTGATATGGGAGAACTTCTTGGGAAAATATACCAAATTACCGATTTCGGTTATATTGGAGGTAGGCGTGTTAGTCGGCTGATTTGGTTTATTTTAAAACCAACTAAATTTTATTCGTCTATTTTGTTTATTTATTTTAAATTTTATTTTATTTTAGTATAATTTTTTTTGGTGAAATATATCAGATTACCCATTTCGGTGCTATGGGACTTTGGCGTGCCATTCATTCGATTTAAACAAAATTTTGTGAGAACAATTCCTTTATCGTAAAACGCATTCTCACAAAATTTCATTATTCTAGGGCGACGTCAACACTGCGAGATGTTTTTTCGAAGATGCTATACTTTACCAATAATAAAAATCAATTTTCAACAATTTGATCGCCAACGAATTGAAATAGAAAAATTTGGAAAATTTGCTTTTGCAACGCAGAATTAACACAAAAATTTATATGAATGTTGGAAGAGCAACAACTCCAACTCTCCATGGATAAAGTTTTTAGCGATAGGAGGGAAATAATGAAATACTTCTTTTATTTCTATTGATGAGCTATCGGAGTAGCTAGTAGTCCTAAATAAGAACTACAAAGATATAGACTAATAGCCTTATTCTGGTGATTGACAATTCTAAATTTATTGACAACTGTAAAAATGTTTTAGTCTAAAATGTAATAAAACAAAAAAATGTTCTCATAACATAACAAAACTGTCAACACAAAAAGTATTCAGAACAAAGAATTTTGTGAAACATTTTGCAAGTTTTCAACTCCGTAAACCAAAAAATAGACAATGACAATGCTTATGATCTCATCGTATCTTTTGATAACGCTCCTGCGTTTTAAATAAAGAAATAAAAGTGTTCGAGAGAGCATTCTTCAAGATATCAGAGATACTTTGATTGGAAAGCGCAGTTTTTTAGAAGACAAAATCGTTTTTTTACTAAGCAAAATTCAAATAGTATACCTTTTTTAAAATAAAATATTATACATTTTACAAGAAGTATAGCTCGTATTAAAAATTATAATTAAAAAAAATATGTTTGGAATCACACTGTTGGAGTCCCACAACACCTTTTGAAGTAAAGACTTGTCTCCTATGCGCCTTGAGCACTTTTTGGTAGAGAGCAAAACTATAGATTCGCGATATCATCACGGTGTTTTCAACTCATCATCACGCTTTTAGCTGTTAATTTCTGTTGCATTGTACAGCATTGCTTATGCCGTGGTTATGCTAGGCAAACATCTTTTGTGAGCTTTTTATTTTTATTACCGAGGCGATTACCAACCGATTACCAAACCAATTACCGATTACCGAAGCGATTTTCAACTAATTACCGATTACCGAAGCGATTACCAACCGATTACCGAAAAAATTACCGATTGTCGAAGCGATTTCCAACCGATTACCGAACCAATTACAAATTACCGAACCAATTACCGATTGCCGAAGCGATTTCCAACCGATTACCAAACCAATTACCGATTACCGAAGCGATTACCAACCGATTACCAAACCAATTACCGATTTCCGAAGCGATTACCAACTAATTACCGATTACTGAAGCGATTACCAACCGATTACCGAAACAATTACCGATTGCCGAAGCGATTTCCAACCGATTACCGAACCAATTATCGAAGCGATTACCAACCGATTACCGATTACCGAAGCGATATCCAACCAATTACCCAACCAATTACCGATTACCGAAGCGATTACCAACCGTTTACCAACTATCGAAGCGATTACCAACCGATTACCAACTACTGAAGCGATTACGAACCCATTACAGTTTACCGAAGCAATTACCAACCGAGTACCAACTACCAAAGCGATTACCAACCGATTACCGAAGCGATTTCCAACCGATAACCGAAGCGATTAAAAACCGATTACCGAGCCATTTACTGATTACCCAACCAAAGTAAATGTGTTACAAATATATTATATAAATAAACATTTAAAAGTAGCAGTTTATACATTAGACATCTGCATGAATACATTTGTTTTGCCTGCAGCAAAGTGCACACTTTCGTACTGTAAGATATTTTATAGTATCTTTCAAACTTGTGTACAGTACTTTCAAATCTAACACAAGCTGAAGCGAGTAGTTGATCAACAACATCCGGTTGGATATTAACAGACTGTGTACACAACTTTGGGCTGGTTGCATAGCTATTTTTCATGCAGACTACTTTGTCTTTTCAAAACATAGCAAGTACACCAAGTAGATTTTGCTGTACAGTTTGAAATAGATATGAAGATCAAGTTAAAAAATATTGTCTAAAAAGGTCAACTTTATTTTTAGTTTATTTTATTCACTTTCTTTTAAAAGTATTGAAGTTTAAAAAATTCAATTTAATTCTTTTTAAGGTTTGTATGAATTGTTTTCACGTTCTTTTATTTAATCTAACTTTTATACATGTACTTGGTATACGAGCACAAGTACGAGAGGAAATTTCATATTGAAAACATTTCGGTTTTGAGTACAGTACTTGAATGTTTTACTTTTGTTTTGTAGTATACTCACTCGTAGTTGGTTGTTGACAATGAAAGAGTGTATGTATACGTGTTTCAAGCAAATGTTTTGAAGAGGCGTTCGCATGTATTCGAGCAGATGTCTATTATACATTCAATAACGCATAAATTGATAAAAAAAGTTAAAAAAGTAGAAAGCGTCTGACTTGCCGACTCTAGTTACTTCGGAAATGTATAACAGCTATGTTATTTCATAGCTCTAAGTTTTCACTTCGGACGGCAGTCCGCTCTCCCCCCCTCCCCCGTCCCCACTTTCCACTTTTTATTTTTTTAATTAATAACTGCATCGCAATCAATTTTCCTAAAATTAAAAACAACTGGCATAAAAATTAAAAAGTTATAAATTTTCGGTATATTTCACTGCCAAGAAAGTGGCCTGAGCGACAGTACACCTACTTCAAAGTCCAATTATTGACAATTTTATATTATTCCAGTTAAAAGTATGTATCACAAAAACTAGTGACAGAATCTTAAATGCACGTTTGACGTATATAAAAACCGAGTGAGTCACATTATTTGTAAGATAATATTTGTCACGAAGTGTGCCAATTTGTTAATTACAAAAATATTAATTTTTGCTCAAAAATCATTTCTGAATTTTAATAAATAGCTACTTAGAAGAAAGAAACACCTGTCTGTGTCATGCTTAAATGGAAAAAAAAATAATATTTCAAGAAGCATTAAAAAATTAATTTTAAATAAAAAAAATTAAATTTACTCAACCTGCAGTTGATTGTTAAGATTTCGACAACAACCAGTCGATATGGCATTTTATCAAAACTTAAACATTGTTATCTTTAAAGGTTTTATCAATATTTAATGAAATAGATAAGTAGCAAGTAGTGAGTAATGCGTTACCGCATTACAGAGTTTTTTTTAGAGATATTTTTAACACCTTTTTGATTGTGATAAGTTCGAATTTCTTTGGTAAATTATTATGAAAAACAAGAATGAAGAAGCATTTTACTGTCAACAAGCGATTTTTACTGAAAATATTAAATGGATGTGCGTGGACAACATTTAACGGTATGCAATGTAAATCATCCTAAATATTTTATTTTTGAGATAATACGAGTAACATGCATAGTAGCTTTAATTTTAGGTTTATCAAACTGCTTCACTTCGAATACGCGTATCAGCTGATAAATTGGCTGAAACGTAGCCACACCTTTGTAAAAACAAAAACAAAAACAATTCTTTTAATTGAAATATTGAAAACAAATTTCAAGAAATCTATAACAAGATCTGTTTTCAACGACTCTTTTTTTTCTCTCTATGCCACAAATAGTGAATTTGCTCTTGACGCTAAAAAGTAGTTTTCTTACTTGGAAGATCCAATTGATCCAATTTTAAAAGTTTTTTATTTTTTATTTTTCGATTAAATTTTAATTTGATTTTAGCTGATTAGCTAGAACTGTGTGGAAAAAATAAGAACAAATAAATCATCTTAGCTTTAAATTTGAGTGATGATGGAAGAAACTATTGCAATACATACTTATTTCACCTTGAATGCGCCGTACAAGAAGCATTTGATTCATTATACAGTCCAACAACCAAAATACTAACAGACTTTGATCAAAGGATTCTAGTAGAGGAGACAAAAATAGATAACACGTCTATCGGTGTTTTAAAAGTTTACGTCTGGTTAATTTTTAATATGGTTTTTAATTTTACACATTAAATTTAGAAACATACTAACACAAAGACTTAAAAAACTTCTAAATGTATGACTTTAACATAATAGTTGTGTGCTCAGGCCTATACACCGACAAAAAAGCTTATGTTAAATTAACAAAAAACCTAGTATAATATATAAGCTGGCTTTGGCAGTTTTCAGCCTCCCAAGTTCTTTATTAAAACGCCTAAGTTTTACATGTTAACTTGCTAATTCGGGCGATAAATTAACTAAATATTTGGTAATTTACACATCATTTAAAAAAAAAACAGTTAAGTTTCAACAGTTACTCGTTACACTTAGTCGGAAAAAGTTAAGTTTTTTTCGAGTATTGGTGTTTTTATATTTTTTTTTTTTTTAAGCGAAGCTTTTTGCGCCGCGTTCTGTTATTTGCTTGAATGAAATCAACACGACACTTTTCTTTTTTCGACACCGTTTTTCTTAGAAATTTATGACTTGTTTGCTGCTTGCGTTTATTACAACAAGAACATTTAATATCATATATAAAAAACATTCCTTAGCCCGCCGTGGGGATCGAACTTAGTGCACACCGATTAAGAGTTAACTGCACTACCCATCGATCCAAACTTCTTCGTTACGCAGTCATTGGATTCAATATTATTTACATCTGAAGCTATGCTGTACCACAACACAATAATCTATTAATAGATTTCTGTTGTATGGCTATCTACAGATTATTGTGATATACTGCATCTGTTAATATAGCATCTATTAACATAGCTGCAGTTACATCTAATATTAAATAAATGACTGTGCGCTTGAATCGGTGGGTAGAGCGATGGACTATGAATCGAAGCGTCCAAGATCGATTCCCACGACGGTCAAAGAAATATTTTTTTTTTATTTTGTTGATGTAAACGCCTTTTTTATTGTTGTTGTTATTACATGCTTTTGTTTTATTTTTACATAGTGCGGAGGAAAAACTAACAATTGCCCACAAGTGCGTTGATATAACAATGAATGTAACAAGTAATAAAATAAATACATAATAATTAAATGTAATAAAATTTACTGGTGCGAATATTAACGTGTTTTTTAATTTACTTTATGTTGTTTTAAATTTTTGAATTTAGAAGTTATTTTACTGCAAAAAAAAATATTAAATTATCAAATCTATGAAACTGCGAAAAGCTTTGTTTCTCTCGTGTGTCCAACGACGCACCTGTTTTTGTTTTTTGCAGAAAATAGCTCAAAACTGTTCTTAAGCCATCACTGTTATTTTGTTTTTTTTTAAATTTTGTATTTTTGGATTTTGGGCTTAGGTGAACCACACATAATTTTTTTTTCATTTTGGCAGTGTATCGAAGTATGTGCTTTCAAAGCAATGTATTAAACAACAAATTGCTTGGTTGAATAAGCATAAGTTTATAATTCCTCAATTCTCTCTACCCAAGCAAACTTAGGTGATTTTACTATTGCTTTTTTTCTCTCGGTGTAGTCAAATTTTATGAGAAATATATTGAAAGAAAAGTTTTCTAACTCTTTATGTTAGAAAATTTCTAAATTAAGTGTATATTTAAAACCCATGTTTAGAATAACTTAGACGTAAACTTTTAAAACGTCGATACACGTGTAATTTTTATTTTGTCTCCTCTACCAGAATCGGATGATCGAATCTTTAATTTCCAAAAAAGTTAAAATTTACTATACAGTGTGCTAATTGTGTGTTTTTTTTAGCTTTATATCTTCTCTATGAATTGTAGAAATATTTAAACATCACTTGTTAATTGATAAATATTTATGAACAAGTAGTAACTCGTTGTAAAGGAATGAACAAAAATACGTTAAGAATTCTCATCAGATTTTCTACTTCAATCAGAGCCATTGGATGCGCTGCTTTCCGCATCGTTACTTTAATTTAAATATAGCGGTGTTGTATTTATTTTAATGATTACATACATTTCTCATTAATAGTTTTATGGTGAATAAGGTAAATGCAGCCACAATATTTTATTATTTGGGTTAGTAGGTAACCGAAAATGTAACGAAATTAACACTAGTACATAAAGTGTCAGTTATTTAATTTATTGAATTTTTTTAGTATAATGTAAACAACTGCACAGTAAAATTTTTATTGTAATGAGCGCCCAATCCTTTCTGAGCAGAAATCAAATAATAGCCAAGCAGAAACTCGCTCTGGCTTCTATTACTCAGACTGGAACTCAGGCTTAAATTTCTAAATATAATCCATTTTTCAGTTCAGATTTCAAGGCTGAGATTTAAATATAATTTAGTCTTCTTTTTTATATACAAGAAACTGTAGTAAAATAGACCTCTTTTACAAGAATCAGTATTATTTTTTTATCAAAATGAAAGCAAATTTACAGTGTTTAAACATATTTTATCGTATGTAATTTCATTAGAAAATGTACATTTTTCAAAAAAAGTTGCTTTTGGAATATAACAGGAAATGCAGTGGATGTCATTCGGCATCTTCCGATTCCATTCGCAAATTCCAACAAAGATCCGTCAAAAGGGAATCCAGTATTTTACCACTGTACCAATCTTCCAACTGTGCTGAAATCTGGTACAGTCTCTTACCATGCTCGTCGGATTCAGACGGCAATTGACGATCGAATTGATCCTGGTGGTATGAACGCCGATATTTTCGAAAGATTGCAGCAAATCGTCCACAAATACACGCCAATTTTCCACCCGATGGCTGCCAAGAACATTTTGGATGACATTTTTCATGTTATTTCAACCCTGTAGGAAAATCAACTAATTTAAAAGTAGTTGATAAAGTAGTTTTTTGCCAACCGCAACTAGTTGAAATTCTGACTTTTTCCATAGAACGAACTAACATATTTTGTATTGTGATGTCCGCTAAATAAGTCAATTGACTTTCGTCTGCATATATTTTCAACTACTTGTTAAATTAGTTATATTTAAATTATATTTTAATTACTTTAAAATAACCAATTGAAAACTATTACTGATGGCCCAAAGTTAATAATATTTGATGAAATAACATGGTTAAATATATATAAACTTGTAATCTAATAAAAATTTGCAATTAAAAGATGTCAAAATCAGAGTTGTTGCCGCCTTAATATAATTCAAAGTAGTTTATCAATCACTTGTTTTTAAGTAGTATTTCAATTACTTCATATATAATGCAATAAAAACTATTTAGAATTGAAGTGGATGCCGCCTTAATATAATTCAAAGTAGTTCATATACTGGTTTATTTTAAATTAGTTTTTTAATTAGTTGTTTTTAAAAACAAGTTAGTTTGTTCCTATAGGGAAGCATGTTATTTCCTCTTTAAAGAAATTTGTTGAAATTCTCGTCCTTCATCAATTTGCGGATGTCCGGGCCATTAAGCACACCTGAATTCAATGTGTCAGTGTGTGAAAATATAAGTTACAAGCAAGTATCACCATCTTTTATTTTTATTTTACTCAATTATTATGAATATACTATGAATATTTCTATCCATATTTCTATCACTATTTTTATAGCAATAAACATTTGTAATGTCTCGGTATTTTCATGTTTATTTCTATTTCTGTCTTTATTTTCATTTTTTTATAAATTCATACTTATGTTTCTATTTCTATCTCGATTTCTCTTTTTTACTATCTCTATCTCGATTTCTCTTTTTTCCTATCTCTATGTCGATCTTTTTTTTTATTTCAATCTTTATATCGATCTTTTTCTTTTCCCATAGGTTTCTATTTATCTCCTACGATTTCGATATCTCCTTCTATCTTCAGCTCTATGACTTCGTCTTCGTTTTTCCATGTTTATTTCTGTCTCGACGTCCATTTTTTTCTATCTCTATCTCAATCTCTTCTTTTTTTTATCTCTATCTCGATTTATTTTTTTTTATTTCAATCTTTTTATCGATCTTTCTCATTTTTTGCTCTATATTTCTATTTATTTCCTTCGATTTTGATACCTTCTTCTATATCTATGACTCCGATAATATCTATGGCTTCGTCTATCTCTAGAACTTATTCTATCTCTATCACTAATTCTGTCTTTATATCTCCTTTTATTTCTTGGCTTGGCATATAAGGTTCTCTCAAGCGTACTGTGTGAAAGATTAAAGCCGATTACAAAAACACTGATTGGACCTTATCAGTGTGGCTTTCGGCCTGGTAAGTCCACCATAGACCAGATTTTCACGCTACGACAAGTCCTGGAGAAAACCCACGAAAATCAAATTGACACACACCATCTCTTTGTCGATTTTAAAGCTGCGTTCGATAGCCCGAGAAGGGATTGCCTATACGCAACAATGTCTGAGTTCGGTATAACTGCAAAGTTGATTAGACTTTGCAGAATGACGTTGAGCAACACACGCAGCTCCGTCAAGGTAGGAAATGACCTCTCCGAAACCTTCAATACCGACAGAGGTTTCAGGCAAGGCGATCCACTGTCTTGCGATCTCTTTAACATCATCATGGAGGGGATCGTACGAAAGGCCGGTGTGCATCGTAATGGCACCATTTTCTACAAAGGCGTCCAGCTCCTTGCGTACGCTGATGATATTGATATTGTCGGCAGAACCAAGAGAGATGTTACCGCTGCTTTCGCCGCTATCGAAAAGGAATCAGCCAAAGTGGGTTTAACGATAAATGAGGGCAAAACAAAGTATATGCTGTCTACAAACAAGGGAGCTCGGCGTTTAGACTCCCACGTTTCATCCGGCAGCTATAACTTTGAAGTAGTCAAGGAGTTCGTTTACCTTGGCACCGACATTAATACCAAAAACGAAATCAGCCTGGAGATAAAGCGAAAAACAATAATTGCTAATAGGTGCTACTACGGGCTCAGTAAGCAACTAAGTTCCAGAGCCCTCTCCCGATCGACAAAACTAACACTCTACAAGACGCTCGTTCTACCTGTGCTGCTTTATGGCGCTGAGGCATGGGTAGTTTCGCAAACTGACGCAGCCGCTCTGGGGGTGTTCGAGAGAAAAGTTCTTCGCAAAATCTTCGGTCCTGTTCGAGTTGGCGATGACTATCGCATCCGAATTAACCACGAGCTGTATGAGCTCTACGAAGACATTGACGTAGTTCGGCGTATAACTGTGCAGCGACTACGCTGGCTGGGTCATGTCCCTAACCCTAACCGCACTTGGTGTATCCGATTGGAGAAAGCGCGCGCAAAGCAGGGGCGCCTGGCGAGAGCTGATGAGATCGGTCGAAACCCGGACACGGATTGTTACGGCCACCTAAGTAAGTAAGTAAGGCCGGCCGTATCTCGGCAATGTTATCTTCCAATTTGTCCAAAGTTGTTGCTTTACCAATGACTTCGCATAAACCAATGGCTTTACGTTACCCCTGAGAAAATAATCTAAACGTGTTAAATTGCACGATCTTACCTAATATCAGCGTTTAAAAACTTTCAGTTTTTTCAAGGCTCCTGCTGCAGCTTTAACTTGTGCTTTCGAAAAATCAAACAGTCGCAGCATAGGCAGAAGCAGAAAACTAGTTTGAATAGTTCGCAAAGTGCTACGGCACTCGACAACTTCGGCAGTCCATCGTTTTGATTGACTGAAACTGTTCGCAAAAAATCGAAAGTCGAATCAGCAGCAGTTGTTCAAGTTTCGTAAGTCGAAGCAGCATAAGTTTTTCAACAATCGTAGCAGACTGTTTTGCGCTTGAGTTTTGCTTATTATTTGTAACTTTGCAAAGTAATCAAAATACTAAAATGTTCATAACTTCGAATGTACTTTAATACAGCTGGCAAATTTTCAACTTCGTCCAAACCGAAGATAAGTCCATACTACAATTGTTCTTATTCCTTTTATTTTCTTTTATATTCTTCCTTACCTTATCCTTTTCTTTTCTATGTATAATTTAATTATCCTTTTTCATTTGTTCTCTTTCTTTGTTTTCTTCTCCATTTCTTACTTTTGGCTGTGTTATCTTATGCTTATTTCTTTCAATATTCTTTTATCAATTTCTATATTTATCATTATAAATATCTTAATGTTTTTCCTTTTTTCTTTTTTCCTACATTCGATTATTGTATTTAACTGCCTTCCTTTTTTCCTCAATCTTTTTATCTCGATTAGTTTTGTCTTATATTGCTTCTTTCTCATTAGTTTAGTTTTTCAGCCGGTATCTTTTCTCTGTTGCTCCATATTCTTTTATTTTTTTTTTAAGAAATTCTTTATTTTGATTTTCCTTAAATAATTTTCGCTTTTTATGGAAATATACTCGCCTGCAACTTTCAAAAACTTGTATGCAATTAGAAAAACTAGAATTCTTCAAAATTACGTCCTTAAAATTTCCATTTGATCTGATAAAAAAAAAGCTTTAATTTTTCTTCCAGCAACAATGTTTCTTAAATCGGTGACCAGGTTAACTCGAGAGCTATAGAACTCATTACCTTTATTATTTTTATTTTTAATATATTTTTTTTTTATTTCAAAAGAGTGCCCACTATTTTTATATCACTCAGTAAGGCTTTTAGTAAAAATACTTCAACAAACAATTCTGAAGAACTTGATGGATGTTTAAATGAAAACTTCTCTTTAAAAATGTTTAATATAACATTCAGGTTTGGGTTTAAATTTAGCGACTTCAGTAAATAATTTGTGATTAATTTTCTTGATGGCGATGAGATTAAATAAATTAATTAGTTTTTATGAGATCCCGACATAAACATTTTTTTTTTTTGTTTTTTTTTAGATAACACATAAAAGGATGCAACAAAAACAGTCATAAATAAAATACGTGCTAATCTTAATAAGAAAAAACAATTCGCGTGAGTAATCATTCAAGTTATTGTATTAAAACGCAACGTAAAATTGAAAAGAAAAACAAAAATCTTCAACGCATGCTATATTTTGTTTGTTACTTATTTATTAAAAGCGAAAGATTAAAACTTGCCGCCATTAAAAAATAAAATTAAGAGGTTTTATCTTTATAAAAAATGAATTCAACTTGTAATGGACTCAAATGCAGCACTTGAAACGTCAGATAGGCATGACGAATAAAACTTATTTTTCTTGTTTTTAAACGCGATTTTTTTTTATTTATCTTGAGTTTTTTGTTGTATTTTTAATTTTTAATTTATCTACAAGAACTGCAGAAAACTGAAAATAGGTGTTAATTGCAAAAACGTTGTTGTAGTTTTGCATGTTACAATGTTTTTGGGGTATTATGTTTCTTATTGCAACTTTTTAAATTTTAATGTTTTTATTGAACTTTTTCATGTTAGAAATAAAGTAATGATTTTAAGCATTTTTTTTTTTTTTTTTTTTAGATGCTGAAGCAAAAATTATTTTATGTTAGAGAAAGTTGTTGTTTTATTATTTTTATTTGGATGGCTGATGTCTTCCCAAGGTAATATTAAACCTATTTAACAACGTTTACTTACATTAAATTAAATCATAGCAATTTGAGAGAGCTTACCTGAAATAAAGAGAAAAAACAAAAATTAGTAAGATTGAAAATATTTTAATGACGACTTTATTCTATAAAGAACTTAGATTAAAAATTGACCAAGTTCAGAGAAATAAAAATCAAAGATATTTTAGGGAAAACATTTTTCTCTGCGCTTTCTATATGTCTACGAAATTTAAGGTTAAACAGAAGTTATTTTCTAAGTTTTTTCTTAAAAATAGTAACTTTTACCATTTCTGAAATACCATTTCCCAAATAAAAATTGCACCTCAATATTTGTTATTCTACCTTAACTTGGAAAGGCACGGTACAAAAGTAATTATTCAAGCTTTTCTTGAAAGAGCCTTGTAAAGGACTTGAAAATTCCATTTTTTCTTGTATAATTTCTTATATAAAGCTTTATTCTATGAAACATGTTAGGAAGTATTAAAGAAAATTTAACTTAGGTATAATTCCTTGTATAAAGCTTTATCCAAGGATACATTTTAAGTAAGTATTCAAGTAGATTTTCACTCAAGTAAGCCTCTATCATAAAAAAAAAACTTGTCAGTACACGTTCTTTATTTGAGATAAGATTTGACATTGCAAATTTGTGCAATTGTAAAAATTTTCTGTCAATCATGAGCGGCTTTTTTCTGTTTAACATACTTAGCAAAACTTGTTGCAAAGTAGGAAATTCACAGCTTATTACTCACTCACTTTTTAATGGATTTTTTATTGGGTTTCCCCGTTTAATTCGTTTTTTATTTGCTTATTTTCCATATCTTTGTTTTAGCGACTTTATCTTTTTTTTTTTTTTTTGACAATCAGCTGTCAGCTTAGAGTTCAGTATTGCATATGTATAGTAAATATGAACTATGGGTTTTTAGTGTTACATATTTACACAAGCGTAGTAATTGTATCTCTGTATATTTTGTTAGAGCGCGTTTATTGAGCCGGCTGGTTGCCGTGCCGGACCGAACAGAGAGGGAAAGCTGGAAAGCGCTGCACATACAATCATATGAAACAAGTTGAAAGTGCGTATAGTGCCAGCCGAACAAGCAGCTGTAAGTCCTTTGTGCACTGGTATCCAGCGTGACGATTGTTTTCTTTCTCGCTCGCTCGCACGGCTTGCACGTGTTTTGTTTAATTTTACACATTTCTCACTTATTAGTTACATTAAAAAAGATAAAAAAGAAAAAGCAATAATCTAAGCAACAACAAAACGGAAGAAACTCTAATAAAATACATACATATATTTTGTTTTGTTGTTTTTTCTGTTGCACCTATTGTTCATTTTTTTCTTGTGTACAAAAGCAAGTGTGTAAAAAGAACGCATGCTAACGTGAACGCAGTTTTGTGTTGCTTATGCATCTATGCGCAGAGAAAAGTATTGAAAAATTAAGTGACAAAAAAAAAAACAAACTGATCGATATGTAGAAAACAATACGAAGCAAATATCTGGTATTTCCTTGAATTGCCACACACGCTTGCAACAAGAAAGAAGCACACAACATTGGCTAATGAAGCCATCAAAGAGTTTGTGTAATGCATAAATATAAACAAATATAATTTAACAATAATACAACAAAACCTAAAGAAAAAAGTTAAATGTTCTAGTTAAGTAAAGCGTACTTTTGTTTTGTCTAAAAATAATTTAAAATAAAAACATAGAAACAAGGCAACAATAAAAAGTAATTGCAAAAAGTGACTAACAAGTGACTTATAAGTGGCTGAAAGTGCGTTTCAGCAGTGTTTTTCGCATTTTTGTATTCTCACTTGATGTCTGCTGGTTTGAGGAAATCAAAAAATGTACACAAAATCACATGGCTTTATGATTGCAAAAATAAACAAAAAAAAAATAACGTAATTTATACAAACAAACCCACAATAGTTGAAAACCAGCTGATAAACACGGTGGAGTAGCAAGTGACTTACAAGTGACTTATACGTGACTTACAAGTGGCTGAAAGTGCGTTTTAGCAGTTTTTTCTCATTTTTGTCTTTCACTTGTTGTTTGCTGGTTTGTGGAAAGCACAAAGTGTGCACGAAGTCACATGACTTTTATGATGCTTCAATTGCAAAAATAAACAAAAAAAAACGTAATTTATACAAACAAACCCAAAATAGTCAAAAACCAGCTGTAACAAGTCAGCGGCTGCAAGCGCGCACTATACGCACTACCAGCTGCGTAAAGCATGACGCGTTTCCAGCTCGGTCTGGCACGGCAATCAGCCGGCACTATAAACTCGCCCTTAGTGTAGAGTAAAAATATACTATACCATTTTACTAATTTTACCATTTAATTGTGAATAGCCTTATTATAATCACAGCGAACAAGCGCGTTAAAGATACACTAATAAGCTCAAATTAGAGTCACCATGACCGCGGCCTGTGATTTACTCTAACTATGACTCAGACTTTAACTCTAACGCTAACGCTAATTCCAACTCTGAATAACTCTAACTCTAACTATAACTCTAACTCTATTTCTAACTCTATTTCTAACTCTATTTCTAACTCTAACTCTAACTCTAACTCTAACTCTAACTCTAACTCTAACTCTAACTCTAACTCTAACTCTAACTCTAACTCTAATTCTAACTCTAACTCTAACTCTAACTCTAACTCTAACTCTAACTCTAACTCTAACTCTAACTCTAACTCTAACTCTAACTCTAACTCTAACTCTAACTCTAACTCTAACTCTAACTCTAACTCTAACTCTAACTCTAACTCTAACTCTAACTCTACTTCTAACTCTAACTCTATTTCTATTTCTATTTCTATTTCTATTTCTATTTCTATTTCTAACTCTAACTCTAACTCTAACTCTAACTCTAACTCTAACTCTAACTCTAACTCTAACTCTAACTCTAACTCTAACTCTAACTCTAACTCTAACTCTAACTCTAACTCTAACTCTAACTCTAACTCTAACTCTAACTCTAACTCTAACTCTAACTCTAACTCTAACTCTAACTCTAACTCTAACTCTAACTCTAACTCTAACTCTAACTCTAACTCTAACTCTAACTCTAACTCTAACTCTAACTCTAACTCTAACTCTAACTCTAACTCTAACTCTAACTCTAACTCTAACTCTAACTCTAACTCTAACTCTAACTCTAACTCTAACTCTAACTCTAACTCTAACTCTAACTCTAACTCTAACTCTAACTCTAACTCTAACTCTAACTCTAACTCTAACTCTAACTCTAACTCTAACTCTAACTCTAACTCTAACTCTAACTCTAACTCTAACTCTAACTCTAACTCTAACTCTAACTCTAACTCTAACTCTAACTCTAACTCTAACTCTAACTCTAACTCTAACTCTAACTCTAACTCTAACTCTAACTCTAACTCTAACTTTTACTCTAACTTTTACTCTAACTCTTACTCTAGCTCTTAC
The DNA here is from genome assembly GCA_914767935.1 of Coremacera marginata. NCBI lineage: Eukaryota > Metazoa > Arthropoda > Insecta > Diptera > Sciomyzidae > Coremacera > Coremacera marginata. Next base: position 55,468,566 of record OU612047.1, read on the forward strand.
TCTAACTCTTACCATAACTCTTACCATAACTCTTACTCTAACTCCAACTTTTTCAATCTCGTAATATCATTTTATGTATACTTTCAATTTGCTTCTGTATTTTTTTTAATTTTTCTCATGAAAACCATTCTGGTTTTAAAAATAGAACATATAAAACCAGTTTCTTCACAGCAAAAAGATTGTTAGCGAAAAGTTATGGATTTCAATTAAAATTTTTTTTTTTTAGTAAAATCTGTTGATTGACTGTTCAAGCTACGTTTAGAAATGTAAGCAATAAAAAAAAAACAGCAAGCAGCATATTTAATTTTTCAACAGATAAAAATATATAAAAATAAGTATGCAAAATAAGCACACACAGAAGTCAAATAAAAATAGTTAAACAAATAATCATCATGCCATAAAAAAACAAAATACTTAAGAATTACAATAACGCAAAAAAAAATATAAAAACAAAAATTGTTGCAAAGAAGGAATGCCTGATTTTGCCAATATTGTTAGTAAGACGATGACGAAGAGGTTGAAGTAAGCGTCTTGAAGCAAGACTGAGACAGTGATAGCGGCGATAGCGTCAGCTTCTATTAGAACAACTGACAGTTTTGTAGAGAGATTAAGTCGATAGACACGTTTTTCCCCCTACTCACTCACACACAAAATAGTTGTTGGCATTCTAGCTGCAAACTTGGCTTAAAGTAGCATGTACAGGAGTTCTTATTATTATGCACTCCAGTGACTGGAATCATAATTACGATATGGCAGTCGAGACTGTAAAGTTGTTGTCATAAATGTTGTGGTTATTGCCATTTAATATATGGCCAAGTTTTTATTGTTGCCAAGTAGTTAAATACCAAGAAAAAAATTGTCGCTATGAGTGAGTAAGAAAGTGTAATTCAGTAGCAACAACGACGATGATGATGATAATGATGATGATGATGAGACAAAATATCGCTGCTGTAAAAGTGATAAATCATATATACACTGAGGAAATAAGCACTTCAATTATTTTTTTGAAAATTTTTGTTAAAAATAATTGAAATTGTTTTAAAAAACTAATCAAAAGAGGGACAAATTTCTTTAAAAAAGATCGTCTCACAAGGCAAATAATAATTTTTTTATCGATTTTTATCGATAATTGCAAAATGATTGTATTAAAGCAATGGTTTACATAATTTTGTTTATTCGATACAAATTTTTGTTTGTTCGAAGGTTTTGCTATTTTTAGGCTATTTAGTAGTTAGTTTTGTAGGAGTTTTTTTCCGCTTTTTTCCAAATTTCATAGGTATGGTTTAGATTAAATAGCAATGCTTATGTTCAAAATTTCAAAACATTTTTTTAATTTTTGTGGATTTTTATGAGATTTTACAGTTCGAACTTTGTATGGTAGGTGTGGTTTTCATTCGATTTTGACAAATTTCAGGCTTTACATTTAAAATCAAGTTTATGTGTAAAATGAAAAGACTTGTCTTCAATTTTTGTGGAATTTTAAGATACTTTGTCGTTTAAATAAAGTCGCATACATATAAGACTTTAAGTCTTACATATACTTTTCTATATCTACCACGCCTTCATATGAGCGTTACAAGCGGAGTGGCAAAGTTAATATACGCAGTACGGGTGGGGGTATAATAATGAATTTTTTTGTTACTATTTCCTTTTTATTATTGTCCCGTTTCTAAGTCCCATTTTTTTAAAAAAATTTTAACTTTTGTCCGTTTTGGCTGAAATAAAAATTTGACAATACTAGCAAATATAGACAAAAGCAGCCAAACAAAGGAGCTTTCATTGTGATTTTACGTCAATTTAGGTTTATCTCTTTAAACAACTTACCCCTTCATATTGTATCACGAAAAAGCACACTAACGATAAGCAAGGCACACGAAGCAATAGAATTTTGTATGTAAAATAGTATTGTTTATCGTTGGTGTGCTTTTTCGTGATAGAAAATGAAGGGTTTAAAGTAATGAGCAATATATATTATACAAATTACTGGCACGACGCACAGTAGTTTTTTTGCGGCAATAAATCTTTTTTTCAAATATCCGGTTTCCTTAATATAAGCCAACTATATTAAAGTCAGATAAGCAGATAATAAAAATCTATAAACATTTTATTGAAAAAGTGAACGAGTTTCTTTATAAAAATCACGAAACTTGTGTAATATTTTTTATAGTAGCTACAGCTTTTATAGTAGCTTGGCGATTTCATTTATTAAAACCTAAAGTTTAACAATGTGTTTTAAAACATATTTTGAAATAATATTTATTATATCTTATATCTGTTTTTGCTTATATAAGAAAATGTATGGAGTTTATTTTTTATAAGGAATCAATTAACACATAAAAAATGGAGAAACAATCAATGTTTGATAGAAGTTTTCTTTGTTAGTGCTTTTAACCGATCCGGGCTAATTAGTTCCAACCTCATGGTGGAACTGTCCACTTTCAATTTTTACAAAATGTAACTGCTCAAAACTGGGACCCCGATAATAAAACCCCTTTTACCAAAATTTTATATGGTTTCCTCTAAAGATGTGCATTTCAAAATGTAAGCCTGTAAGTATGCAATATTTTAAACAACTTCTAGCAATAACTAAAGGCAAAACGTACCCCTCAAAGTATATAAAGATTCTTTTGGGGTACAATAAGACAAAGTCTTTTAGTCTTATATAAATTAGTTTATATTGACATTAGTTTAATAATAATAAACTTAAAATTAACATTATTAATTATATAATAGATATTATAAAGTATAAAGAAAAAACAAACAAAATCATAACAACGATTCCTTTAAAAATATTAGCTTAAGATATCACCAAATATTGAATACTTAGGTTCCAGCGACGCATTCAACGTTTTCTCTGGTGTGAACTAATTTGGCTTCACTATCCCGAGATGCTCTCACATATACATGTCCACGTAACGAAAAAACAGCAACAACTCTATTCTCCCTCTTCAACTGATTAGCATATATCATAATAGCACGGTTTGCTTTCGTCAGACTTTCGTGGAGAAAAAAGTTTCACTACCCACTACACCTACACCCAATGTCTCTAAGCGTGAGCTGCCGCCTATGTACTCTTCGAAAAGCGGCAATAGCTTTAAACGGGCAATTGCGCTCATATGCAGACACAAGCTTCGCTATGATCACTCCATTTTTTCCATTGTTGTTAGTACGAACTCTAAATATGTCGCGAAGTCTAAGAGAGTCACATTTTAGAAGCTCACAAGCTCTGCTAAAAATGTCGCTAAAGTTTTCATCTGTGGTAGTGGGTATACCGTGGACGATGACGTCAGTAGAAACAGCATCCCTCTCATAGGTTGCCAGTTGAGCCTTCAGCTCTTTCATTTCGACACTCAAATTTAAAGAGAGTGGAGTTTTTGCCCCAGCAGCATCGGCTTTAAGCGTTCCCATTTCATTCCTTAATTCCTGCACATTCTCTTTTAACATGCCAAGTTCAGCGTATGCAGCCTCAACGACAGAAACTCTTTCTATTAAATTCTTCATTGTAGTCTTCATGTTGGATAGCTCATCTGAGAATTCACCAATTCTCTGCATCACCTTCTCTTCAGACGCAACAATCGCTCTAGTCAGTTGGTACACAATACTCTCCCGTATGCAGTTTAGCTGGACGCTGAGTTTTGCATCCGACATCAAAGGTGTAGCCGAGGTTGATGAGTCCCCGTGCCAGAATAAAGAGGAGTCGTCGGGGCAGCCAGCTTGCGGCCGACTGTAACACTTACGAGTGTTTTTAATATTTGTCGACATTAGCTGCTTCCCGTGGTCGTTGTTCTAGAGCGCGGATCTATTTTACTCACAATGCTAAAACAAAAATTAGAACCAGCTCCTTTCCTGCCTCTATTTCTGATCTGAAAATGCTGCCAAGTTTAAAGCATTTTTTTCAAAACGAACATAGTTGGCAGATCTGAATTACTCTCCGACTAGCTTTCGTCTCACTGCTCATTCGTATTTAGACACTTCATCGCCAGTGATGCCAAATTGTAATATAGTAGAACGAAAACTGTTCCACTGAGAATTGATCTGATCCAGTGCCACGGGAATGCAGCTATAAATATAATGTTTTATGAAAAAACAACCACTCAAGGTTTTAGAAAGCGGGAGGCGATCAAATTAGAATTAATATATTGCAAATACTCGTAGTAGATAAAAAGCGCTGAAAAAACTGGACCAAAGTAAACACGTCTACTCGTTGCACATGTTGTGTTATTATTTCTTGAGAAGTTATGTGTAAAAACCGTTCTTTTATTATACAGTATATTTCATTGTTATGCATAAATACTGTATTTCATGTAATGAAATTCACTTGGACTAGTTAACTACTGCCATTTATTTTATGTTTAATAATTATTAAATTGTATTACAGTTGCGAAGTGAGCTATGCCTAAAGGGGTTTATAAGTGCTCCTTGCTTCCCCACATTAGCGCCTCAAAACAAATTGCCCAAAATAGTTTTTAGTGCACATCTTTAACTCTTTTTTTTTTAGAGTTTTGACCGAGTTTCGTCCAGATCGGTCAACTTTTGTATGTTCCTTCCATAAAAATTCATATAAAAAATTATTAGGTCTAGGAAAGGTAACCCTAGGGACTGACTGATTTCAACAATTTTTAGTACACATCTTTAACTCTACTTTTCCAGTATTTTAGCCGAGTTTCGTTAAGATCGGTCAACTTTTGTATGTATATAGGTCTAAGGGAGGTACTCCTAGGGTCTAACCGATTTCAACCATTTTTAGTACGAATCTTTTAGTTTATTTTTTGAGTATTCTGACCGAGTTTTGCTAAGATCAGCTAACCTGTGTATGTGCCTCCCATGCAAATCATGTAAAAAAAACTAGTAAAGAATGGAGCTTCGGCAGGGTACCGAAGCTAAAATACCCCTACGATGACATTCAGTTTTATATATTTACGAAAATGTCCCTATTTTGATGACGTCACTTTGTATGGGAGGTAGGCGTGGTTTTCATTCAATTTTGCCGAATATCATAGAGATGCTGCATATTCAGCTCAATTATGAAACATTTTCTCCCGGGAGTTGTGGAAGGAAGTTTGCGTTTTTAAGATATTTTATTTTACACTCATGAATATTGACGGTTGATGAACAAATTTGCATTTAAAATTTCCAAAACGTTTTTAACCTTTGTCTTAAAAACGGAAACTCCCTTTTACAACTCCCGGGAGAAAATCTTTCATAATTGGGAAAGAACATAACGGGATCAAAGCTCATGTGCAAAATTTCAAGATATTTCTTTAACTTTTGTGGATTTTTAAGAGATTTTAGTTTAAAATAAAGCGACTTTGTATGGGAAGTAGGCGTGGTTTTCATCCGATTTTGCCAAATATCATAGAGATGGTTTATATTCAATATCAAAGCTTAGGTGCAAAATTCCAAGACATTTCTTTAATTTTTGCAGATTTTTAAAAGATTTTACGTTTAATAAAAAAAAATGTTGTATGGGAGGAACCACGCCTATGGTTTTCATTCGATTTTGTCAAATATGATAGTGATACACTACATTAAATATCGAAGCCTATATGGAAAATTTCAAGACCTTTCTTTAATTTGACCAGATTTTTAAGAGATTTTACGGTTAATATACAGTCACTTTGTATGGGAGGTAGGCGTGGTTTTCATTAGATTTTTTTCAAATTTCATAGCCAGAATTTATATTGAAGATCAAAGCTTACGTGCAAAATTTGAAGGCATTTCTTTAATTTTTGTGGATTTTTAAGAGATTTACTGTAAAAGTAAAGTCACTCTGTATGGGAGGTAGGCGTGGTTTTCATCCGATTTGGCTCATTTAAACTTGATCATCCTTTTTTAAATTATATTTTGAAAAATCATTGTGATAGCTTTGAAGTTACGGTCGTAATCGTGTAGCCAGACGGAGATTCAAATTATGTTAAAGCAATCTTTATTTTTGCTTATTCATTTTTAATTTTTAATATAATTCAAAAATGTAAAATTTTTTAGTTTTCTGAGTAAAACAAAAATTCCTTTAATACCCGCTAAAAACGGCAGATTACTTTTTCAGAACATTATTAAATACACGTAACAGTTTTGGTGATTTTATGCTGGCCATCTGTGGCCAATTTTTTAAAACTCTAAGCTAAGTAAAACTTCAAATTTTACATTCGTGCAAGAAATGCATGACGTGATCACAACAAATCAATTTATTTAACTTTTTAATGCCTACAAAATTTCTTCAAATTTATGTAAAAAAAATATAACAAAATTTTGACATATGTTTTTTGCACTGTGTAGTTAAGTGAAGGAAGAAGGCAAAGTCAAGATTGCAGTTGCTTTAAGACATGGATGAAGTTAGTTGACACTTAATCTTTCGTCATTCAATTATCAAGGCAGTAGATGGGAAAAACTATGCAGCAACGAGTTCTGGCAAAGCTGTAAAAGTAGATTCTATGTTATTTAAGAATTAATTTAATCAAAGCAGCAGACCGACCTATTGGAGTGTTTTAATCAAATTTTTCGAATTTTCATTTAAATTAATCAAAGGAGCAGACAATTTTGAGTGTCAGGACTATAGCAAACTATAGAGGAGGCTCCTATAAAGAGTTGAAGTAGAAAAATTTTAAAATAAGATCAACGTAAATTTTAAGAAAAATTAAAACATTATTTAAGACATTATTGAAAACAGTTTTTACATATTTTTAGACATTATTATATCTGGCACGTAGGCTAAAGTTCCACCTCGTCTAATGTAGACAAAGTTTGAAGTTGAAAGAAAACTCCATCCTGATGTTCGGCATTTTTGGCAAAATAAAAAAAATTAAGCAAAAAAAAAAGAAAACAAAGCGAAAAACCAATTCCAAGTCCGGAACTTATTTGTGCCCAAAAGGAAATCATTAAGAATAAAGCAAAATACAAACTTCAATTGCATCTTGAAGTCTAGAAATAAATTGAATCAGGAAAAGAAGTAGAGGAAAAAAAGAAAGACACCCACTAAAGTGCAAGAAACAAAGCAAAAAAAATGCTGCAACTGCAGCATTTCGAGCAACCCCAAACATAACGCAAGGGAGAAAAAAAGCGTTTGCAAATAACTTGAAAGAATAACAAAATACCTAGGGGCAGACAGGGGACAATCCAAACAAGGGATTAAATTGCGATTGATATAGTCTACAAGTTGAGGCGAGCACAAAAAATTTGCAATAATATTATGGCTCATAATACGCCCTTGAGCAGCGGCAGCGGTATGACGACGTGAGCCAAGAGCGACAGTCAAGTATAGTGAATTCAGTGGAAAATCGATCGTTGTGATAGGGTGTGGTCCAGGCAGCGTCATAGAACATAACTTCATAGACTTGAGGGAATTCGATGTCAAGGCAAAGACAGCTAAGGCAAGGCAATGGAAGCTGTTTTAATGAGAAAGAAAATTATTAAAGGAGCACCCTTAAGAAGCCAACTAACTATTCGCATACGTTGCAGGATTTAGCTTCAAGCATAGATATCGTACCCGGCAGTTGGGGGTGATGATGGCAGTTGTGTTGGCCTTGAGCATTTATTGCAGACATTTGGCAAGCGCAATAAAAGTGGCAAACGCTGAAATTGTCAATATATGTTGAAGGGATTAAAAGTGAAGAAACAGCTCAAAATTAAAATTGGCCACCCACACGGAAAACGGGATATAAAGAAGGGAAGGCAACGTCGTGTTGGGATTTAATATTATGCATGGCGGTAAAATGCGTGTTTATTAATAGCCCAGCACATTGGGTGTAAAGATCGTAAATGTGAAAATATATTATTTTTCAAAGTTATACAAAAAATACAATTTTTATTTTTTTATTTTAAAATGATATGAGTTTTAAAATTTCATCCATTTAAATATTAATTCAAGCTGTAAGTAGCATATTTTTAGGATTTCAATGACCATATGAAAATTTTTTGAGTTAGCACAATAACTTAAACTCATTTTTTTACATAATGCTGATTCCGGCGTATAACGGAATTAAAACAAGAAGGGCGTTTCGTAAAAAAAAGTTTCACATTCTTATAATTTATGCAAATACCTAAAACTAAATAAAAAAAAAATATTTCTTTTTAATTCGAATTGATGTTGTTGTGGTTACGCAAACGAAGTAGGAAAAGTCAAGCTTTTTCCAAAATCCACTCCTACCAAAAAATTTATTCAGGCATAGCTGAATTTAACAAAGCATCTTAGTATATAAAAGGCAAGCACAATGCTCTGCACCTAATATTGCTCAAACTGTAATTATTTTAGCGATTATTACAGTTTATTCCCAACCTGTATTGTCCTGAATAATGTTCAGCCTGAAAGTATGCACAGAAAATTCATTTGATACTTATCAGTGACATGCTTGCCTTTTACTTTCATGCTGAACATTTTTCAGAACAGTATGTTTTAAAAGCACCGCTATTTAAGGAACCAGGAATTTTTTTAAAAAGAAAATAGTTTTTCTGCTTCCTTCCTTCCTATTTTATTATTTAGGCGTCAAATTGGGTGTTAGTTTAGGCCCATACATTTCAATACACCCTACCCTACATGTCTTAAAATTTGTGACTCGAAAATCCAAATTTTTTCAGTGGACAACATCGCATTTTTGGCAAAGATTTTAAGTATTAATTTTAGATAAACTCTGGCGTGATAGTCTGAACAAGCAAGTAATTTTACATCAGTTATCATGTATTGGTTATCATGTATTGATTATCACGTATTTTTGGTACAGTTAATATGAAAAAACTGGAAACATCACAGAAAATTTACGTCAATTGGGACTTAATCGATTGATGCTACTTAAAACTACGATGGCACATTTACGGTTCACTCTTTTCATTTGTATGCATGAACTAGCAGGCTTCGTCACGTACGTTTTTTTTTTATCAATAAAGAGCGTTAACATGTTTTTGTTACTCTTTGAATGAGTGTGCAGCACGTTGAAGGTGTTCAGTCAATCGCTTAACAATGTGCTCTCACTCTCAAGAACTTTTGAACGCCAAACAAACGATCACCGTGTGACATCAGCCCTTAAGGCAATGCATGTAAAACAAAATAGAACATTCTTTTTCTTTTTTGTTTTGCAGCTAAACACTGCATTTATATGTTTATCTCGTTTCACCTTGGGCGAGGCTGATCTATTTTGATGTTGTATTAAGGAACATGGAATTTATTGAAACTCTCGCAACACAAACGCATGAAAATAAAACGACCAAGCAATTCGTGGCATCGGAGATGATTTCTTAAAAACTTAACACTTTAATTAAATATACTTTTTATTAAAATTTTGAAATAAAAATACCCATATGCTGTGCTGTAGCACAAATGGGACATTTAAAAATAATTTCATAAAAATCGACCCAGTACTTGTGGAGTTTACCTGGAAACAAAAATTTGCACTTCAATTTTATATAATAGTATAGATAGATAACAATTTTACAAGAAAATAGCGTTATAGCGTTATATGTCTATGATTGCGGTATAGTCCGTAATTGGATAGCTTTAGACCAGTTTTACAAAATTTCTTTACAGACACGGAAATGTTTTTTAATTGTTATTAGGTGTTATTAGGTCGTTGTTTTTAACGAACAAAATTTATTATAAAAATTACTTTTAGGAAGTAAAATATGATATTATACTCATATGTTTCTAATTGCGGTATAGTCCGTTACTAAAACATTTTGACTACATAATAAACTTTAAAAAAAAGAAGGCAAATGAGAAACACCGTAATGGGATTAAATCGAATTTTGCCAATATTAATCTGAAGCAATGCAACAAGTTTTGCTTAACAGGCAATATTTATGATAAAAATTACTGTAACGCATTTATTTTAATTATATGTTTCTGATTGCGGCATAGTCCGTAATTGAAAATACAGATTTTTTTTCATAAAGTTCCTGATCATATAAATCAAATAAATCCGGGGTAAACAAAAACAAAGAAAAGCTTTATGTAACTATAATAAAATCGTGATAAAACGTAGGGAGTAATATCGTAGATGAACAGTTTATCTGTTGTAGGCATACAATTTGTATAGCATTTAATTAAAAACAACAATTCCTTTTCTCTTTTATTAACATTGATGGATTTTTGAATACCTCTTCTTTAACTAATACAACTCAAAGCATAATAGTTTAATTGGCTTGTCGAAAGTGGTAGTGAAATAGTGCGAAACCAAATGCTTGACTTGAAGACGTTCGTTTTAACAGACTCTGTCTAGTCTAATGAGCAAAAGTGTTGGCATTGGCCGTGACGTGACGTGACGCTTTTTTATTGGATTCAAAATTTTTGTTGTTTTCGTTTTTGCATAAAATTCAAAAGTATCAATTAATAAAGTTATCAAAAAATGCATGTTAAAATTACCGTTTTTCTATATAAACTTTTGTCTTATTTTTTTTGGTTTTTTTTTTGTCTGTTAATATGTACATGACAAGATAATATTTTATCATTTTTAAATTTAGCTTGATAATTACGGTTTAGGTATTTTCTTAACGACTTGAAAGCTTTCATATAATTTGAGTTTGTATAAATTTAAAAAAGTGGCTTGAAGTGAAAAGTGGCTCTTAGGCAAACAATTTTGAAAATTAAATTTTTTTTTAATTGATTTTTGTTGTATGACTATTCAAGAATTTGTAAAAAAAAATTCAAATAAATCCCAATTATAATTCAGATTCTACAGTGCCAGAGTACCAATCGATCAAACCGAAGAAGTTGTTAAAACGCGTGATGTTCTCTGTATGTGTGTATGTAAAAGCATATGTGAGTATGGAATGTTTCTATGAATATATACTATATAAACTGCACCTTGCAGAGAAAAAAAAACCGCATTGTTAGAGTTTTGTTTTGGAGTTCAACCGCTTTGATGCTTTTAAAGTTTGAAGCTTAAAATGCGTTTTTCTCGAAACATACTTCTTTAAAACGGACCACACTACTGCAAACAAACTAATCGACCGATTTTCATTTTTTTTTAATCTATTTGTTTTACTCATCTTTTAACAAAATGAGCGTCTTTGAAAAATTTGTCTAGTTTTTACACACAACAATATGGTCAAAAATAACGTAAGTTTTCCGACTTTTATTCGACACTTTATAATTTTCTAAATTTTCGATATATTCATTTCATTTTGGTAAAAGATGTGCATTCAGGGATCTATTTTCGAATGGTTTTTTTCAGACGATCTGGAGCCACGCTATGATTGACCCAATTTTCACCTTTTTGAAGGACACCAACTTCAGCGCCATTTTTGTATATAAAAAATACATGATAAAAAACAAAAATTTTTTTATTTATACTCAGAGCCTTGCACGAACATTATTTTAAATTTGATTTGTAATTCGATTAACAAAATTTTAATTTCGATTTTCTACGAACGCTCGAACGAACAACTATTTTCTACGAACGAACATCAATTTTCTACGAACGAACGAACGAATATCAATTTCCTGCGAACGAACGAACATTAATTTTCAACGAACGAACGAACGAACATCAATTTTCTACGAACGAACATCTATTTTCTAAGAACGAACATAATAAAAAAAATTGTCGAAAATTGTTAATATCGTCCGTAGCAGGACTCCTAGAGGGGTTCAATATATGAACTGGTCTTATTATTTTTTGTCTCTTAACATTTCTTCCGAACACACCTACCCCCTATCCGCCACCCTTCTTTGGGTCCACATACAAAAAAACACAAAAACTGTCGAAAATAGTTTATACCGGCTGTAGCTAAACTCCTAGAGGGGTCAAATATATGAGCTGGTCCTATTATTTTTTGCACTTCAACATTTCTTCCAAACACACCTAACCCTTATCTGCCACCCTTCTTTGAGTCCCATACAAAAAAAAGCAAAAACTGTCGAAAATAGTTTATATGGGCCGTAGATGAACTCCTAGGGGGTCAAATATATGAGCTAGTCCTATTATTTTTTGCTCCACAAAATTTCTCCCCAGCACACCCACCCCCTATCTACCACCCTTCTTTGTGTCCCGATACAAAAAACATATATTTTCTACGAGCGAAGGAACCAACCTGCATTTTCTACGAACGAACATCAACTTTCTAAGAACGATCATCAATTTTCTACGAACGAACATCAATTTTCTACGAACGATCATCAATTTTCTACGAACGAACGTCAATTTTTTGCGAACGAACATTAATTATCTACGAACGAACATAAATTTTCTACGAAAGAACGAACGAATATCAATTTCCTGCGAACGAACGAACATTAATTTTCAACGAACGAACGAACGAACATCAATTTTCTACGAAGGAACGAACATCAATTTTCTACGAACGAACATCTATTTTCTAAGAACGAACATAATAAAAAAACTGTCGAAAATTGTTAATATCGTCCGTAGCAGGACTCCTAGAGGGGTTCAATATATGAACTGACCACACCTACCCCCTATCCGCCACCCTTCTTTGGGTCCACATACAAAAAAACACAAAAACTGTCGAAAATAGTTTATATCGGCTGTAGCTAAACTCCTAGAGGGGTCAAATATATGAGCTGGTCCTATTATTTTTTGCACTTCAACATTTCTTCCAAACACACCTAACCCTTATCTGCCACCCTTCTTTGAGTCCCATACAAAAAAAAGCAAAAACTGTCGAAAATAGTTTATATGGGCCGTAGATGAACTCCTAGGGGGTCAAATATATGAGCTAGTCCTATTATTTTTTGCTCCACAAAATTTCTCCCGAGCACACCCACCCCCTATCTACCACCCTTCTTTGTGTCCCGATACAAAAACATATATTTTGCATACCTGCATTTTCTACGAACGAACATCAATTTTCTACGAACAATCATCAATTTTCTACGAACGAACATCAATTTTCTACGAACGATCATCAATTTTCTACGAACGAACGTCAATTTTTTGCGAACGAACATTAATTTTCTACGAACGAACATAAATTTTCTACGAAAGAACGAACGAACATCTATTTTCTACGAACAAGCGAACAAATATCTCTTTTCCACGAACGAACAATATTTTTATTTTATTTCTCTACGAACGAACGAACGTTCGTGCAAGGCTCTGCTTATACTGATGATGTAAAATTAAGATGCAAATGGAATTTTTTTTTGTATATACGAGCAGGTTCTGCATTTCACTTTCAAGTGAAAGTGAGACCAAATCACTATGAATTCGATAGTTGAATTACTTTTCACTTTCACTTTTAATTGTTTTTTTTTTTTAACTTAAATCGAAATACGCATCGAAAAGTATTTAGTTAAAACTTAAAAAGTGATACCAAAGTCGAATTCATAGTGAAATGCAGAACTTGCCAGATAGATAATAAACTCTTTTAGAAAACATCTTCTAAAATTTGCCTTAATTTAACCGCTTTTGCCTAAAACCTCCCTTAAGGTATTAGTTGACAAAGCGTTTTAGGTTTGAATTTGTAGATGCTGCCCTTTAAAATTGTAGAAAAAATGCAAATAGTTAATTGCATGCGACACTTTTTCAAACAAAAATACAAAAATGCCAAACTACAAAGGCAAAAAATGCTTGTCACTTTTTTTTATGTTATAAATTGTTGGACATAGTAAAGGGGAACTTTTATTGTTTTCGTGTAATTCTTTTGTTGAGTTAAAGCAAAGAAGTCTGCCATATAAAAACGTTGTGGTTATAGCAACCATGCGAAATGCCACCAACTGCAGAAAGGCTCATTTTACACTGACAAAATATTAAGGTTTGTAAATTATCTTTCGCCTAACATGCGCAAGCTTTATTATTTCCATTTGAGGCACGTATTTTTTACAGTGTAATAATGATGCACACATTTTATGTTAAAATTATATGTTGGCTCTTCTGAGGGAACAATGGACCCCAACACATAAACGAGGGAATTTTTTCATTTTTCATCATACAAAAATACTTGAATGAAGGAAGCGCCAACAGAAAACTGCGCAGATTTTATGACTAACATTTTTTTTTTTAATAAAAGGGATGTAAAAGAACGGCTAGCTGGTTTTGTATTGCTGGATGTATCGCTGGTTTTGAAGAACAAATTGTTGCATACTTTGTGGTCTTCAAAAGATGTCAAAAGCTATTTCAAGAACTAATTCAAGGAAATAAAAAACAAAATGGCATCATTGGAGTGGTTCCAAAGAAAAAAAGAGCACAAAAATGTTCACTTAAATAAATTTAAAGTCAAAAACTCTGGTTCTTCACATCAAAAAATGCACATATTTTAAAAAATTATTGTTTCGATTATAGCTGCACATCTTGCATGGTAAGCAATAAAAAAATGTTAATGCAGTTTAAAATATTTTAATGTCTAGTTTAAAAAATTATGTGCAGCATTAATAGAAAAATTTTGCTTAATAATCTGTTGACGCAATTTTGAATGTTTCTTACATAACTTAACGTTGTTTAAGTTTGATGTTAGTTTAAGTTAATGTTAAGTTTGCATAAATGTTAATGAAATGCTTTTTTTTTTATTTTGTTATAACGACTTTTTTTATGTTGTTTCATTATGAAAACGGATCTAAAAGTTTTTTCCCGATAGGCTTGAAAGAAAAATGTTAATTTTTAAATTATTTGGCTGGCCAAATCTAAACATCTGAATTTATGCTGTAAAAGAATTACTCAATTAGTTCATGAATGAGCACAGTTCAGTTCAGAAGAGTATTTTTTTTAATTTAAACCAAGAATTAATGTATGGCAAACTAGGCTCATAACCGAGGTATATTTATGACAGTAAATAACATTTTGTGATTTTCTTAGCGTTTTCCAATATTTTTAAAGCGTTTTTCTGATTACGGCATAGAACGTAATTAGAATTAGTATTTTGTCTTTTGCAAAAAAGTTCTTAAACTAATTATAATAGCTAAAAATGACTAGCACTTCATTATAATCATATTTCACTCACATGTTTATTATTGCGTTATTGTCCGTAATTGTAAAAATTTAATTTAAACAAAAGTTTCTATTTAATTTCTTAACATAAATAAAATAAAACGTCAAAACAAGCATTTATGCAGAATTTTAAGTGTAGATTTTAATACTCCATTCAAAATTTTAATTGAATCCACTATCTCAACATTGGTTCTCATGGACCTGATGCTGCCCGCTATTGTTCTAAAAGAAATCGAAAACATGTTGGATCATCTCCTTTGTCTCTTTCCAGTTCTCTATCTCTCAGTCAGTTTTCCCTAAGTTCTGTAAAAATACGTAAATAATTTCATTTAAATTATTAATGCAAAAAATTATATTTCAAATTCAAGACACATTGCAAAAATATCATGCACACCCAACATTTTCGAAAAGATACTCTACGACATTGTTTTCACGATTCAACACGACTTTGCTTGGCCAAGCCAAACCGATAAAGAAAGCTGAGAAACGCTTACAATCATATGAAAAAAGCTCGAGGTGTATATAGTGCCAGCCGAGCAGGCAGCTTAAAGTGGCTTGTGCGCTGATAGTTAGCTTGTCGATGGTTACTTTCTCACGCGCTTACAAGGTTTTCACGTGTTTTCTTTCATTTTACACATTGCTTACTTATTATTTTCATTAAACAAAATGGAAAAGAAAAAACAACAAGGTAAACTCCAATAAAATACACATAGATTTTTTTTTTTATTTTTTTTTTTTCTTATTCAAACAAATATTTACTAACACATATAAATGATTGATGTCAAATGATTGACCGCCGAATCAAAATTGTGTACATGTATTTCTTATGCAGAGAAGCTGGTCTAATGTCGCAACTGGCCGCAACATCTTGTCGCCGATATAGAATCATTCCTAGTTTGACAGCTCGTCGTTGCAGCCGCAATGTCAGCTATAAGTATTCAAGCTATAAGTTCCACATTAGGGCAAATGTTTACGAAGCCCTTCGATGAATCGCTTTACCAGTTTACCTTTTTCCCACTATTTTTTGTTCTTTCCCCTGTTTTGTAAGCAACAAAAACATATCGACATTTTTTTAAACCATGTTGCTGCGCTTTTGTATTGTATATTTTTGCCCACAAAAATGACGGACTTAAACAACATAATAAAGAAGCAACAAAAATAAATTCCTATCAACTATACCATACAGAAAGCACTAAAAAAATATTGAAAAAAGCCAAACCAGCTAGTAAAGAGTTGTATTGCATCTGAAACAAAAATTCGAAGATTAACAAATTTTCGAAAGTTCGCTATTACGTATCATTTCCGCTTACAAAATGCGTAAATAGAATGTTTATTTCGTTACTTCTTTCATACAACCGCAAAAAACTAATTTAATTGTAGCTTTCAATATACTTTCCTTCTTTTCAATTTTTGCAAATAGTTAAATGTTGTATTTGTGTGACCTTGCTCTTTTTTGAAACGTAGCTTTTTACAGCTCGTTTTGTGATTTTTTTTTTTATCATACTTTAATGTGCGTTTCTCCTACCCATTCGATTTTGTGAACACAAATAAACAAACATAAAGACCAGCAAACAGGGAAACATAAACTTTTTTAGTTTAGTTTTGTATTGCTTTGTTGCAAACTCAACAATACTGCAAAACCTAAAGGAAAAAAGTTAAAACAGTTCAAACCAGTTGGAAGATCAAAATACTTTATGCGGCTTAAAGTGCGTTCCAGCTGAAGCATAGAATCGAATCATCTTGGGTCAGCAGCTGATGTACGATTTTTAATGTGCATTTTTATCTACGCACTACTTTTTCGTCTAACAAAAATTTGAAATAAAAACGCAGCAAGACAACAAGAAACAGCAGAAAATAGTTGCAAAAAAGTCGAAACAAGCTGGAACGGTAAGTGACTTTAAGCGGCTTTTTCACCTGCATTTTCCGCTGGTTTGAGGAAAACAAAAAGTATACACGAAATCACGTGACTTTTTGATAGTTCGATTGCAAAAATAAACAGCAACAAAAACGTATTATAAAAATAGTCAAAAACCAACTGCAACAAATCAGCGGCGGTAAGCACCAATATACGCCCTATCAGGTGATTAGGACATGACGCGTTTTCAGCTCGGCCCGGTACACCAACCAGCCGGCACTATAAACGCGCCTTTAATTAGTGCTTATAGTGAACGCTTATTGCTGAACCGAAAAACACTTAGGGACTAAAAAGATGTATAACTTGATTTCTCTATTGCTTCAGAGTCTTTTTCGACCCGGCTCAGCAATAAGCGTTCACTATAAATGCGCGTTTAGACTGCATCTCTTTGCCCCAATGTGTTTTTCGGCTCAGCTCAGCAATAAACGTTCACTATGGACGCGTCCTTAAGTAGCTTTTTTGAGCTTATGGTGTGCATTAAAAAGAATGCACGCTTATTGCTTACAGATAAAAGTAGCTTATTGAGCTTATTGGTGTTCATAATGCGCGCTTATTGCTTGCATATTAAGAGTATCTTATTGCGGTTATTAGTGTTCATATTTTTCGAGTTAAATAAAAATGTTCAAGAGTATGGAGAAGAAATTAATAAGAAATGATCAAAACAATAACAAATGCATTTAAAGGAATTTCAAGGCACAAAGTATAGCAACGACCAAAAGTTCAAAACAAAAAAAATATCCAAATGATTGCTGCACGCAAGAACAAAGAAAAATATGTTAAGAAGCGTGATAGAAGACACAAGATTTGAAAACTGTCTTCAGAAACACCACATAGCAAAACAACAACAATGCAACAACGGTTGAAAGTTCAGCACAAAAAATATATAAAAAAAAATAAAACAAAAACAACGAAAATGATTAAAACAAGCTCTGAAAGTATATAAAAAATAAGTAGCTTTAAGTTCCGAATAAGCTTGCACTACGAACACTTTTTCCATATGATTATACATGAAGCGTTTTTCAGCTTCAACAATAAGCTTCGGCATAAGCATTCACTATAAATGGCCAATATTTGAAATGTATACCAGATATTTAGACATCGAACAGTACAATCAAAATAAAAAATCAACAAAAAACTTTTGTTGGACGTATATTGATAAAAATTTGTCAAATCAACCTAGGTTTTCGTCAATATGAACAATTTTTATCAAATTGACAAAAACCTAGGTTGATTTGATAAATTTTTGTCAATATACGTCCAACAAAAGTTGTTTGTTGATTTCTTTTTTTTTTTTAGTGTAGGGTCATTTAACGGGTTAATCAATATTTAATTCCAAAAATGAGGGGACATTTATTTGAGTTAAGTTTAGTTGTTTAAGTAAATTTTAAATAACTGTAAAATATAATAATAGCGCCACCGCGCTAAATAAATGAGAAACCACGAATTTTCGACAAAAAAAAACCAATTTAAACGAATAAAAAATGTAAAGAGAAATTCACGATAAAAAAGCGAGAAATTGTACAAATTTGCATTGGTATAAACATGCTGTTGAATTCATAGCTGTCATTATCACAAGCACTTATGACAATAAAAAGCTTATGAAAAATACAAACAAACTAACAACTAGTGAAGAAAATAATTACGTTGAGTACTAAAATTTGGATTAAGTTTTTAATTTATTTGAAGAAAATGTTTGAAACAGACAAACGACTCACCTTAGGTAGATAGCTTTAAAAGCGACGATGAAAATCCTTCAACAGAGAGAAGATGTTTAATGAGACAGTTAGATAGTTATTCAATCCGCATGGAACAGCTGAGTAAACATTTTCAACAACTTTCCTTGAAATATTGTTGTTGTTCGCTAGTCAATAGAAAATAACGTTTCGTTTTCACTTGTTACTTATAAGAAGAAAAAAAATTAAAATTAAAAAAAGTTTGATTTAATTTAAAACGAAATTTCATTAACATGTTTACAGCGTTAAGAATTTAATTACTATGCCAGACTAGTGCTTATGCGCATGCGCTCATGCTCATCATAAAATCTAAGCAATGCTTAAAGTTAGAAAAGTATATCTGCTGCAGAAATAAACCAAAATAGGAGCGAGAAAGAGAGAAGAGGTGGCAGGACGTGCACATCGCTGATACACTTGCAGCAGTTGCACTAAAAAACAAGCTGTATGGAACTGTTTACAATGACGTTGTTTGCCAACAATCGAAAGCAATGTTGTTCGCCTAAAAATAGTCTTATGAAATAGCATTAAGCAACAGCATAAAGCCACATTTAAACATTTATAATCATAATAATTGGGGAACTTGGGAAGTAATTTGTCTGTGTATTTGTGGAAGTGTTTACGCCCGCGTACAAAAAACAACAACAGCATTAGCTGATCAATTTAGACTGTGGTAGAACAACAACTAACAACGCTTGTGCGTTTTTTGTATATATTTTTTTTTTTTTTTGTTTATTTATGAGCACGAAATTCAATTGAAATGAGCATAGAAACAATTGGTTTCTTTATCATAACACCAGGACCGCCCAGCTTGAAGCAGATCTGACTTGCATGGTTCGCTACTATGCAAGTTATGAAAAATTCGAATTTTTTTTTCAAATTTAACAAACTGGAAAATTCGCCTTAGCACCTTATTTGCAAACTTTTGCAAAAAATTCTACACAAAATCCACTTTATCCACCATGGATAATTATATTTGTCTTAACACAGTACTCTCCTATTTTACAAAAAACTACAAGTGCAATATACGGAAATAATATATTATCTGAAAATTGTTGGTAAACTCGAACGTTGATTTTGAAATTTAAAATTTTTGGGAATTTACCTTGGTTTTCAACCTCGTGTAACATGATGAAAAAAATTGAATACAATTTGAAAAAGCCACATACTTTGTTATTTGAACGTCGCTCTTCCGAATGGGGTGCATAAAATTTCAAAAAAATTTCACCTCATTTTTGCAGAAATACCCCAAAGAAATGCAAACTTACATTTTTTTAAATGCAATTTCCTCGATGATACCGGATCTTGAGTGCATTGAAATGCACGTATAACGTGTTCCCAATGGTTCGACTTCAAAGATATGCAATGGGAAAATTTTTTTTCATCCCTCAAATTGAAAAAAATGGCGTCCGAAAACAAAACTTTTTTGATTTTTGATTGTTTCTTAATTTTTCGAGTTTTTTCGAGGGACCGTACCGGTTATGATTTTTATCAAAAAAGTCAGATATTAACAGTTATATTTTAACTTGTACGAGTATTTTTCCCGACAAAAATACTAGTTATTTTGTGCCTTTTATTTTTGCGGGCAAATATAACGGTTACTTTTGAATTTTATTTTATCGGTCAAAAATAACAGTAATTTGGTGCCTTTTATTTTTTTGGTCAAAAATATCAGGCAATTTGTTTTTTTAAGGCCGCTTGGCCGACTAAGAAACTGTTGATACCATTATTTTCGTTTTATCAGCGCGTACATATGAGCTATAAAATAGCTGAGCCAAAAATAATGGC
Organism: Coremacera marginata; assembly: GCA_914767935.1. Classification (NCBI taxonomy): domain Eukaryota; kingdom Metazoa; phylum Arthropoda; class Insecta; order Diptera; family Sciomyzidae; genus Coremacera; species Coremacera marginata. Next base: position 55,488,869 of record OU612047.1, read on the forward strand.
ATCAATACTTTTTTAGTCGAAGAGGCGAATTTGAAAAAATTCAAATTGCCTGATATTTTTGACCGAAAAATAAAAGGCACAAAATAACTGTTATTTTTGACTGATAAAATAAAAGTCGAAATTTACCGTAATATTTGCCCGAAATAATAAAAGGCATAACATAAGTTAATTTTAACTTTTATGGTAAAAGTCGAAAATTTAAAAGGCGTTTAATATTCGTGAAGCTATGGCCATTAGGATCGTAATGGTATATTTGAAAAAGTCCATCGACAACTTTTTCGGTCCCTGGTTTTTTCATAATTTTATTAATAATGTAACGTATATTGTTAAAAAACAAATATGAATTTGTCAAAAAGTGAATTTTGTTGATATAAAAAATTATTCACAGCTTTAATTATACGCTCGTTCTTTGCCCTTGAGTCTTCAAAGTTGTCCGATTTCTACCAAGAGGAGTTGAACGGTATTGGAAATCATTTTGGAATAATTTTATTTTAGGGCCCTCCCCTCCCCTTTTTTGCTTTTTTATTTTCTAAATATGTATTTAGAGAGCCCCTAAATCCAATGCTGCAAAAAACAAAGGTCGGTCTCAAATGGTTTAGGATAGCTTCACGGGCGACAGCATTTGCTTCATAAATTCGATGGTTATGGAAACGAGGGACAAGAGAAAATATAATGAAATAGAGCTTAAGCAAGAGCGTAATATAGATAGTGATATATATAGGATTGCCATTTATTAAACACTTATGTATTTATAAATTTTTAGCAAAATTGTTTAGAATTGACAAGTACTGTGTGAAATCATATTGAATTTAATATTTTTGTGATTTTCAATATTTTTTAAACTACTGTAACTCTCTAAATTTGCTGCCTCTTACTTAAAAGAAAAGCGGGATTCGACAATCAATGTGCTTGCGAAATAAAAGAAAAAGAAGCTCCACATCAGATATTATTAACGGATGAACTTACGCAGCTTTGACTCTGCGACTTTTTTAGAGGCAGACCTTTAGGTTACAATAGTAAATTGTTAAAATTTCAGAATATATATAAATTTTTACATGTGCCTATAACTACCAAATTTTGCAAATTGCCTTGGAAAGTAAGAAAATCTTAGAAGTGAGAATATCTTTCAGAATAAGTTTTTAGAAGATGACTGGACAAAGAGTCATTTGTGTTTATGTAAAAGTAATAAATATACAAATTTTTAGCAAAAACAAATTGTGGTTTTTTTCAAAAAGAATTAAAGTTCAGTTGACAAGCTATCATTCGTTGAAAATAACAGAAATTGTCAGTAAATTGTTATATATTCATACATTTTATATAATAATATGTAATCATATGAAACTATAACAATAATCTTAATTTAACCAATAAAGGTATGAAATTAAGCTACTAACATTATTACTTATATATTAAAATCTTTAATTAAAAATATATTTGTTTTTGGCAACCCTAGTATTTGAGTCTGCAAAAATCCTGATTGCGCCCATTGCACTTAGAACAGTTCAAAATCAATGTTGGATCCCACTGATATAAAAAATGGCATTTTATAATCTTACTATATAATATTTTGCATTTAACCATGTTTATATTTCGATATCATCATGTATGCAACACTTGCTTTAAGTAGTTATACGCAAAGTAAAAGTATAAATTTATTTATATACCCCAACGCGTACTACGTAAGGGGTATATAAACTTTGTCATCTTACGGCATGTTACGGGATGGAAAAATATATATTTTTTTGATCAGCATCATTTCCTGAGCCGATTTCTGTGTCCGTCTGTCGACACGATTACAGCCGCAATTTTAAAGCTATCGCGATGAAATTCAAAAGATAAGTTTATTTTTAAAAAAGGAAGATCAAGTTTGAAAATGGATGAAAACCGCGCCTACCTCCCATACAAAGTGACTTTATATTAACCGTAAAATGTCTTTAAAATCCACAAAAACTAAAGAAATGCCTTGAAATGCCTTGAAATTTGGCATGTAAGCTTTTCTCTTCAATCTTACTATGAAATTTGGAAAACTAGAATCTCCTCAAAATCTGCTCAATTTAAAGAAATGTCTTGAAACGCCCACTACCCATACAAAGTGGCTTTATTTTAAACGCAAAATCTCTTAAAAATCCACAAAAATTAAAGACATGTTTTGAAATTTTGCACATTAGCATTGATATATAATATGAGCCATCTCTATGATATATGGCAAAATCTTATCAAAACCACGCCTACCTTCCATACAAAGTGACGTCATCAAAATAGAAAAACTTTCGTTAATATATAAAAGTGAATGTCATCGTGTATGTCGTGGCTAAATACTTCGAATATACTTCAGTATGGCAGCGGGGGGGTATTTTAGCTTCGGTACCCTGCCGAAGCTCCACCCTTACTAGTTTTCTAAAGTTTTTATTTTCCGGTGCTTCAAGCTAAGGTAATATTTTAAGCTATGCAAATTTTTTTTTTCGTTTTTTTCGGAAAATGAAAATTTTTGAAAGAGCTCGGAAATATTACTTAAAATCTAGAAAAAAGCTCGAAATTCCTGTATCAAAATTTTATTGTTCTTTCACTTTTCGTAGCTAAGATATTTCACCTCGATTTCCACAACGAGGAGGTGAACGGTATTGGAAATAATTTTTTTGTTAATTTTTTATTTTTAATTTTTTTGAAATATACACATACATATATATAAAATAGATTACTTTACACATATAATATAGATTCAAGGGAACATAAATTCAATTTGAAAAAAAATAGGTAACATGGTGAAGTATAGGAAAAATTAAATTATGTATGGGAAACGCTGTTATGCAAATAATGCATCCGTGATACGCCCAAAATATTAAAAAAAAAATCCAACTAAATTAAAAAAAAATTAATTAAAAACAAAAATAAAACATTAAAAATAAAAATTAAAAAAAAAAAAAAAAATAAATTAAATAAAATAAATAAAATAAAATAAAAAAAACACAAAAAATTACATAAATAAAAAAAATTAATAAAAAAATTTTTTAAAAACTATGTACATATATAAAAAATTTAAACAAAAAAGTGATTTCTAATACTGTTCAGCTCCTCGTGGTGGATATCGGAGAACTTTGAAGACTCAAAGGCAAGAATGGGTTTATGACAAAAGCTGTGATTATTTTTTTTAAATAAATTCTATTACATTTTAGACAAATTCATATTTTTTTCAGCAATATACGTTACATTATTAATAAGTGCGTGAAGATAAATTCGTAAATCCGACGCTAACTTAGCCATATTTCCAAAAAGTACGAATTTTAAATTTGTACTATTAAAAAGTACGAATTTAACTTTAAGTACCTACGAATTAAACTTTAAGTACGAATTTATATAAAAAACTACGAATTTCACTTCGTTTTCCTATTTTCAAAAATTTCCTATGGCTAATATCCTTAGCGGGCCACAATGGGTAATATATCCTTAGAAAGGTGCTTTAATTACCTCTCTATTAAAATACAAAATATTAAAATCGTACAAGTAGTTATTGAGATTTTTTAATTAAAAGTGAGTACTATGAATCGAACTTTGCAGTACTTTTCACTAATTTTCAAAAATTTCCTATGGCCAATATTCTTAGCGGGCCACAATGGGTAATATATCCTTAGAAAGGTGCTTTAATTACCTCTCTATTAAAATACAAAATATTAAAATCGTACAAGTAGTTATTGAGATTTTTTAATTAAAAGTGAGTACTATGAATCGAACTTTGCAGTACTTTTCACTAATTTTCAAAAATTTCCTATGGCCAATATTCTTAGCGGGCCACAATGAGTAATATATCCTTAGAAAGGTGCTTTAATTACCTCTGAATTAAAATACAAAATATTAAAATCGTACAAGTAGTTGTTGAGATTTTTTAATTCAAAGTGAGTACTATGAATCGATCGATCACTCCATTTTAAAAAGTTTGCTTTGGCCAAAATCCTCAACGCGGCACAATTAGTCATATACCCTTTTATATCCTTCAAAGGTGCTTTAAATACCTGTCCATTGGTATATAAAAAATAAAAATCGTAAATGTAGATATTACGATCCTTTATTTAAAATTTAGTATCATAAACTATGATTCGTGACTTTTTAAAAAATATCTTATATATCGGAAGTTTAATCAATTCTGCATCGAATTTTCAGTTCAGAAGTAATTTTGTATTTTTCCCTTAGTTTTATCATATTTTATGAAGGTTTTGAATATTAAGTTTCCTGGTTGATATTAAAAAGGTTTCTTTTCAAACGAAGTGAAATTCGTAGTTTTTTATATAAATTCGTACTTTAAGTTAAATTCGTACTTTTTAATAGTACGAATTTAAAATTCGTAGTTTTTGGAAATATGGGTTTGTGTCTTTGCTAAGTTAGCGTCGGATTTATGAATTTACCTTCACGCACTTATTATTAATTACATTATGAAAAAATTCGAAAAATTGAAAACAATGAAAAATCAAAAAAAAAATAGGTTTTCGGACGCAATTTTTTCAATTTGAGGGATGAATAAAATTTTCTCATTGCATATATTTGAAGTCGAACTATTGGGAACACGTTATACGAGCTTTTCAATGCACTCAAGATCCGGTATCATCGAGAAAATAACGAATAAAAAAACAAATTAAATTTGCATTTTTGGGGTATTTCTGCAAAAGTGAGGCGTAAATTGCAATTTTTTTTTAAATTTTATGCAGCCCATTCGAAAGAGCGATGTTCAAATAAGCTTACGACGTTTTTCAAATTGTATCAAATTTTTTTCATCAGGTTACACGAGGTTGAAAACCAAGGTAAAAATCACTACATTTGGGCGTTAAAGAGTTAAATAATAATTACAATCAATTGCCGAAAGTATTGGTCGAGTCTTTCGGGTCGATATTTCTTTCAGCAAGATAATGATTATTTACTAGATTAATGTAAATAAATAATGTTTAAGCCTGTATGATACTTCATTTTTTTGCTCAATTTTTGTCATTGAAAATGTAAACTAGAGCAGTTCAAATAGTACGAATGCATGGATTCAATTGGTGTGAGTGAGTACGCATATAGTACGAATTGGAGAAAAATTTGTAGGACGGACTGTATTTTCTTTGCATTTTTTTTTTTGCCGTTTCTTTCAATTCGTTCTTCGTTAAGTTTCGATCAAATATTTACTGTGCTGTTAATAATTAATTTGGCATTTTTAGAGTAAACAAAACTATTTAATATAAATGTATGCTGAATTGGAAGTGATGTGTGTAGCTAATATTAATTTATTAAATGCAAGAGCAGCTGCAAAATACCAGAAATAAAAAAGTAACAACGTTTATCCTTCTCTTACAAAATATGTCTGTCCTGCTCATGCGCCACTTGTTTTCAGATTTTAAAATTGGACAAAAAAAATTAAGTATCATACGGGCTTTAGGTAATGTTCATTTTAAATGAATTAAATATAAAATCGTAGTTTGAAAATTTTAACTAAAAATTAAAATAATCCAAAATATAAGCATCGAAATGTAGTGTACTGAACTTCTGGCTTAATAATTTAACCACCGGATGGAATTGATTTGGAAACCTTAACATAAAAAAAAACTGCGCGCATTGAAACTTATAGCACCAATTCGCGAAACCACACTTATTGTAGTATAGAACAGGATGACAAAAATGAATTAAGGCATAAAACACCGAATGATCTATAATGCAAGAATGATGGCAAGGACGGGAAAAAAAGCTAAAATAAAATATAATCAGTACGTCTAGACAAAGTGGCAAAGCATGTTAGGTACTGTAAGATAGATACAGATACACAAATACAGAGACGCACAGCTGACAATGTTCATTGAGGAAACTACCCTGTAGCACGCAAATTAACCACAACCAGCTGAGCCGAGCTGAGCGAATTCTTGTTGAAACACTTTGCCAGTTATAGTGGATGAAAAAAAAAAAAAAATGATAATAATAAGGGTTCATGTTGGCAACAATGAAAAAATAAACAAAATTAAAAAAAGGTTGAGGGTTATATCATGTGCGGGTGCGGTCGCAGTGATATATGAGAATTTTTAAAATAAACTAGCAAAAAATATGAGTATTTATGGCTTGAAAACTTCATTCATCATGCTGCTAAAGAATGTGTCTAAGAATAAAAAAAAAAATTTTCAAAGCCAGTTTTACATACAAATTACAAAAGTACACATACACACACACTCACACACACAAAGCTGCGTCATAAACGCATTAATACAGCAGCCGACAATTACAACTACAATAACAAATATAGCCGCAATGCTTAAGAAAACCAGTTCTAAGCGGCTTAAAAACTCGCGTCAACAAAATTCACGATTTGGCTTTAAAAACGCCAACAAACTTCAATATACGCTCTCGATCAGTTAGTGACTTGGCTGTTCAATTGGCCCCAAAGTAAACACATTCAAATCCAAGCAATTTTTAACTGATTTTTTGGCCACAAACAAATGTGTTGGCTAACTGACTACTAGCTGGCTTATTGGATTTGTGTTCGTGGAAATTATTAAAAATAAATAATAAAAAAATCTAAAAAAACACGCTTCAAGAATATTACAAAAATATTTGCGCTCTCCTCGTGTTTAGTGCTCGTCATCAATAACGACGTTTAATGCTTGACTTTATAGTTTTGGCCAATTTAAGCCAATGACTTACGAACGAAAAGAACAACCTAAAAAAAATTAATATTATTTGGAGAGAAAGAATAAATATGTTAATAATCGGTACAAGAAATAAAAAATGCAAAATAAAAAACAGCGTGAGCTGGTCATTTGTTAAGCACGTATTTGTTGGAAACCGGTAGGGTTCTGCAAGTGAGGCCATGTAAATTTTTGTTGGTTTAAAGAATTTAAAAATGATAACATAAGGCAGGCGGAGACATCAAAAATTTTGTTGCTGTGTTGACCTGAAGGTTGGTATGTTGAAGTGTTCCGAAACAAAATTAGGTTGGCACAGATTTTAGCGTTTCTAGAATGTAATGTCAACGGCCCTTAGTAATAAAGAAATTCTAAGTCGAATCTATCTTAAACTCAACTTTTAGCCTATCATTGATTGAAAGCTAAAGTCGATTTATAGAAAGATTCCGACTTAGAATTTCTTTATTATTAAGGGCCAATAACTTTATGTCGCCAATTTTATTCATTTTATATAATACTAACAATCCACAGTGGTCCACGGCTTCGCCACGTCCGTTTTATCTTTTCAATAAAGAGGCTCTATTCAGTGCTGCCGAAAGTTCTAAAATAGTAGTACATGTATTCTGCCGTCATAAGGAAGACTGCGGCATCTAGCATGGAAATTCATTTTATTGTATTCCCCTTATAAGTCATCTATCCTCTTTAAGATTGTAATATAAAAATCCCGAATTTTTGGCCCCAAATCTAAATATTTTAACCTAAATTGTCGCATCTACACAAAATTTATGTATCATTCCAGGATAAAAAAATGCCGTATCTACATGTCAACGCCGCACTTTGCCTTTGTTTTTTTTTTAGTTATACATACACAATTTGTTTTCAGTCATAAAAAATAGAATTTGAGTCATACGAATTTTTTTCATTAAGTGTACAAATTTATTTTTTTTTTTTTTTTTTTTTTTTATTTATTCGTTTCATCAAACAGAGAACAATACCTCTTACAGACTACTATAACAATTTTTATAACATCTTATAAACTACGCAAATAAGAAGCAAGATTACCATTACAGATAGAAAAAAATAAAAAAAAAATAAATTATTGAACGTAATCGATACAATTAACTTACAAAGAATGAGAACTAGAATGGATTTTCAAAGTAACGATGATTGAAAGTAAGACGTTAGGTGATACGGAAAACTTGGAGAAGACTAAGTTTATTTTTAAATTGAGCTCTAGAGATTGAGTCGAAAATGTCAATCAACGGCAAAACCCTGTTAGCTTCTATAGTGCAGCGCGTAATTGGCTCATTTCGAGCATATTCCGATCTGTGAAAAGGAATGCGAAAGATAAATTGGCTATGGAGGTGGCGGGGTGGGGTTACGAAATCAAGCATACCGAGTAAAGTAGGACATTGGATATGATGAATAACCAGGTCACGGATAAAAGTAACGAACTGCATCTTGCGTCTTGATTCTAGGGAACCGATATCGATTAAAGCACATCTGGCAGAGTACGACAGAGGTTGATGGAGGTTCCAGTTGAGTTTAGATATCACATATCGTGTGAACTTTTTTTGGACTATTTCAATTCTCAGCATTCTCAGATGGGGCCGAACTAGTGAGGTATACAAAGATTTGAGGGTGTAGGGATCATTAAAATCCACTGAGTTTCTTATTAGGAAGGCAAGCATCGAGTTAGATTTATTGATGATAAGATTGGTATGATCTTTGAAGTTAAGGCGAGGTTCTAACAGAATGCCGAGATCCTTTTTAGAGCTAACACGTTCAAGTAAGCATGAATTAATAAAATATGAATTCATTAATGGTGATGGTGATCTACAAAACGAGAGGCATTGGCATTTGGAAATGTTAAGTGGCAAATTATTAAGCTCGCACTAAGCGAAAATTGAATTTATGTCTGTTTGAAGAAGACTTGCATCCGCGTTCGATTTAATAGGTCTGAATAATTTAAGGTCATCGGCGAAAAGAAGGCACTGGGAGTGCTGTATGACTGTAGGAAGATCATTAATGAAAATTAAAAATAGAAGGGGCCCTAGATGACTGCCTTGAGGTACACCGGATGTGACTTCGAAGTCATAAGAAACGATATTGTTTACCTTTACTGATTGGCGGCGGTTGGATATGTATGATTGGAACCAACATAAGAGGTTTGAGTGCAAACCAAGGGAGGCGAGTTTAAATATTAAGTGCTTATGGGAGACCTTGTCCGAAAGCTTTCGCAAAATCAGTAAAGATTACATCGGTTTGAACACCTACTTCAAAATTAGTAATGATAAAATTGCAAAGAGTACTAAGTTCGTCAACGTTGATTTACCTCTCAGGAACCCATGTTGTTCTGGAGATATAAGGTTTTTAACGTGAAAAGTCAATTTATCACATATAATTTTATCGAATAATTTAGGTATGACAGACAGTTTACAGATAGGTCGATAATTTTTTATGTCTTGCTTAGGACCGGATTTGTGGATGGGAACTATGTACGAATGCTTCAAGATGTCCAAGAAGCAGCCAGTTGACAGCGATCTCCGAAAAATAAGAAAGAGAGGCGTCGCCAGGGTAAGGGCGCAATTTTTTAATGCAATTTGGGGTAAACCATCGGGGCCCGACGTGGGGCTATCTTTGAGACTCAATAGAACAGTTTCGATATCTTCAATTGAGAAAGAGATATCACCTAAGTCTAGGGTAGAATCAGAGGGGCTACTAGACGATATAGGATCAGAGCTAGACATTGGGGAATAAACTGATTTAAAATAGTCAGCAAATAAACTGCAAATAGTTTCGATGTTATCGGAGGTGGAGCCGTGGTACGACATAGCGCTCGGTAGCCCATTCGATTTCCTTTTGTTATTAATAAATATCCAAAAGTACTTACTATTTACTTTAAGAGTTTGTTCTGTGGAGGAAATAAAATAACTGTACGAGGGGTGCCTTTTATATTTCGGGATAAGAGAACAAAAACAAATATTAATCATCGAAAATCACTTTATTGTTTTTCAAAATATTCTCCATTAAGATCTATACACTTTTGCATGCGTTTGAACCAATTGTCGAAGCACTTTTGCCACTCTGATTGAGGTATCTCCAAAACATGCATTCTGAATGCCGCAACCGCTTCTTCGGGCGTCGAAAATCGTTGTCCACGCAGTTTATTCTTCACGGTTGGGAATAAAAAGAAGTCATTCGGTGCCAAGTCAGGACTATACGGCGGATGACCCATCAAATCGATGTTTTGGGTGCTCAAAAATGCAGTTGTTTGAGCCGATGTGTGAGAGCTCGCATTGTCGTGGTGAAGAGTGATCCGTCTTCGGCGGTTGGTTTTCCTGATTTCTTGGAAGACAACTGGCAAACAAATGGTTGTGTACCACTCAGAGTTGACTGTTCTGCGTTGTTCTAGTGGTACGGTTGCGACATGTCCATATTTTCCGAAAAAACAGGCGACCATTTGCTTGGAAGTGCTTCGTGCGCGAACAACTTTTGTTGGATTTGGCTCATCTTGAAACACCCATACAGTCGACTGCTGTTTACTTTCGGGCTCATACGCGTAAATCCACGATTCATCACCTGTCACGATGTCATAGACGTGTTTCGAAGCACCGCGATCGTATTTTTTGAGCATTTCCTTCGACCAATCAACACGAGCCTTTTTTTGAGCGATTGACAAATTGTGTGGGATCCAACGCGAACAAATTTTTTTGACAGTCAAATGTTTATGCAATATTGAATGTATGCTGGTCCCACTTATGCCTAAGGTTGCCTCAATCTCACGATAGGTAACATGACGATCTTGCAATATCAGTTCGCGCACAGCATCAATGGTTTTCGGAACAACAGCTGATTTCGGACGACCTTCACGAAATTCGTCTTGGAGTGAACTACGACCACGATTGAATTCACCATACCATCGATAAACACTGGTCCTTGATGGAGCTTCATCGCCAAAAATTGAATTAAGTTCATCCATGCACTGTTGCTGTGTTAATTCACGTCGAAAGTTGTAAAAAATAATCGCACGAAAATGTTCACGATTTAATTCCATTTTTAGACCGAGATGAATCTTTTAAGTTACTATAAACAACACAAATAGCGCTCGTATGTCAAAACGTTCTGAGTACGTATAAGCCAACAAATGTCAAACTTTGCGATAGAGCTTTCAGTTGACAGATTGCAACACCAGGGTTGCCAAATCCCGAAATATAAAAGGCACCCTACGTAGAGGAACCTATTGAGGACATCGAATTGATTTTGAAGGGATAAGTAGATTGATTTAAGATTTAAGTTAGACGTGTCAAGTCTGAAACGCTTATAGGCATTATTCTTTTTGTTTTTTAAGTTGGAGAGCCTCTTGTTAAACCACGGAGGATTCCTATTGTTAGAAGTCGGCTTCAATGGCACGAACTCAGTTATCAAGTCTTTTAAAATTGATACAAAGGTATCATAAGATCTTGACAAATCTGGTAACCGAGTGATAAAGTCCCAAGAGATCGATGACAAATGTGCATTTATTCCAGCAAAGTTTGCGTTTTTAAAGTCAAATGAACGTATTCGGTTAGTAACTGGCTCCTGGTATTGGTAAAGAGAAAATTTAAAAAAAAGTGGAACATGGTGATAAGTACTATTAAAAATTTGAGAAACAGGTATGTCTGGCGTAACAAGAATTTCTTTGTCGACGAATACGAGGTCAAGAATACGATTTAAGTCATTTTTTGAACTATTGATTTGAACTAAGTCATATTGGCTGAAAAAATCAATCAGAAGAGTTTCCGTTAGGCTGTGGGCATTAAAAGGATGAAGATAATATTCATTGACAACAGGCATCCAGTTAATGTTACCAAAGTTGAAATCACCAGCGAACACTACGTGCTGGAAAGTGGTTAGGTTCTCGAGAATAGGACGGCAATTATCGAAGTGTGCGTTGCATAGGTCAGCAGAACTGTTAGGTGGAATATAGCTAACTATGAGAATAAGCTCGAAATGATTCGACAAGGTGAGTTTAATAATAATTTGGTCCATGTCTAAAGCCGCTGGATGTGCTGCACTATCGTGAGGGTGTATTTCTTCACATGGGAATGAATTTTTAATCGCCACCATAACCCCGCCCCCACGTGACAAACCAGTAATTACAGTACTACGATCCTTTCTGTAAACATTATATGAGGTACCATTAAATAGCTCAGAAGTAAAATGATGCTCTGTCAACCAGGTTTCCGTAAAAAAGATAAAGTCATATTCTAGTGAACAAGAAGAAATAAAAAATTGATTCATTTTAGTTCTCATACCTCCGATATTCTGGTAATATAATGAAAACTTAAAGTTAGCCGCAGCGATTGAAGTTGAAGTTGAGACCCCGTCTAGTCGTTTTTTTGAGAAGAAGATAAATCCCCTGGTGAGCGTCTTTGGTCCCGAGGATGTCTTGGTCTCGGTATAAATTCGTGAACCAAAGTTCCAGCCGGCCAAAGACTATTCGATAAGATGTTGTCAAAATCGATGTTGTGAACCAGTAACTTAAAGGATGATATTTCTCGTTCCACATGAGAGGATAGTTTGTAGCAGATTACAGGTGCTGATAGAGTTAAAATTTTACTGTTGATGTGAGCCAAGATGTCGTCAGCTGTTGTAGATGGTGATAGCCTGGAGATAAAGATTGTTTTCCGAGGCGGTCTATGGACGGCGACTAAATTGACGACAGGTGTAGAAACCCGGGACAATTCGCACGTAGTAGCAGATGACACAGAGTGTTGAGGATAAGCAGAAGTGTGATTCGTGGCAGCATAGTCAAGATCATTAGGAGCATGACTCTCGATCGATGGTGGAGTGTAGATTGTGGCGATGGCAGCTGGCACATTAGGAGATTGTTGTGCAACAACTGGGACAAGTCCTGAAGAACCAGTTGGCTGGCCCGTCACATTAGTGGTCACTGGATCTACCGCTGAATCTACCCGGACAAGACTATGATCCGAGGAGTTAGTCGCAGGAACAACTGGTGGTGTGCGCTTAGATTGATTTGATTTCGTTTTAGCGCTTTGTTTGGCCCGACTTGCTCTTGTGAGTGCACGAGTTGTACCAACGTCAATGGGTTGATCAGATATACTGGGAGTGGACGACTTTGATGTTGTATGGTTACTCACTAGATCACAAAGATTATCGAGGTCCAATGAGTATTTAGTGAGGATGTCCATAGACAGAATGAAGTCACTCTTCATTTTCGCGACATTGAACGGCAGCCAAACAGCATTTCTAAGATGGTGGCACTCGAGTAGTTTCTGCAACTAATGCAGAACCATTGCAGGCCAGGAGAACAACGTAGTGCTTCACCAACACGATGTGGAAGATCAGCGCATTTGGCGTGAAAACTATTTTTGCATCCATTGCAGGAAATAAACGCGTCGTAAGTGCTCCACTCGGACTTACAGATTTCACAGGCAGCCATTTGCCAAGAAAATGAGGTTACGTTGAAACCACAATGAGAATGCTAAAGATTTGATGAATTCCAGATAAAATGAGACAGCCTGATATTCTTCTGGATTCCAAATAACGGCAAGATATGATTTAGTGTGGGGTTGACAAGAAATAGTTAATTAAACTTGTAAAAATGATAAAATAAAATATGTTGAAGACACGAGCGAAAAAATTTTACGTTAGATGTTAACGAAGAGTGTTGCCAGATGAAAAACATGAAGTAATATATCTTTGCTTTATATATAGCAAATAATATAGATCCTATATTTCGGCCACTACATCAGCAAAGAAGTTTATAGCGTTGCAACCACCCTTCCCATCGGATGTACTCCCTTTGAAACACAAAAATCTCTTAAAATTTTTTGATGAGTAACACAAATTAAGTAGACAGCATCATCGAAAACATGAGCTAATTACCTAAGCACTACAATCAGCAATTTCGCAAGCGTAAGCAGTAGTTAATGAACTAACCTTTCTTTTTATAATGTACATAGAAATGTCAGGGAGACGGGTATGCCTATGGACGAAAGGCAGAGAGTAAGGATAACAGAAAAATGTTATAAAACTCTTATAACAGATGGAGTTGTCTGTAAAGAAATCGCTGGTAACGATATCAGTATATTCACAGACGGCTCTCTTGATGAATGAAGAGTTGAGCCTATTCTGTGTACTGAGGTTGGGGAGATTTGATGCATGACAATCAGTGGGTCAGGCGTCACTTTCAGGTCATAGAGTGTCTTACCAAACTCAATAGGTGCGCTCAGACAAATGAGCTCACACTTATGTGGGTGAGAGGACATTCTGGCATAGAACAGAATGAATATGCTGATTCTTTAGCGAGAGAAGGATTTTTTTCTTACACTCTGTGACTTACGATACTAATAAATGTGTGTTTTCCGGTCACCTGTGCCAATTATCACTATAATACTTTCAGAGCAGGTAAGGCCTTGCCAGAGATGGTGTTTACACGATTTTGAAAAAATTTAGGGTTACGAGAGTATGTCGCTTCAGCGACAATATATGCAAAAAAAAATTACTTTTCTTTCATAACTTGCAAAAATTTTAACCTCATCTTGAACTACGAAAAAAAATAAAATTAAAAATCTCGAAAAAACCATCAACTTTCAGCAGCTCTACAAAGCGAACCATTTCTCCAAATAAGTTAAAATTTTACATTCGCTATTAACTAGCGAATTTGATATTAATTGTTTATCAAATTGCATCATTAGATTGGCGAATTTCCACCACACCAAAATTGATTTTCACAACTTTCAAATTGATTTTTTTTTTTTAAATGTCGCCACTGTGCGTAATTTGAATTTGCCGTTTTTGAGTTTACAACTTTTTCACAGTAAAAACAAAAAATATTTAAACAAAAGTTCAACGACAGCTGAAATAACAAATCAGGTGGTACCTATATCGTCTAAATAGGTTCAGTGGTTCTCGCGTGATTGTGGAACATCTGTTTATATACGCTTTTATATAAAAGTATAGATAGATAGACAGATGGGCAGTAGAAGTAGGAGTGAAAAAATTTATTTATATATATATTGACCACCATTTAGATCCATAGCACCTGAAAACCAAGTTTCAATATGAAAACATGTGCAATTAAGGAATTATAATGATTTCGTAAAAGTGGGCGTATATACAATATATATATATGTATATTAAATGACCTTTCAAATATATTTATTATAAAAATCATTGCTACAATATTTTTATAAGCGAATTTATTCCAAAGTTGTATTTTTTAGTAAAAAGAACCGTTATTTTCTAAAAAATTTACGTTATGAAGTTACTAAAAATATATTTTTTTTTAAAAAAGCTTACAGCTAGACCTTTTGTTTGATATACAAAAATATGTACCTCTTTTTTTTTTAATTTCACACTATATTACATAAAATTGAAATTTTCCAATTTTTTTGTTTGTTAAAAAATCTGTTCAAAAAATATTCTATATCTTTGCCAATATCCAATGATCTTAAAGATTGACATGCCATTCGAAAGGTAATTAAATGCCTTTTCAACGATATATAATACAAATATCATTATCAGATTTGAATTGTTTAATTAAAAAAAACGTTATTTTCTAAAAAATTTACGTTTTTAAGATACAATACTCCAATTCAGGAGGAGTACGCCCCCACTGCCAACAACTTCCTCAATCTACTTTCACAATCAAAGCTCAAATGGGCAATTGAAAGCTTCAAACCGTTTCAGTCACCAGGACCAGACGGCGTAGCCTCCATAGAAATACAAAAACTTATATCATAAAGTAATGGCTTATGATGATCTACCAAGGCTGCCTAGACCTCAATCACATCCCCACACTTTGGCGACATGTGAGTGTTGTTTTCATACCTAAGGCGGGCAAAAGCTCACACGTATACCCAAAAGACCTTCGACCAATTAGTTTCTCATCCTTTCTGCTAAAAACTCTCGAGATAAATAGAAATCCACCTGAGACAAAAGATAGTAGAAAAACCATTGTCATGGGCACAACACGCTTACACCAAAGGCAAATCGGTGGAAACAGCTCTTCAAAAGTTCTTCAAAAGGAATATACAATGATAGCTCTTATTGATATAGAAGGTGCCTTTAATAACGTCAAAGCAGAGGCTTTCATAAATGCGCTAACGGAGCTTGGGGTGGATGCTACGCTGGGAGCACTTATAAATCAAATGCTAGTGGGCAGGATTATAAGTGCAAATCTCGGTATGGCATCTACGCTAAGATCTGTACCAAGGGGAACTTCTCAAGGAGGGGTTCTCTCGCCTCTACTCTGGAACCTAGCGATTAATGAATGGTGATAGCTTATGCAGATGACATTGCTATTGACACTTCTGGAAAATATATATCTACACTTCGAGACATTATGCAAAACAGCCTTAATACTCTCATACAATGGATTAATAGCTGTGGACTCGGCGTCATACCTGAAAAAACGGATTTAGTGATTTTCGCAAGAAAACACAATCTACCAACAATCAGTCCTCCAAAACTGGGAAAAAAAGGCAATGGGTAACGAATGGGGTTTACAGCCAAGTGTTACTCACTGGCTTTACACGGCATTAGTAGGGCCAATATTGCTATATGGTGTCATTGTCTGATGGCAAGCACTAGATAAAAAAACATACCTCAACATACTTCGCAAAGTTCAAATAATCGGCTGAGCTATATATTAGTGGAGCATTAAGAAACACTCATACAGATGCATTAGGTACTATGCTACACCTTGTACCACTTGATATCCTAGTAAAACAGTTGGCTACCAATGTAGCCATCCCTCTAGAGGCCACCTCTCAATGGAGGGGAGGGCACATAAGGACACTCTAGCATAAGGAACTTCCTTCCTCCGATACCCAAATCCGTAGACTACATCACACAAAAACTTTTTTTTGCCAAGAAATTTGATGTATCCATTTCCTCCCGCGAAGAGAGGGCGGTTGGAAACCTTCAACCAAACAATGTCATCAGAATCTATACAAATGGATCAAAATTAGATGGCAAGGTTGAAGGAGGAGTCCACTCTGATGCATTGAACATAAATCTGGCCTTCAGGCTCCCCGACTATTGCAGATTGCCCCGACTATTGCTTCAGATGAATGCAATATCCTCCATGGATATGTACATACTATCTGATAGTCAGGCCGCCTTGAAAGCCCTAGAATCTGTTGAAACAACATCCAAAACAGTAATTCGCTGCCGCAGATCCCTAAATGAGATGGCAGAGCAGCTCAAAATACACCTACGCTGGATTCCCGGACATAGAGACTTTCTAGGAAACTGCAAAGCAGATGAACTCGCTCGCACTGGAATAACCAAACAACTATCGATAGAGAAAGAGTGTATTGGTATATCCCTCACCACATGTAAACTACTCACAAATGAGCTATCCTTAAATAAAGCCAACACATTAGATGGTCCACGGGAAGCACATGCCATACACCTCGTCAGATTTGGCCAAAAATCACCCTAAAACGCTCAAAAGAACTGATATCCCTGAAAAGGGATCAAATCAGTACTATGATAGGTATCCTAACAAGAATGTCTAATAGATAATCATGCACGAAGATTAAACATCCTTCACAACGACTTCTGTAGAAGCTGCAGAGATGAAGAGGAGGAGGAATTTGCAAAACATCTTCTCTGCACTTGCCCAGCGCCACCTTCACTTAGGTAAATGGTTCTATAAAGATCTCGATGATCGCTCAGAGTCTTCGGTCTACCGAATCTTTAGCGTTGTCAACAGCTCAAACTGGTTTAAATAGAGTGGAAAATAAACCCATGGTATCACAATGGGCCTCATTGGCCTAAGTGTGTCTCAAAGGAGACAGCCGCTTCAACCTAACCTAACCTAAGATACTAAAAATATATATTTTTTGGAAAGCTGAAAGTTTAACCTTTTTTTTGTATACATAAAAATATGTATTTTTTTTTTAAATTCACACTATATTACATAAAATTGCTATTTTTGAAACGCGCAAGAATAATTTTATTACATAATAGTGATATAAATTTTAATAATACTCCACCATTTATCATTAATGCATTTTTTGGCAAGTGGTCATATAAATCCCAATTGACTGTGACAACATTTGCATTCGTTAATGGCTTAAGCATATATCAATTATTCAATTTAATAAAATGGAAACCAATGTCCGAAACTGATCGACTAAAAATACAAATTTTATTCACTGGCTCGAAAATCCCGTTAATTTATATAAATATTATAGCTACAATGTTACCTTAAAAATAATTGTTTATTGTAATGGCGATATTCGAAAATATGGAGTAAGAAAGCAAAACATCTAAGGTAAATTTAGTGAAATGAACAACTTTCCGTACAAGGGCAAATCATTGTATCATAAAAAAACAACATAAAAAATCAGATAAATCATATATATTATATACCAAATGAAAGATAAATTTTCAAGCTTTAATAATTTAGTCTGTATAATTCATAGTAATAACGGTAACTTTGACAAAATAACGGTTTTGTGTAAGAAAATATTTTTTTATTGCATAAAAATACCTATAAAATACAAAGTACTCAACAGATTGCGTTAACTTCATCATTTTTCTGAAATAGCCTTATATATTACCTCTTAAATAATACCTTAATCATTAACGAACGAACTAAAATGGCCATCTCAGCCCTTAAAAGGACTTTGACCGAGCTTCTTATGATCAATTGTGTTGTGTGTGATGAGAAATGTTTTCTCACACAATTCATCGAGAACTGGACCTACATGTTTTACGCCGACTCCGAACGACTTATGTTCTCAAGAAGCTTTTCATGGCAGTTTTTAGTCTCTGAGGTTTGCCATTGTCTGCAGAGAGGTTACAGCCGAACAGACAAATTAATTCAATTGAAAAAATTTTCTGTGTCAGATGGAGGATTCGAACCTGGGTTCTCTGGCGTAAGAGTCACACACTATATACACTATATATTTAGAATAATATAGCTTTTTCTTCATATTTAATTTTCTTCATAGACCTTATAACAAAAAAAAAATTTTATAAATCGATAACTCGAAAACAAATTGATAAATCGACTTTTCCTTTGGCTATTCTTAATTTTTTGAGAGAACTCTTTGAATCCATCGTCAAATCGCAGCGCCTCGGAAATCGTAATATCCCCAAAATATCAAATCGGTTGGTACTTATACCGTCTAAATCGGTTCATAGGTTCTGGCGTGTTTTTGCAACGCTTTTATACAGGGTATCCCGCGACTGAATGCAACTATTTACACAGGTGAAAGATGATATTGCGTTGTTGAGCAAAAAATCGTATAGAACGGGCAAGGGGGTTATTTTCATATTTAGGAGCTACAGGGTTAATTAATATTTCACGACTTTGATTCACAATATTGTTTCTAGCAGAAAAACTAACTCACATAAAACTTATTTTGAAAGCTATTTACAAACTCAATCACCTCTCTAACGGTATATCAACAAAACCCACCGAAAAATAAATTAAAATTTTTTTATTGTTAACCTTGAAACATTTCGGACCAGTTGCTTTTTTAATAAAAAATTCATTGAGTTGGCGTTATCTTAAAACAACATAGTAATAATTCCAGACAAATTAAGCAGACTCATCCAGCAACAAAAACTTACAAGATGCAATATATTTTAATAAATCATTGGATATTTCAGTCCCAAGTCAATAAACTAGGCCAAAGACAAATGATCTCTGAGCTGGCACAGAAAAATTTCAACGAGTAAGATTTTATTTCTTTTTTGATTTTTCTCAACAACAATCTGGTAATGCCGTAGCGAAGAACATTCTACCGAAATATCGTTTGCATTTAAACAAAAATCTGCTCATTCTATCCATAGCCAGGAAAATTGCGTGTAATAAACTGATCAAAAAAACAGATGTAAAATCGATCAAAGCTAGTCTGAGGAAAAAACTTACCCATAACTCCGTGCCCCAATTCATGTTGTTGAAGTTTTCCTGTGTCTCAGCCAGCTTGATAGATTTTCGATGAAATGTAATCCAAAATAGGAGAAACAGTGGAAGTTGTATCCAATAGCTGTGGTATTCCCTAAACAAACAAGGTGCCCACTACGCAATAACAACAACAAAAATTACTTTTAGAATATTATATACAACGTTATGCCGGAATTTTGTGAATTTGATTAATCCTCAGGTAGTGGCGGCGAACGACCGGCCTGACCGTTTTAGAAAAAAAAGCAGGTAAAAATATCACGAATTTTTTTCTGTAATTTTTTTCAACACACTAGAATTCAACTGGACGAAAGAACGCGTGCAGGGAAATAAGCGATGATGATGTTGATAATAAATGCAGCAAACGAGAAGAACGCGTAGAACCGGCTGCGCTGTCGACAATAAAACTAACGAGTACGTAATGCAGTGGCGGCGTTGGCAATAATTAACAATTTGCAAGGTTATGCTTGTTGAAAGGTTTCACAATTGACAGGTGTGGCTCAATGCGTATTTTTCGTCACTGTCGTTTTTTTTTTTTTGCCAAACACAATTTAGTGCATTTTTTTCCAATCTTCAACACTAGAATTTCACTATATAATTTTGTTTTAATTTTTTTTTTTAAATTTTTTACATATTTTTACAAGTTCAATTTCCTTTTTAATATTTCATATGATTTTAAAGCACTTGTCTACTATTTAAATTTGTTTTTGGTTTTATTTTCGGTTTCTATTATTGCAGCAAATGGTTTTTTCGTTTGCTATACACGTTCTTTATGAGTGACGCAGCCTGATTTTATTCCTTGTTTTAAATGCAAAACTTGTTCTATGCACTTATTCAACTAGCTAGCTACTTGCGAAACTTCTATAAAACCTTCTTCACTTTGCAAGCACGACTGCCAGCAATGAATCCAACCAGTTCCAAGGCGCACGGCGGAGCAGCCCCATTTTATACGTAACTGGAATTTTCGTATGAAAACTTAGTCTGGCACTTGTTACGATATTTTTGCTTTTTGATAAAATGCAATGAAGAAATGTTGTAATCGTTGGTCACACCTTTGCTATTATATATTGTGATTTAAAACTATTGCAGTACAAAAATAATTGGGAAAATTCCTGCGTTTAACTTGAGAAGTACTCGCTCCGCGTATTCACCCCATAAACTTCACGTTCACTCGATAAACTGAAGAAATCGTATCGTTTCAAAAGAACAGCAACCTAAAGATGGCGTCGAAATCGGAACACAATGGAGCTGTCAAAACTGGGGAACACTGCGGAATTTAAATGACACAGGGTGTTCATGATTATTTTAATTAAGTGTGGAGAAGCAAAAACGCCTTCTGTGCAAACCCTGCAGCGTCAAGAACTGGTACAAAAATAGTGAATTCATTAGTACTAAGAAGACAGCTACTAGTACCACGCCTATCTCCAAGTAATGCTTTTGACTGTCGCATTTAACATGGGCTTGTCCTACGAAAAGGGTTAATTTTCACCCACTGCATCAACACGTACTAGTGCAAGAACTGATTCATTGGGAAATATATTGCACTAGTGCCTTGGGGCAGATATCGCACCAGTTCTAAATTTGGGTCTCTCGGAATAGATATTCGACATTGTTTTTCAAACACATTAAGAAAATTTAAATTTAATTTAATATATTAATATATTTAATATTTATTTTAATATAAATATACATATAAACACATTTACATATTTATAGTATAACAAACAACACAACAAACTCTTGGGACTGCAGTAGGTTGTCTGCATGCAGTTAGCAATTAAACACACACTCCATCTCCATTGAGTCATTTATCTCCATTGAGTCATCCACTTCATTTTTCATTTTCGTTTTTCTGGCCTAACTTTATTTTAGTCAATTATGTTTCGGTATATTTAACACTTTTTAACAAAATAAAAGAAATGCCGGTAAAAAGAAGAAAACAACAAAATTGAAGTTGAAGCCAAACCGGCATGGATATACGTTTATACGCGCAGCTCGCTAAATAGCTTTGTTTCACTTTCTCTAACCGAATTTACTAGCGCGTTTTTGCCTACTAGGGTACGATAGATAACTAGTTCGTTTATAACCTTTAAGTACTAGCACAAAAATAGTGCACGGTGAATATTGTCTACCAGCTCGCTGCAGGGAACATATACGCTGCGTCTACACCAGACAATTGTCCTATTTCATAATTAGTATTAGTTGTCAAATTATTGTCAGCTGCAAGGAAATTGTCTGATTATGACGAAGGTGGGCGCAAGACAATCACTAGACAATAAATGGCATTTGTTTCGTTACTGAACGTTTCTTTTGCTTAATATATTCACAAAAACTACGCAACTAAAGCGTCCTTAAAATTAATAATAAAGTTGCGCAGTTTTGGTGGACCAATTAAGGACTAATTCACAGAAAAAGCCACTGATGCTTTGCATAAATGCATTTAGGAACAGACATGTTTTTTGCAGACTCTAATAAGGTGGTGCATGCTCCACTTGAGGCCTCCTTACATTGTCTTAATGTGTGTTACGACATGTGAGATAGAAAGTTTAACCGAATTTCATCACACTGTCATTTTTTATTTTTGTGTGACAATATACATTTTCCCTTTTTAGACTAGCTTACATGATCACTTTACTGTTTTATACTTAACGCATTACTTAGCTTGAAAATTTGGGAAATAAATCGAAACATAACATAGCATAAAAAACACGAACTTAACAAAATTTATTTTCATTGCAATTCACCATCAGCTGTTTTTGACAAGAGCGTGGAAACATAAATATATCATTTTGAGAGAAAAGTGTACAACTCACTAACACTTTATTATAGCTCCACCATTCTCATACCTTGCAGCCTTGCTACCTTGGGCAGCCGTTTTATTAAATCTATTGCATAAAGGAACATTGCCTTCACGTTATGGTAGCAAAAACATGATAAATTTTACTTTCGCCATTATCAAACAGAAAACTATGTGTATCATACTGTGGAAAAAATAATGAGCCAGAGAAAACAAGAGAAAATTTCAAAATTTGACAGACAAGCAGATAATAGCTGCGTTTTTTCTACAATTGTTCTACTCAGGTGTAGAGCGAGTTGGAAAAATAGGGAACAGCTTGAAACCTTAATATCAGAGGCACTTTTGAACAAAGCTGCCTTGTGTTTTATGTTTTGATCAAAATAAAAATCAATAAAATAATTTGAGAAGAACAAAAGAGCAATAGTAAAGACAAATTTAAAACGCTGCAATGAAAAAAATTATTGAGATCTTGTTAGATTCATCCATAACCTCAGAAAGATCCAGTTAAACCGAAACGGATACCAAAAGCTCAAGCGTTCTGCAGATGACATTGATGTTTGTGTTGAAAAAATGTGTAATTTGTTGTCATTTATTGTAAATACTTGACAACACTATAGCAAGATTTTTTTCTACGCCATCTAGTGTGAAACCTAAAAACTTTGTATATTGCTCCAAAAATCTACACTTGTTCTCTTTCTGGTGTAATATTATTTTTTTTTTTTTTTTTAAAGTTTGTTCCAGAGTAGAGCAAATTCTTGAAAAAAAACACAGCTAATGTGTGGCATGCGCCTAAGTCCCAATATAGTCCCAAGTTAGACTATAGCTGTTTCACTATTTTTTCATGTGAGTGAAAGAGTAAAAATGCTAAATCGCTGGTACGAACGATTTTTTGGACGATTTTATTTTCGCCCATGATAGAGTTATAAGGTAGGTGCAACTCGGAGATAAAAATATGAAAAAGCAAAACATTGGCGTAGGTATAATGTCAGTATTGACATTAGCCGTTTGCTCGTTCAGCCATAGGGATGTATAATTTACTTGTAGTCGTATAAATAGGTTGAGTACCCAGATTTAATGTGTTGAAATGTAAGAAAAGTAAGCAAAAACCTACAAATTTAATAAAATTAACAGTGTTTTTTTAGATATATTACAGAATTAATTGTATTTTGGCTTTGAACGAGGCAAATAAAAGTTAACATTTAATATCTTTTCGTTCAACTACGTAGTTCGTTTGTGCAGTAACCAATTTATTTGTGTCACTATGTACGGCCGCTTTGAACTGTCAAAATATATTTTGACAAGGGAAATTGCTGCTGAAAAACATTAAATTTATTCTTTTTTAAATAAATCTGCGATTGTTCGCTTATTTTATCGTTTAAAGCCACGAGATGATACCACATCTTTCAACAGTAACCTCGTTGTTAAGCAAAAACAGCAGCAGCAGCTGCGCCGCGATAGTAAAATACAAGCAGCCAAAATAAAACTGCCTTAATTACCTTCGGCTGATTTTGACATTATACCTACGCCTTTGTTATTGTTTTATTGTCGGAGAGAGCGTGTCTCAAATGCACCTACCTTATAAATGTTTCATGATATTCGCCTTCTCTTCGGCTACTGCGTCCACAAACTGAAAATCGGTGAGAGAAATCGTCGTCATATCGGCATGTCTAAATTGGGACTTTGCTTTTTTTGACAATTATGGTGGTCGGATTTCAGCCGTGCGACCAAGGTTCATTAATATAGGTTAAGTCACTTGAGAGAAAAGCACTCTTTTTTCGCCTTTGCTCGAACTGTCAAAGTAGCTGTTAGCTAAAAATTATACAGATTCGAGTTTTTTTTCCTTGATTTCCATTCTGACAGTTCGACAGAGCTTCTCTCAAGTGACTTAACCTATATTAATGAATTGCGTGCGACTAGCTACATTTATTCTGCCATGCCTACATCAATCAGTCACAGGGTTTCATATATAACTTTTCTGGTACTAAGTGCTAATTTACAAATTACGATATTGCGGCGATTTTTCTCTTTCAATGTAAATTGAAAAATTTAAAGCGAGAGAAAAAAAATTTTGCCCACTACGGTCAAGATTGATTAATATAGGTTAAGTCACTTGAGAGAGCTCGGTCGAACTATCAGAATGGATGAAAGGAAATCAAGAAAAAAAAAATCTGAATCTGTACAATTTTTAGCTAACAGTTATTTTGACAGTTCGAGCAAAGGCGAAAAAAGAGTGCTTTTCTCTCAAGTGACAACCTATATTAATGAACCTTGACCACGGTCACCAAATTATTTGATAAAAATATGAAATCACGGGATTACAACAGTGTTGCATTGTGGAATTATTCACAACATTTGTGTTTTCGCATTAAAATAGTACAATTTCAGTGCGAAATGCATGAAAACAATAATGAATCCTGCTTACCTAGCGTCTACACCAGACAATTTGTCTTAACAATCCCAATACACTCACACATTTTTTACTAACACCCTCACATTTTCTCAGTCGGCAGCTCAATTATCAGGCAGACAATTGAGCTGACAACGATTTGACGTATGCTGACAATTTTTGACGTTTCCTTAGAAAAAATGATGAGAAATGTTAAAAAACTAGAAAAAAGCACTTCGAAACAGAAACACAGTGTGAAAGTTAAGTTTTCCGCACAAATTTTAATTTTTTCGTTGGCCAACGACCTCCCGGTGCATTAGTTAAATTGTTCTTAAACATTTTTGTTAACATCCTCCAAGCGCCACCACCTGCAACAGAAGAAAGTGCAACGCAAATTTCTTGCTTTCGCTGGCCAACGTCCTCCAAGTGCCATCACCACCAGTACAAATCAGCGCAGCGCAAAATTTCCTGCTTTCGCTGGCCAACGTTCTCCAATTGCCTCCACCAGCAGCATAAGTACGTTATGCTAATAAGTGTTTGATTTAATAACAATTTAATAAGTGTTTAACAATTTAATAGTGCAGTGTGATTTTTGTTAACATCCTCGAAGTGCCACCACCAGCAACAGAAGCAAGTGCAAAAAAAGGAGCTAGAAAAATGCGTTGCACATCCTGTGTTGGTGGTGGTGGCACTTGGAGGATGTTAACAAAAATTAACGTTGCACTTGCTGTGTTGGAGGACTTGGAGGTCGTTGACCTGCGAAAGGAGCAAGAAATTTGCGTTGCACTTCCTGTGTTGCTGGTGGTGGCACTTGGAGGATGTTAACAAAAATTCACGCTGCACTTACTTGTGCTGCTTGTGGTGGCACTTGGAGATCGTTGGCCATCGAAAAAAAAATTAAATTTTGTGCGTAAAACCATACTTTTTGATCTCGCAACTTTCACATCGAAATACATATATGCATACCAAAACCAGCGCTTTTATATTCTTTTTTATTCTTTTTTCTATTCGCTTTCAAAGGAAACGTCCAATAACGAAACAAATGTCATTTATTGTCTTGCAGTTGTCTTGCCCACCTACGTCATAATCAGACAATTTCCTTGCAGCTGACAATAATTTGACAACTAATACAGATTATGAAATATTTATGACAATTGTCTGGTGTAGACGCAGCGTCAGCTACCATTATTGTCAAAACCAATACAAAAAATTTTCTGTTACTTGGCAAACTGAGTTCAACCGAGTTTCTTCATTAATTTCAGTACCTTCATTTATTCTACCATGCCTACATCATGGTATAATGATTAACAAGGTAGGAGTGACAGTTCTGTTGGCGATTTGGAGTTGTCGAAAACACACTAAGGGTATTCACTTCACTGCTGAAATTTCAGAAATCGGAAATTTCCGGCGAGTTGAAGTGAGCGACCGTTTTAAATATTTCGTTTTTTTTTCACATGCATCTGCCAATCTAAAAATCGCCATCGCTTCATTTCGCTAGTCATGCGATGCATGTCAGCAGACAGTCTCCTTGTCGCATGAACATATACCATATATGTACTTTAATAATTTTATAAGCTGCCATCAAAACTATAAATCAATTAAAAAAAAACTAATTGAATTGCAATTTCTTTCTTAATTGCAGCCATTTCATTAGCAAGTAGGCGAGATTTGACAGAATACTCTTCTTCTTATATAAATTATCATATTCACAATGGCTCACACTCATTAAACAGATTCGCTTATGATTACTGAACACATCTTTCCTTCGCAAATTTCCGACGATTATTTTTCATCAACTCAATATATGATTAAATTTAAGCAAACTTCGGAAAACCAAAACAACAATTGCACTGAACTTTTCGTAAATTTCAGCATTTCTGAAATTTCAGCGTTGAAGTGAATACCCTTACTGGAAAAGAGAAAACGAAGAAGCAGCAAAACAGATCAAAAGTTAAACTTTGTAATGATTTGACAACTCCCGATCGCCGCTCGTGAGAATAAAGGTAGTTGTCAAGGCTGCCTTGTAAATTATTGTATCATGGCCTACATTAAGGTGTTCTCATACGGAAAATCAGAAAAAATAGGCTGCCTTATTTTGACATTTTCATAGAAATAAACATCGAACAATGTATGGAACTTGTCAAAATAAGGCAGCATGTCAAAAAACATATTAAGGGTATTCATGCAATGCCGAAAACGAGCCGAATATGCCGAAAATCGGAAAAACCGAAAACGCCGAATATGAACTGTCAAAATTTGTATGGAATCTGATATTCGGCATAGTTTCCAGTTTTCCGCACGATTTTGATGCGTAAATAGCGCCGAATATTTTCGGCAACCAGTTGCTGCCACCTTTCAAATATTTTACATATATATAATACAAATATTAAGCCAATGTTGCCACTT
This sequence comes from Coremacera marginata, assembly GCA_914767935.1. Classification (NCBI taxonomy): domain Eukaryota; kingdom Metazoa; phylum Arthropoda; class Insecta; order Diptera; family Sciomyzidae; genus Coremacera; species Coremacera marginata. The sequence continues at coordinate 55,516,030 of OU612047.1, forward strand.
TTTCAATGCAATTTAAAGAACAGCTGATTGATATACGGCATTCGCCGATAACTAAAAAAAGGTACCTCATGCAAAAACAGCGAATATTTTCCGATATTCGGCATCGGAAAATGTTCGGCATTGCATGAATACCATTATTGAAAAATGTCATGGGATGAGAACACCTTGGCCTACATCAATCAGTCACAGGGTTGCATAAATAACTCTTCTGGTACTAAGTGGTAATTTACAATGGACGATATTGCGGTGATTTTTTTTAACCGATTTTCTGTTTATGGGCCGTATTATGCTGGCGGCCATGAGCACGTCATGGCACGCATTGTTGTTGTTTCAATATAAATTGAAAAATTGAAAGCGAGAGAGAGAGAATAAATTTTGCAGTTCTTTTTTTGAGAATAAAGTAGTTTCCAAAGCATTATTCGGATGTGATTGATTTAAAACAAAGTGAATAAAATTTTTGAATCATGAGCCACTTACTCAAAAATGAGTATAAATAAGTATAAGTAGTTTCGAAAGTAGTATTCATATTTGTTTCATTCAAAACAGCTCAAAGCTCATTAATATTAGATTTTTTTATGTTTTGATTTAGAGTATTCGTTATATATTGAACTACTTTGTGTATTAGAATCACCGTTGATACTTATTCTGTTCATGGCTGAACCAATAAAAATGATTTGTTTTGTTTTTCAAGTTTAGTACATGTTCTGGTTGTAATAGAGGGTCGTTGATTTCAAACCTTATGCCAAAATTTTAAAAATAATTTGATACTAGAGTGGACCCTGAAATGTCTTTTTTTTTTTGTTTTTAGTATTACTTCATATTTTGAAAGTATAAGGGGGTCGCTGATTTCGAATCTGACGTCAGAATTTTAAAATTTAAGATGGTTAATGGTGTTGCCACCTAAAATGTTTATATTTTCACGAAGTCGGTGCTGGAGCAAACACTAGGTAAAAATGGGTCACTGAATCCGAATTCGTGCCAGATTTCGAAAATTGTGTAATTTTTTTTTAATAGTGTTGCCATCTACTAATATGTATTTTCAAGAGTTTCAACATGGTTTGACAGTGTTTTGGGGTCGCTGACTTCGAATCTGATGTCAGAATTTTAAAATTTAAGATGAGATACGGTGTTGCCATCTAAAATTTTTTTATTGTCAAGAATTCGGTGCTTTAGCAAACACTAGATAAAAATTGGTCGCTGAGCTCGAATCCGTTACCAGAATTTCAAAACTGTGCGACGAATTCGGGGTTGTGGCGAAAAAGATGTAAAATGGGTCCGGCTCGCGTATGTTTAATGTAAAAATCAGAGAAATTCTTTTTCTTCTCGTTGTTTATTATCGCGGCTTAAAAATCGGTGGCTCACATTTAATAAATTTTGAAGGTCTTAGCTTATTTTTCTTACATTTTCTCATATAAAATATGGATAGTCAATTGATTCATATGGTTACAAATAAGTTATACATTCATATAGCTCAACGAGTAAAAGTCAGTGTCAAAAGTTTTTCTTACCTATTGGTTGCTCCATCACCGAATTCTTGAAAATAAAAGATTTTAGGTGGCAACACCATTAACCATCATAAATTTTAAAATTCTGAAATCAGATTCGAAGTCAGCGACCCCTTAACACTGTTAAATGATATTTAAAACTCTTAAAAATACATTTTGGTAGGTGGCAAGACTGTTATAAAAAAATTACACAATTTTGAAATTCTGGCAATAGATTCGGAGTCAGCAACCCATTTTTGCCTAGCGTTTTCTCCAGCACCGAATTCGTAAAAATAAAAAAATTTTAGGTGGCAACACTACTAACCATCTTATATTTTAAAATTCTGACATCAGATTCGAAGTCAGCGACCCCTAAACACTGTTAAACCATGTTAAAAACTCTTGAAAATACATTTTGGTAGGTGGCAACGCTGTTATAAAAAAAATTACACAATTTTAAAATTCTGGCAATGGATTTTGATTCAGCGACCCATTTTTACCTAGTGCTTGCTCCAGCACCGAATTCGTGAAAATAAAAAAATTTTAGTTGACAATACTATTAACCATGTTGAATTTTAAAATTCTGACATCAGATTCGAAATCAGCGACCCCCTTATACTTTCAAAATATGAAGTAATACTAAAAACCAAAAAAAAAAACATTTCAGAGTCCACTCTAGTATCAAATTATTTTTAAAATTTTGGCATAAGATTTTAAATCAGCGACCCTCTATTACAACCAGAACATGTACTAAACTTGAAAAACAAAACAAATAATTTTTATAGGTTCAGCCATGAACAGAATAAGTATCAACGGTGATTCTAATACTCTAAGTAGTTCAATATATTACGAATACTCTAAATCAAAACATAAAAAAATCTAATATTAATGAGCTTTGAGCTGTTTTGAATGAAACAAATATGAATACTACTTTCGAAACTACTTATACTTATTTATACTCATTTTTGAGTAAGTGGCTCATGATTCAAAAATTTGATTCACTTTGTTTTAAATCAATCACATCCGAATAATGCTTTGGAAACTACTTATACTCATTTATACTCAGTTTTGAGTAAGTGGCTCATTATTCAATAGCGTGATTCATTCCAAATTTTTGATTGGAATCACTGAGCTGTGAACGAATAGTACTCGAGTACTACTTATTTTTAAGTATTCATTGCAGTTCTCTGATACATATATACCTTGTTATGTAACCTATTTAATAAATTATATTTTTTTTTATTATTTTATTAAAATTGTCTTAATTATTAATAAAATATCAAAAATGTTCAATTGAAAATGATTAGCTAAGGCCATTGCTGCTATAACTGTCTAATTATGTAGCTATTAATTTTAATTATAAGTTACCATGTAAATAAAAAAAAATTGTAATCGGTGGCATCGACTCCTTTTTTTCTAAGGATGCAGAGGCGCCTTAATCTATAAATATTATTACAAATTCACTAGATATTTCCTTAGCATAACCATTTGAGCATGCATATATCTGCAAGAAAAAAAATAAATATACAGTACAATTTATGATATATTTTGTATTCACCAAACGTTAAGTGGCTTTCGGAACTTCGTTTGTATCCACACCCTATACATTTTAAGCATACGTACGCGATTTACTTGTAGGCGCCTATCAACGATACTCTGCTCTGCCACAAAAGCAGCAGCACAAAACAAATCGCGCACATCTTGCTCCGAGAAGAAGTAAACCATGGTTCCATCACCGCGCACATAAAAGTTATCCTGCAGACACTTGCCTGACTTAAAACGTAGTTGAGCCAGATCATAGCGACCATAGTCGCGGAAAAGCACTAAGCCACCGGGACGTAAGTATTTAAAGCAATTATTAACAACATGCTGCATCTTAGCTGGTTCAATGGCAGAGAGCACAAATATTAACACAATAACATCCAGTGAGTTCTCTTCAAATGGAACCTGCCACTGCTCTTGCGTTGCATCCATGACAAAGACTTCACAACGTTGCTCATCGAATTCAGGATGAGCCCGAAAGATTTCAATGGCTTTAGCAGAAAAATCACACCCGAAAACCTTGAGTTGTGGTTCTTTGCTATACTTCAGAATTGGTAGGATTGTGTTGCCTACACCACAGCCTAGTTCAAAGATTTGTCGCGCTTCATGCTTTGTTTCAGTGTCTGTATTTGTTGGAGCTAGTTCAGGAAATTCTGTAAACAGCCAATGACGGTCTTTGAAAAAGCGATTCTGATGTATGCTATAAAAGGAATCCCAGAATTTGTCCGCATCAGATTGAAATTTTGTACGATCGTCGTCATTCATTTTCTGTGTGGAATTTTTCTTTACTGCCTCCAAGGCTTGACGTTCTTGTTCCTCATCCCATTCAACGTTGTCCCTGTGAAGTGATAAAAAAAAATATAAGCTGGCTAATTTATTTTTCCCATCAAACACCTAAGCTACCATGAATTAAACTCAAAAACTTCATCTGGATTTCTAAGTACTCTGTCACCTTTCTGTGGTTTTTTTCTTGTTCTTGTATATTCCCACTCGGAAATTAATCTTTGGCGACATTCATAGTTTACTACTTTGTGCTGCTTTAAGATACACACAAACTGTTGCAAGTGCTTACCATGCATTATGTGAGAAAACATCTTCTTCGTTGGTCAAGAACCTATTTCCAAATGCTGGACGTTTTCCGACCGTTTTATCGAATGCTCTGCTGCAATCCTGAGGAACTCCTTTTTCTAGCTGCTCCAACGGATTGTCGCACATGTTCAATTTCAGCGCTGTTGTTAATTTTAACATGGCTTATTAGATCGTATGTAAACAGCTGTTTACACAAAAGTTCTGTTCATTTTGTTTTGCGGATAAAGCTGTTTGCCACAGAGTTGCAGTGCAATGTACTTTTGTATTATTTTTTACTTTTGTACGAAGTATTCTTATTTTTATTATATGTATATGGGCCTCCTAAACTTATTGGTAAAATAAAATTTTGTCGGTCTCAAATGGTTTAGGATATACCGAGTAAGTTTGAATGTTCAGTGCAAATTTTAAAGTTTTTTTTAAATTTTTAAGACATGATCAAATTTATAAGGAAAAATACTTTAAAATTATTAAATTCTTTATAAGTAGTTAACATATTATGCTTTTTACATATAATGCACACTTGATGGTTTATCCTTTTACGAAATAACTAAAGCATGAAAAATTTTTATAAAAAATACTATTTAATTAATAATAATTTAATCTCTTAAACCATTTGAGACCAACCTTTTTTTCAGCATTTGATTTAAGGTCTCCAAATACACGTTTAGAAATAAGAAACAAATTAAAGGGGCATGGGTCCTAAGGTAAAATTATTTCACATAAAATTTCAAATTGTGAAACCTGAGGGTCCCTTTATTTTGCTCATCAATTTTGAAACGAGGGGACCAAAAGCAGAAAGTAGGTAATTGTTATACAAAAATAAATTTTATTTCCAAGAAAAAAATTTATACTGTCTTCAATGCAATCTTATCAAGGTTAACTCTCAAATGCAATCTTGTCAAGCATAAACTATTTATACCATCCCTGCAGCGTCAAGAACTAGTATTAAACTAGTGAATTCACTAGCAATCAGAAGACAGCTACTAGTACCTCGCCTATCTCCAAGCAATGCTTTTTACTGTCGCATTTAACATGGGCTTGTTCTTTGGGAGAGATATTGCACTATTATATCTTGGGGCAGATATAGCACTATTTCTAAGACTGGTTCTCTAGGGAAAGATATTAGAAATTGTTTTTCAAACACATTAATAAAATCGGAATTTATAATTACATTTTATATTTTACATAATTATATTTTTATTTATATAGACATACTCTCGACCTTCATTATGTTGTTTTCATCCACATCACTTTGTATTTACTTAAATTTCTTAAAACATTTCTTCCTATCTTTAGCTATTTTCCTTCTAAGCTGGCTTTTGTCACTTGCCACTTGCACTTTGTTCATATTTAACAATATTTAATTATTATTACGTTTTTCAGGTTTAATTTTATTTAATTTAATTTCTTTTTTTTATTATACTTCAGTTTATTTAACACTTTTTAACAAATGGCGACAAAAATAAGAATATAACAAAATTCAAGTTGCAAGTAAAGCCGCATGTATATACATTTATATGCGCTAAATAGCTTTGTTTCACTTTCTCAAATTGAATTTACTAGAGCGTTTTTGTCTACTAGGGTACGCTAGCTTACTAGTTCGTATATGACCTATAAGTACTAGTACACAACTAGTGCACGGTATGCAATGTCTACCAGCTCGCTGCAGGGATGACTCTCAGCCATGCATCTACCTTACCTTACAGTTCCATGGTATAATAAGACAAGGTAGATGCATGGCTGAGAGCAGACTACCAGTAGCGGAAATCCCTTAACATTTAGCCTTAATGACATTTTATCATTGTTCTTAACAAGCCAAAACTATAATTTTTCATGAACGTGGCATGTTATATGGTACTAAGAAGAGAGTACAATCAGCCCTGCGACAACCTTATAACAATAACAATAACAATAACAAATAATAACAAATGCAAAAACGAAAAATAGTTTCGAAGAAAGTGAGAAAAAAACGTCAACAAAATATGCAGACAAGCACAATCGTTGGCACCTGTTTGTATGAACAAAAATAGAGTGTCCCAATAAGAATTTGTGGCATTTTTGAAAAATGTTCTGAATCGGAGCATAACTACTTGACAATACAAAAAAATAGACATTTCTTGAGACACCCTTTATTTTGTTTTGTCTCAACAACGCTGATCGAATGTTCCCGTGATGATAGGAAAGAAAAAGCTAAAACAATAGGTCTGTTCGCGTACTTTTACAGTAAAAACTTGCCGATGACAATTTTTTGAGAGTAAGAAAAAAATTCTCTCGCAAAACAATGAAAATCTAAAAAGTACCCCAACAGAAAATTTGTTAAAATTTGCAATGTATGTCGAACTGTCAGAAAGCTGAAAAGAAAATAACAAAAAAAAAAAACACGACATTCAGCAAATAGCTAATTTTTAAATTTTGAGAAGAGGCGAAAAAATTTTCGCATGACAAATTCAACATATGTTCATGGTACATATGTTAAAAATATGTAAAAAAGATAATCATTTTATTTGCTTAAACATTTTTTATTTATTTTGTACATTTCATGAAAATTCTTGCAAGTAGAAAATCAGCCAGCAAAAATTTTTCAAAACTGGACTGAAGAGAAAAATCTTACTCTCATAATTTTCTTTCTTACTTGCAAGTTTTTGGGTAAACAAACGGATTTCTTGTAACAAATTGTTAAAACTTTTTGGGTACGCGAACAGACCTATTCACACAGCTCTGTTGAAGCTTTTGACTTCTTTTTCACTCTCGCATTCTACTGTCCACTTGGTATTAACCAGAGCTTTCAAATGATATAAGTTTCATTAGAATATGTTGTCTTTAAAAATAGGTAAAAAGGGATTTAAACTTTGTGTTCACGCAATAATATATAGATTCTAATACTGGAATGTATCATTTTGTACTTAATAGAATCCACTACAAAAGAAAAAGCAAAAACGAAAACAAATTTCTGAGGTTTGCTTACAAGCTTTAATTCTTGCTTTCAATTCTTGAATAATGTAGAAGAGGTCTATCATTCTTGCTGACTGAATAAGTGTGCTACCATGGTTTCATCCGAATCTGTTGTCATTAAAGTAGGTAAAAGGGAGTACCCAAAATTCGCGGGCATTAAGCTTTTTCATGAAAATTGATGTATATTTACCCTCTTAAGTACCTCCTCGCTTAACTACCCAACCCGCTTGAGTGCCTCAAATCATGGTATAATGAGACAAGGTAGTGTTAGTAGTTAAAATTCTCTCTTGTGGTGGGTACCGCAGCTGCCAAAACCAGGTTTTTACGAATAAAAGAAAACAAATAACAAAATTTGCAAATTATAATATTGTATGTGTTTGACAGTTGAGGTACCCGTCGCTCCGAGACGACACTACCTTGTTAAATATACCTTGCCTCAAATCTTCATAATTTAATTATCATTTTATCTATTATTTTCCCTTCATAAGTACCTCTCAAAATGATTTTTTTAACACAATGGCAATGCTCCACAATCTTTATTTCTTTTATATCAGTAGGGACTTTCAGACGAACGTTCGTATCAGTCGACATTGTAAGACGACAAACTTACGGCAATATTTTGCTGAGTTTTTAAGCAATCGGACATGTACGATGACGTTATTTCTTTGCAGATTCTCACGCAGAATACATCGGCGTAATCGCTAAACCATTTTTGAAGGCTCTTATAATTGGCCAATATTTTTACTCAATATTTCCAAGTTTTAGGAAAACTCTTCTAAAAATTCAGTTTTTGGAACGCTTGCCATATTTATTTTCTTTTTTATTTTTTCGCTTTGTTGTTGCTTAAAAAAGTTAACTAAAAGATAAAGTTTAAAAACATTCATCAAAAGAAAATTACTGACTTTTTTATTTCCTAAAAATTTTTCCTAAAATCTCGAACAAAATTCCTTATAAACTTATTGCTGTTTATGTTCTTAAATTTAAAAGTTAATTTTTAAAAAAGCCATTTTACAATACACAAAGAAGTATTTACCTTATTAAAACATAAGTTATATAGGAACATAAGTTCTTTTTTTGAATGAATTGAGTTCTTAAATAAAATTATTTCATATTTCCACATTTACGAAATGCATTGTTTTGAATAATGTTTTTTTTTTTATGTTAAAACAATAATTTAACACACAAAAGTTTTTCGTTTAACACATTCTAAGCAAAAATATGTATGTAATAGTTAGTGTCAGACCGAAACCGAAACCGAAATTCGGCCATTATTTTAATATTCTGTCGAAACCAAAACTGAATGTCTATATGAAAATTGTTTTAAAAAAGCATTTTGTTTTATAACATTTTTTTTATAAAAGTGTTTATTAAAAGTATACAAAAACATAACAATTCAAAAACATAAAAATAATGTACTATATGATAAATATACTTTGAATATTAAAGTTCAACGTTAAGATAATATATAAAGAGATCATTTTTAATTACACTTTTAGGAGCATTTTAGTATTTAAAGCTAAATAACTTAATATTATAAGCTAAAAATAAAAGCGTGTCTGCATTTTCGCCGTGCAAATTATTTCGTCGGTCCGGGTAAATCTGCTCTGCTGCACTGAAAAGTTGTTCACTGGCAATACTAGAAGGAGGAGCAGATAGACCCCTTTCACATTGGTCAAGAATTGAAAGCAATGAAAGTGAAAACAAAAGGGAACACAAAAAAATTGACGGTACAGAGACCAAAATGTACATATAGTGAAGAGAATGCATGAGGGTGGCGAAGTTACGGTAGTGAATCGCTGCTGGTGTATAGTTTAGGTTCGAAGCAGCGAGAATTGAAGGTACTACGGTAAATGGCAGCGGCCAGCTTCGGCGACATATCCAAAACTACAAATTCCATTCATGCAAGCCAAAATCCGCTCAAAACAGGGTTTGAGAGAATAAAAATAGCTTTTTGATACAATTATTATTTGCATGTGTTTTGTTTTCTATTATTATTTGCATATGTGTAGGTATGTGTGTTTTGTTTAGGTTTTAGATATTAAGAATTTATTGAAATTTATTCGATCTTAACTTCGTTCAAACATTTCTCTTTTGAGTTTGAAGAAAAATTTTTTCTATTGGAAATGACTTATTTTTTCAAAAGTTTCTTCCGAAATTGAAGAAATATTTTTGGCTATAAATTTTTCACTGCTAAAAAAAATGATTTTGAAGAAAAATGTTTGCTCCATAAATTTTAAGCTGCTAAGGAAATTATATTTTTTTTTTTTTAAGTTTTCTTCCGATTTCGAAGAAATATTTTTGCTCCATAAATTTTTAGCTGCTAAAGAAATGATATTTCTTTTTGAAAAAGTCTTCTTCCGGTTTTGAAGAAAAATTTTTATTTTTTAAATTTTTAGCTGCTAAAGAAATGCTACATTTTTCTTGTTAAAAACTTTTTCCTCTGATTTTGTAGAAAAATGTTTGCTTCATAAATGTTTAGCTGCTAAAGAAATGATTTATTTTTTTTAAAGTTTTCTTCCGAAATATTTTTGGCTTACAGTCAAACCTAAATCAGCGCGGAAGCGTTTTTATCAGTCAAAAATTTCTCATGCCCATACGATTTATATGTAGCAAACCATAATAACGCGGCGGCAACGCTGAGCGGTTGGAAAATCCAATTTTGACAGAGCGTTAGGAAGTAAAGTTGGTTGCAGAAGACAAAAAATGTTGATATAGCAATTCTTAAAACTATTTTTTTTGCATTTTCTTGAATTAACAATATGGAGGTAAGAATTTTGTTGATATTATAGTTTAAGAATAGTTTTAACTGCGGTAGTCACTTGAAATTTGATTTAAAAATAAAATATGCTCTAGTACATCTAATTCGTTCATGTTTATTTTTGACATTTGCTTGCCGCTAACCGCTTTCATTTAGGGATGGTACTTCGGCGTTAAAGATCAGCGTAAAAATGCTACGCTCAATACGCGCAGATTTAGGTTTGACTGTTATAAATTTTTCGCTGATTAAAAAAATGATTGTGAAGAAAAATGTTTGCTCCATAAATTTCAAATTGCTAAAGAACTTTTTTCAAAAGTTTTCTTCCGAAATTGAAGAAATATTTTTGGTTTATAAATTTTTCGCTGCTCAAAATTATAGATTTTTTCTTGTTAAAAAATGTTTCCTCTAATTTTGAAGAAAGTTTTTTGCGCCATAAATATTTAGCTGCTTAAGAAATGATATTTTTTTCCAAAAGTTTTCATCCGAAATTGAAGAAATAATTTTGGTTTATAAAATTTCAGCTAATGGAATGAAATGTTGATTTTTTTAAAAAATGTTTCCTCCGATATTGCAGAAAATTTTTATTATGGAGCAAACCTTTTTCTTCAAAATTATTTTTTTTAGCAGTGAAAAATTTATAGCCAAAAATATTTCTTCAATTTCGGAAGAAACTTTTGAAAAAATAAGTCATTCCAATAGGAAAAATTTTTCTTCAAACTCAAAAGAGAAATGTTTGAACGAAATTAAGATCGAAAAAAATTTCAATAAATTCTTAATATTTAAAACATAAACAAAACTACCCTATAGGAACAAACCAACTTGTTTTTAAAAACATCTAATTAAAAAACTAGTTTAAAATAAACCAGTGTATGAACTACTTTGAATTATATTAAGGCAGCATCCACTTCAATTCTAAATAGTTTTTATTGCATTATATATAAAGTAATCGAAATACTACTTAAAAACAAGTGATTGATAAACTACTTTGAATTATATTAAGGCGGCAACTACTCTGATTTTGATTGCAAATTTTGGTTTTAATTGCAAATTTTTATTAGATTACAAGTTTATATATATTTAACCATGTTATTTCATCAAATATTATTAACTTTAGGCCATCAGCAAACTTTTCAATTGATTATTTTAAAGTAATTAAAAAATAATTTAAATATAACTAATTTAACAAGTAGTTGACAATACGCAGACGAAAGTCAATTGACTTATTTAGCGGACATCACCATACAAAATATGTTAGTTCGTTCTATGGGAAAAAGTCGGAATTTAACTAGTGGTTGACAAAAAACTACTTTATCAACTACTTTTAAATTAGTTGATTTTCCTACAGGGTAGAAACAAAACACACATACCTACACATATGCAAATAATAATAGAAAACAAAATACATGCAAATAATAATTGTATCAAAGAGCTATTTTTATTCTCTCAAAACCTGTTTTGAGCGGATTTTGGCTTGCATGCATGGAATTTGTAGTTTTGGAAATGTCGCCGAAGCTGGCCGCTGCCATTCACCGTAGTACCTAAAATTCTCGCTGCTTCGAACCTAAACTATACACTAGCAGCGATTCCACTATCGTCACTTCGCCACCCTCATGCATTCTCTTCACTATATATACTTTTTGCAGTGACATTAGGGGCGGTCACATTATCAAATTCTTCATCAAAATATTGGTCAAACAGTTTGACCACGCGAGGGTTCATATTATCAAATTTTTCGTCAAATTTCATTATTGTCTTGCACACCGAAGTGAACACATCAGCAGCACTCCATATGCTTTATTTCTAAATAATAATTTTTTTGTAAATTTCCGATTTAATCGCCAGTTATGGATGTAGTCTATAAATTTCAATAAAATCATTACAAAAATCTTCTCCATCGTGCATTTTGAATTGATGTGTTCGCGTTGAAATCTTTTTTTAAGTGATGAAATCGCACTAGAAAATTTGACGAGTGTTCACACGCCAAATTGTTCATCAAATCGATGGTCAAACAACCGAAAAATCAAAATATTTTGATTTTCGTCAAACGATTTGACCAACAATTTGATGAGTGTTCACATGTCAAATTTTTCGTCAAATTCCATATATATTTCTGTTGGTCAAATTTTTTGATGACTTGTTGGATGAAAAATTTGATCATGTGACCGGGCCTATTGGTACCGTCAATTTTTCTCCCTTTCGTCGCTTCCGATTTGCGGCGAATTGCCCACAAACTCTGAAAATTGAATTCAATTTTTGACCAATGTGAAAGGGGTGATAGGTATCTGACTGCCACATTTTTTTAATAAGAAAAATGGGCTGTGCTGCCAGTACTCGTAAATATTGGAATCCCTTGGAATTAAGGGCTCATTTAAGAAAGTCTTAAGTTGTTCTTTGCCAGTCAATAGATCAATTGCATTTGTACTTGGAAGCGTGTATGACATTTCTAAATCGTGTGACTCCCAAGGAAAATTAGTACTGCTTCTTATGAAAGACAATCGACAATCAACAGATTCCACAACATCGTTCGAATCAGAAAATGTTTTAATGTGTTCATCAATTAAGTTCTAACATATTTTTTAATAATTTTTAGAAAAATATTCCCGCTTAAAGCGTGTATCGAGTAACGTAAAAGCGAACTCACATTTTTGATTGAAGTAAATGAGTAAATGAATAGCCGAAAATGCCTAAAACGGCCGAAACCGAGTATTCGGTCGGACAATAGTAATACTAGTATATGTGAAGTAATGAGAGTTACTCAAGCGGGTTCGCTTAAGTGCCCAGCTCGAGGTACTTTAGCGGGATTTTTAATGTCAACCTTAAAATGTCGACATTTTGAATGAAGTACTTAAGCGGGTTTTACAGTATAAGATTAAAGGTGGCGGATAGGGTTTCAGTGGAATTCAAGAATTCAGTGCTGGGCCGAAAGCTAGGTAAAAATTGGTTGCAACATCCTGATCTGTTGTCAAAAATTCAAAATTACAAGAAATCGTAAAAATACAAAAAATGTAGGTCGTAGGTGTAAAACCTATTCGCCATTTTGAATTTTAAAAATTCTGACATCAGATTCGAAATCAGCGACCCCCTATAACTGCTAGATGATGTGTGAAACTCTTAAAAATACATTTAATTATTAATCCGCCATCTTGGATTTAAAAATTTTATACAATTTTGAAATTCTGACAACGGATTCGGATTCAGCGACCCATTTTTAACTAATTTTCACACTAGCATCGAATTCATAAAAATAAGTTTACGTGGCAACTCTATCCGCCATCTTAGATTTTAAATTCTGACTTCAGGGTGTGTGTCAATAGGAAACTTTTCACTCGTGGTAGGAAAGAAAATAGCCAGTGAAATCAAATGTGTGTGTGTTGAAATAAATTTGTCTTTTTTGCCGTGTCAAATGGACGATGAAATTTTGACAGTTACAAATTTTGACATTTTACATTTCGGCCATGTTTCAAAATGTCGAACAAACAAAAATAATGGTGTTGCTTTATGTTGACAGCGGAGTCCCAATCACTCGCTCCTGCTAGCACTAAGCCACATACACAAACAAAATATAAATTTTAATTATTCACAATTTAAATAACAAGCACTCGAAGTAAATATGGCACGGAAATTAATGTCTTGTTTTTTTTCTCAATTTTTGGATATGTCAAAAATTCGCTTTCGCTTATCAAAATTTGTAGTAGCACCTGGGGCTCTTAGAAAATGCTCAAAACTCGTAAAAAACATATTATAAGGTGACAGTCCTATGGTAAAAATTTAGGTGGCAATCATATCCACCATCTTGACTTTTAAAACTGTGATATCAGATTCGAAATCAAATGCGCTGTCAGAATTCCAAATTTACAAAGATTCGCAAAAAAAAAAAAATTAAAGTGGCAGTCTTATACTATGTTCACACTGAGAGCTAAATACGCATTTAACGAAATGCGCATTAGCAATTTAGAATGCGTGGCCGTATGCTCCTTGTAAGAGTAAAAGAGACAAATATATACATTCAATTTCGTAAATGCGCATTTAGCTCTCAATGTGAACGTAGTATTATCCGCCATCTGGAATTTTAAAATCCTGCCATCAGATTCGAAACCAGCGATCCCCTAAAACTGCCAACCACGGTGTCTCTCTCTCTCTTAGGCAGAGCTTATATACAAAAGTTTCACTTTTTTGTTACATGTTGTATGGGACAAATTCCTTGTTCGATATTTTTATTCATTATTAAAATCGCAAAACACACTTTAACTGACAAAATCGAGCACTTTTTACAAACTAATAGCTAGGGAACATTGACGGCGACGACAGCAACTTTACGACATCTGTCAAAATTTTTACAATACATGTAGTATTTTGTTTTGAGAGATTTTGGTCTATTGTCGCAATGTCGTGTCGTCGATATAGAACTATTGCTAATGTGACAGCTTGTCGTTGCTGTCGTTGTCAATGAGTTCAAACTATAAATGACAGATTGCGCTCAAACTCGTAGCTTGAACACATTGACGACGACAGCCACTTTACGACATCTGTCAAATTTCTTTTTACATGTATTTCTTTTGGAGGGAGCATGGTAGAATAAGCGAAGGTAGATGCATTACGGAGAGGCAGACTGCCGTAACTGTCAAAACGAATTTGGCAGGTCATAGAAAATCTGAAAACGATGAGAAACCTTTGATTGGAAAAATGTAAACAAAAAAGTGATTTGTGATGATTTTGACAATTTTGGCTATGAGGAAGAGAGCGAAGTCCGAAATGCATCGACTTTCTTTTATTCTACAATGGGAGAGAGTTCGGTCTAATGCCACTATTTCTAATATAAGAGCTTATCGGTACTGTAGTCCTCAATGTGTTCAAGCTATCATTACATGGTAGAGGAAAGTTGTGACAGAGGGCCTTTTAAATTATCTTTCTCGGTGCTTTTTCGATAGAATGTATGTTCTGTTAAGTATATAATCATTAATTATGTAATTTTCTGTCTTTAACAGAAAGCCGGATGCATTATCAGTTAGAAAAACTTTCCAAATCGTTAGCGTTTTATATAACAATCTCTTTATAAATATTCTGTCAGTTCCGAAACCTAACTGCTTACTTGGTTTAACAATTGGATATGTTTAAATTCAGTAAAGCTTTTATGCACTTTAGCTTACGAGAATTTAAACTTTCATTCATCTGAACAAGTAACTCTCAAAAAGAGGGTGTAATTATGACGCATGCGTGTGCGCCATTTACACTCTCGTCATTCCGCTCTAACACGTTGAATTGTCAGAATCAAAGCTGAAAAATTCTCTTGCTCACAATAGATACCGTCACATTTTACTTATATTGTTAAGCTGGATGTTGGCTACAGAAGAAAAGTTTTTCATAGTTGGAAAATTTTCATTGTAAGTAGGAAAATTGTGCACTCAATAAATTTTACAAATATTTATAAAATATTTATTCAATTGGAGATAAAACTAAGTGCTAGCCATAGAAAAACTGGCGAAGAGTGTTTTCAATATAAAAGAAACTTGAATTCATAAAATTACAGTGAATATTTTTCAAATAGAGTTTCTTTGTCAAATGCAATCACTCGGTATATTCTACATATATGCAGGCAATTGATTTTTCACACGATATGCTTTTTTTGAAAAACGAAAAAAAAACCAATTGTTCGATTTTTTGTATGAAAAATTAGCGATTCTTGCAAAAATCATTGGAATTAACATAAAAAAAAAATTTAAAAAGTGCAGTTGATTCTATTGTTTTATGGAAAAACTTTATATAAACTAATGCGTTTTAAAAAACATATATTTTGATTTTAATTTTTTTTTTTATACTCATATATAATGAAATAATAACCATTTGTTATTTTCTTATTAATTTTTTGACCAAAAAAAAAAACAAAAGAAAACCCTGCGGTGGAGAGTTCCATACGATAATAGGCAACATTTATTTTGCGAATCACTTGGCAAATAACTCTCCACTCACTGTGTAGAGTTGGTGGAAATTTTTAATTGACGGTCAGACCTAAAAAAAAGCTTCTCCCATCGCTAACCAACGAAATATAACACGGCCGCAACTTCAGCAGTATTCAGCAGTTTTATAGCCAAAAGGAACTGACAAGCTTTTCATTACCGTCTTGAGCCCCACTGGCATAAACCACATCACTAACACACACACACACAACTAAAAGAATGTAAGTAAAATATTGATTTTGCTAAGGCTTTATTCTCAATGCTCTTTTTTTCTATGATGACATTATTTTTGTTTTCTTAAATAATTTTTTTTGCATAGCTGACAAATTGGTTAACAACCAACGAATAAGCCATGATTTTAAAAATTATACCAAATTCAAAACAATTTGGTTTTGTCTTTAACGTCAGACCGTAATATCATCAGAATGCTTGCTTTTGTTAGTTTACCCATTGTTTATACTATATATGTATTTTGTTTAGTATATTTAACGGTCAAGCAGTCTCTTTTTTCATGCTCTTTCCGGACATTTTATCTTTGATGATTCACAGAAACTTAATGCGTTTCAAACTATTGTTAAACTATTGAGCGATTTGAGGTTCTATATTTGGTCTTGAAGAATTTATGACAACAAAAAAAAAAAAAAAAAATTGTAATCAAAACTATTTTTGGATCTAAGGGTAGGGTAATTACAACCGTAAAAGACGAAACGGAACTTCATCGGACTTTCTTTATATCCTTTGTATGGCTAAAAATACAAAACTAAGACATTTTTTTCATGCTTTTATAGTGAATGAAAAATTCTTCCAAAGCAAGTTAAATTCAATAGGTAGAGTTTAACACACACATGATATAATAAACATTTAAGTATATATTTAAAAGAGAGCATAAGAGTTATAAGAATTTAAATTTGATATTTCTATATTTCTAATAAAATTTCACTTAACTCATATAAGTCCACTTGAAAATGGGCAAGAAAGACAAGAAGAAGGAGGAGTAAGTCATAAATGTTTTTAAATAAATGTACATTTGAAACATAACATAGAACAGTACATATAATAACAGTAGTGCTATTATTAATATAGATGTGCACCAGCTTATTACTAACCTTCATATGCAAGCCCTCAGTAGTTGTGTGGAGTCCAGCAGTTTACATTGAACACGACTACTCTGGCCTATTATATTGAAATAGACTTATTTTTTATCATTTGTTATTATTATACTATTTATTAGAATATTTAATAATACTATGTTTATTTTCAATCTGCCAAATAAAGGGCGGATCCAGCAGCAGCAGCCGATGCTCCACCAGCTGATGGAGCACCAGCCGGTGAGGGAGGCGATGGAGAAATTGTTGGAGGACCACGAAATCCTCAACAGATTGCGGCACAAAAACGATTGCAGCAAACGCAGGCCCAAGTCGATGAGGTAAATTCTTGCATGAATTTTCAGGCACTCAGACCGTTTTGCAACTTTAAGTCGGGTGAAAGTATAATTGGTTATCCATTTTTGCGTTATGGATGTACGCAAAAAAAAATAATAAAAAATTTCTGAAAGAAATATCTCAATAAACACTATAAGGAGAGCTGATATTAATGACTCCAAAAAGTATGAACTTGTGACGATGTTATGAGCGCTCATAATTATGAGTTAAAATAGAGTCTTATAGTTCATTGACACCATGATATCTGTGGACATTTGACAAACGATTACTTTCTAAATCGCCAACTTTTCAGGAGAGCAAAAGGAGTGAAAAAAAGCCTAACAAATTTTTTTTTATATAAGTTGAAAGAAATCTTATACACACAAATATGAAGTAAGCATTTTGCGATTTTTTTCCCCCTCTAAGAGCAATAGTTTTCTTTGAAATTGATAATTAAAAAGATAAGACAATTTGTCAAATGGACTCCTAGCAAAAAAAAAAAAAAAATAGCTTGTATTACAAAAGTCGTTTTGTCAAAATTATTTTTATTAGAAAAGATAATAATCTAAGCCGCTTATGTCAAGACAAGCCATTTTGTTAAATTGAAATGTGGTGCATTTTTCAAACTTTGCTTTTTACAAAACGGCTTCTTTTAAAATAAGCTCTTTTGTCAAAACGGAATTGTTGAATATGTGCTTGAACTATATGGAGACAGGTTGTTTTGTCAAATTCGATTTCAGGAAAAAACTTGAAAGATTTCGAATTGCCGATTGCGTATTTTATCTTCTAAAAGTCGTACAAATACGACGATCAGACCAAAAGTAGTGCATTAAAATTTTATATATAATATAAAAATCCTGGATAATTGTATTATCTCCAGAGAAGTTGTTTAGTTAAATGTCCACAGATATAACTAGGCAGGTAGCCTTGACAACTGGCTATTTTTTCAGAGCGCCGACCATCAATTGCCAAAATCAATACAAAGTTTAAAGCATGGCAGAATTATAAAGTAGGGCCGACACGGAGAAGAATGAAGTAGCCGGTAGAGAAAATTCCGGCTAGTTGTCAAAATCAGCTGTTCATCTCGAGTTTCTTTGTGTTCACGTTTCGCAGTTGATTTTAGGCTAGAATTGCTACAAGTTTTCTTGCAAATTTAAAACTTCTTTCACAATTTATACTTTTTTCTATTGTTTTTAAAACATTTTCACTCAAATTATCACAAATTTAACACACGCGACAGCACAGTTTACAACTTGGAAAGATTATATATTTACTTTATTTACAATTTTTACGAAATTCGTCGTTTTGACAACTAGCTTGCACTATTCGTTGACCCGTGAGGGCATTAAGCCCTACCTACCTTATAATTCTGCCATTGTTTAAAGCATGATACAATGATAAGGTAGGGCTGCTTCGCTGAGTGCACTCACGCGTCAACGAAGAGTGGATAATGAGAAGGAACATATATGCCAAAACGACGAATTTCGTAGAAATTGCAAATGAAGAAAATATTTTATGTTTCCAAGTTGCAAACAGTGCGGTCCCGGGTGCGGTCCCATTACTACATGACGTCTACAGAAGAGATGAGGAAGTGGGCAAGGTTGATTTATAAGGTTGTCGCAAGAGAGAGTGAGTACCCATAATTGTCAAACCGAAGTTGACAGCTCATAGAAAATCTGTAAGTGCTCTCTTTTATCATCCGTTTTTCTTTCGTAGTCATTCGCAAAATTGGCTGGTTTTGACAATTATGGGTACTGAGAAGAGAGTGCGATCAGCCCTGCGACAACATTATAAATCAACCTTGGAAGTGGGAAGGTGAAATGCTTGTGAGGCAAGAATTTTAAAATTTTTGAAATTCTGTGACTCACTTTTATTTGATATTTAACATTAGTGTGTTTTTCTGTTAGTTGCGCAATATTTCTCTGTGAAGATGGATGAAATGTTAATTGAAGTATTTAAGTGCAATTAAATCTAAATTTAAGGCCGGCTATACATTTAGGCAGAGTAAAAAAGAGTGATTTTGAGGTGATGGTTTTTATAAGAAGAAATTTGTTTAGAGTTTTAAATTTTTCAAATTAGGTAAAATATACATTTATGTGTAAAAAAAGATATTTATTTTTTCAAGAACAAAAATGGCGCTGGCTAAAACGATTGCTGCAAAAGACCTCTGCTGGCTCCTAGGTTGACCCGAAAATTTTTTTTTTAATTTTAAAACGTAATGAAAATATCTTCCATCTGAATGAAATTGATTTTTAAAATAGCCTTTTAAAATCTTTTTATTCAAAATTTAAAACAATTAATAAGCCAAAAAAAGCAATTTTCTTTTTCAAAGTACGTCTAAATTTAAAAAAAAACTTTCTTAAAATTCTGTCTCATTCAGATAGAAGATATTTTCATTACGTTTTAAAATTAAAAAACATTTTTTTGGTTCAACCTAGGAGCCAGCAGAATGCACGCAGTGCGAAAACAGGTCTTTTGCAGCAATCGTTGTAGCCAGCGCCATCTTTGTTTTTGAAAAAAAAAACAAAATATTTTTTTAAAACATAAATGTATATTTACCAAATTTAAAAACTCTTCGATAGAACTCCAACAGCGAAGAGTTCTTGGATTGAATTGTTCAAGTTTAAAGTGAGGCAAGTGATGTCTGTGAGCATTTGGCAGCTGCCTCACATCAAAATGAGTCGGTGAAGTGAGGCGAATGTAAACAAGCCCATAAACAGTGAGAATACTATTCTCGACAATGTCGTGTAGGCAATCACTATAAACGACGTGTCGATAATTCATTCTTGTGAAGATAATTAAACATTTTAATGCAATCCAGAACCTTAGCTGTTAAGCATGCGCCCAATTGAAAAAACTGTTTCAGTTTGAGAAAAAGAAGCAAGTGTATGCAACAATTTTTTAGCAAGCCGTTGCGAATGTTGGATATTTCATGTTTATTTTGAAAATTAATATGCTTGTACCCAAGTTCGGCGTTTTCTTTCTTTTTACACCTTCCAGCCATTCTTTACTATTGCCTAATTTTACTTTTAAATAAATAAATAAATTGTTTGACAACTGCAGTGTAGCCGGTTAATTTTTTATATTCTCAACACCAATATTGCCATTTTTCACGTTTTTGACATTGTCTACACTATTTTCGACATTGTCTACACTATTGTTGACATTGTCTACACCATTCTCTACATTTTCGACACCAAAATCATTACCGGCTTTAAATAGCTTTGGCTGCAGCCAGCTCAAGTTAACGAAACTTGACGAAAAGTATGATATTTAAAGCAGCCACTATCATGATGCAATTTAGCAGACAACTCAGTGACAGCAGGCTACATTCACACAAACGACGATCATAGGTTGCCATTTGACTATTTATTTACTAGTATGTCATAGGTTGCACACGTGCTTTGTACATTGCGAAATCCTAAGCTACGGAAAACTCCATGACGCCCACGCACTGCTGTTGAAAAAAAGGGTTCAGGGCAAAGACTTTCGCTATTATGGAATCGTACGCGTACTGCTAAAAAGACCTGTAAATTTCCCTTCCGAAACAAAAACTATGTGTCATAAATGCAATTAAAACTTATGTTTTTCTCAGTTTATCTTATGTTTACAAACTATAAAAAATACGCTGTTTTTTATGGATTGTTCGGTTTTTTATTAACATTTTATTTAGTTGCGAAAAAATTAAAACTTTCTTTTTCTGTTAAATTCTATTGATTTAAGATAAACAATTCTGTTTTTTTAGTAATTAAACATAGTATCCTATGCAACAAAAGTAATTTTGTTAGCATTTTTTTTTGCTTTCTTTCCCAAGACCGCCTAGAACCGGTCTAAGGTTTTGACCCTATAAAACCCTATACTCATTACCTTTTTTTTAAATTCTCTACTTTTGATCCTAAAAAAAAACGAAATGGTCATTTCAGCCCTTGAAAGAGCTATGGCCGAGGTTCTTATGATCAACTGTGTTGTGAAATGTTGATCATGAAATGTGAAATGTTGTGAACACAAATGATCGAGAACTGGGCCTACACGTTGTATGCCGATTCCGAACGGCTTATGTTCTCAAGAAACTTTTCATGGCAGTTTTTTTATTCTCTGAGGTTTGCCATTGTCTGTAGAGAGGTGACGGCCGAACAGAAAAATTAATTCGATTGAAACGTGTATGGGCAACGCACTCTACCCACTGCGCTACAGCCCCTTTTGACCCTAAACTAACGTAAAAATAATTTTTTTGCTTTAAAAAAATTTGGGAACTAGAGGGTTCAAGAAGAAATTTGACAATTTACCTGAAATCCATTTTTTTCATAAATTTTTGGCACGCTTTTTATTTGTTATTAATAAAGAATTCTAAAATGAACTTCGTTCTTTAAATGAAATGATGACGATTTTGACAGCAAAATGACGATTTTCAGAAAGGGTAGGGACGATTTCAGATTATTATTCTGGCAATTCTGTTTGAGTACGTGTTTCGATTCACGAATGAAGCCATCGAGCCAATCCCCTCGTGGAAATACGTGAACCTCACTGATTTAGATAAATGAATCAGATATGTCTATGTATGATACAATGAAACAGGTAGATGCAAGAGAGAGAGAGAGAGAGAGCGTAGTCCTAAAACTGTCAAAACTCATAGAAAATAAGAGAACAGAATGTAAACAACAATTTTGAACGATTTTGACAGTTATTGTTGGCAAAAAGAGAGCACAAGAAACCCTGCAGCTACCTTCTTCATTATATCATGTGTCCATGACTTCTCAGCTTCTTTTGCCTTATCTTGTAATATAATATTAATACGTATCAGTTGCTCCGATAGCGTATCCAAGAATATTATGAAAAAAGTTTCATAACGATGGCACATACGTTGTCAAACTATTTGATGACGTGTTTGATTAAAAACTTGACAGTCTGAACAACCTTAAAGCTAGACAATTAACATGGTGCTATACAGTTAAAAGCATGAAGCAATTAACAAGGTGGTAGTGACAGTTCTTTTGGCAATCATAGGTTGTCAAAAATAGTACAAAGTAGAACATGAATAAAGTAAAAAAATACAGAAAAAGTAAGACATACATGCAAATGGCAGGCTATGATCGCCGTTTGTGTGAATATAGCATGCTGTCACTACCACCTTGTTAGTTCCATCATGGGTAAAAGCCTAACCAAAATAGGTGAAACGAGAAGATTGTAGCTTGGCGAACGTCTGCCGAGTTGAGACGCTAAAAGTTCGGTTCTTACGGAACAAAACATATACTGTATTTACATGCCGAGTTAACTCGGGGTTTACTCGTAGTCAGCGTTACCATATGGGCAGTTAATCCCGTTTTGGGCAGTATTTTGAGCAGGTAGACAGGATAATATTTCTCCCAGGATTTGGGCAGGTTTGTTTTAATCCAGTATTTTAATTTTCGTTGAATAAAAAAAATATAAATTTTATGTTTATGTATAAATTATATGTAAGTACTTATATAAAAGTACCAAATAAAGTTGCTACTACTTTTTACATCCTTTCAAAAATTTGATCATGTGGCAGCGCTTTTCTTGTCATTGTTGCTGTCATCGTTTTTGTTAATTTCTTTTCGCTAGTCTTTTGCAAATTACAAATGGACAAATACTTAACAAAACCTGGTAAGATAAGGAATATTAAAAACGCTATAGTAAAAAAATTTTAAAATATTTGTTTTTAGTCCTTTTATAAGAGCAGTATTTTCGCTAAATATACAGGATTTTTTTTTGAAAATTACAGGATTTTCAAAAAACATATGGCAATGCTGCTCGTAGTTAACCATGCATGTAAACGAGAGTTTAGTTGAGTTTCGTCAAATCCAAGTAAACTCCACGAAACTTGCTGCATATAGCTGAGTTCTATCTGTCAAAATGCATTATGGCATTTATTACTAAAGAAATGGCGGCTGGAAGAGTTTTTTGGAGTGCTCACGACACCTTGGTTATTTAAAGAAAAGAAAATATTAGATATAATGGACGGGAAAAAGTATAGACGAAGTGATGTATACAAAATTGTTGAAAAAGAATTTAAAAAAAGAAATATACATGACAAAAATGCAATAAATATTGAAAACAAATGGAAGAATCTGAAGAATAACTACATTACCGCCAGAAAAGTAAACAATTGTAGTGGAGCAGGAAAAACTACAAGCAAGTAAATTTGACAAGACTAACTCATCTCGATGTTTTGCATGTAAACAGCATCGAGTTAGCGTCGCCATGTTTTTAACTCAACGAAAATCCTAACCCCGAGTTAACTCTGCATGTAAACACAGTAATATGGACAAGCTGTTTCGTTCAGCTTCGTTAAATTACGTTTGTTACGGAGCAACACGTCTATTTTGGTTGGACCTTAACACTAGACAGTAGGGTTAAGACAGTTGCAATACAATCACACTTATTTACAACTGTCTGTAGAGAAATTCCCAAACGACTTTTCCCAAACTTGTCGCTGACGTTAACTATCGAAAACTGTAATTTTCTGATTAACTGATTATTATCGTTACTTTTTTGGAAATCCAGCTAATTAACTTTTTAACAGACAGTTCACGTGATAGTTTCTGGAACAGTAGAATGGCATTATGCTTATTGAATGACAGGAGACATGAAAATTTTAAGGAATTAATTGGAAATGGTTAATTATAATTTGACGACCTAGTGTTTTTTAGCAAACAAATATTTATATAATTTCACTGATTTGCTTCTGCCTTGCCAACGGTCTGGACGCCTCTTCACCAGTGATGGGTGAGAATACTATTCTCGACAATGTCGTGTAGACAATCACTATAAACGACGTGTCGACAATACATTTATGTGTAGATAATTAAACATTTTAATGCAACCCAGAACCTAGTATAGGAAGCAGGTATAAGCAACAATTGTTTAACAAGCCGTGCGAATGTTGGATATTTCATGCTTATTTTGAAAATGAATATGCTTGTATACAAGTGCAGTGTTTTTTTACGCCTTCTAGCCATACTTTGCAATTGCTTAGTTTTACTTTTTAACAAATAAATTGTCTGACAACTGGAGTGTGGCCAGTTTATTTTTTATATTCTCGACACGGATATTGCCATTTTTAAATTTTCGACACTGTCTACACTATTATCGACATTGTAAGTACAAAAATACAAAAACTTGATTACGAAGACAGACGTGCCCGTACGGTTGCTCTTATTTTCTTCGAGGTAATTTCTTTGTAAATCTTTATAAAATATTAATTTTTGTCTTAAGCGTTCGGGCAAGTGCTTGTCAACATTTAAGCACAATAACAGCTGGATGACGGGAGCTTTGAATGTGAAAAACATTGAATATTAAATAATTAGAAATATCGAATTTGCTCCTTTTGCTTTGTTTATTATTCGTCATCGTTAAAAACAAAAACAAATCTGCCGAAAATCACTAGCTGTGCGTGTGCATTTCGTCATTGCCGCGATCTTTTGTTGCTGTTTCTTCGTTGCTGCATTCTACATCGTTAGCTACACTCTGAACTACAACCTCTTCACTGGCTGCAACAAGACTGCTAGAACTGTTCGTCACCACAGCTGTTGTGGTATCTTTGTCTTGTGTCAAGGTTGATTTATAAGGTTGTCGCAAGGGAGAGAGCGAGTACCCATAATTGTCAAATCGAAGTTGACAGCTCATAGAAAATCTGTAAGTACTCTCTTTTATCATCTGTTTTTCTTTCGTAGTCATTCGCAAAATTGGCTGGTTTTGACAATTATGGGTACTGAGAAGAGAGTGCGATCAGCCCTGCGACAACCTTATAAATCAACCTTGGTCTTGTGTGTGCCATGGCAGAATTATAAGGTAGGGCCGCTTGGCTTAGTGCCTTCACGCGTCAACGAAGAGTGGATAATGAAAAAGTTTGTTAGTTGTCAAAACGATGAATTTCGTAGAAATTGCAAATGAAGAAAATACTTATGTTTCCAAGCTGCAAACAGTGCGGTCGCGTGTGTTATATTTGTGATAATTTGAGTGAAAATATTATAAAAAAAGTGTAATAAAAACTATAAAATGTGAAAGGAGTCTTAAAATTGCAAAAAAACTTGTAACAGTTTTAACCTAAAAACAACTGCGAAACGTGAGCATAAAGAAATTCGCGTTGAACAGCTGATTTTGACATCTAGCTCGCTTTATTCTGCTTTCTACTTCATTCTTCTCCGAGTCGGCCCTACCTTATAATTCTGCCATGGTGTGTGCTACTTTTTACTATTTGGTATTTTCTCTGCTGCCCACATACACTTTTACACTTGTTTCTAACTTTGCTTTGCGCTAATGTCTCCCTCTCCAATGTTGACGCGTCAAGGTCGAGGTACAGCAAAAGCAGAAGGAACGCCGAAATTTGGTAGCGGCAGTGCTGATCTAATCTCCCCATAACTCAGAGCTCTGGAAGAGCGCCTTAAAGAAACTACGAGAGAAAAATTGAGGCTCTCTAAAGAACGTCTACGTCAGCACACTGACACACTTTTTAAGACATTCACGACTAATTTTGCCAACAATTTTAATAAGTTAGAGAGTGAAGTTGTTGCTATCAACACCAAACTCACCGACGAACTAGCTGCTTTTAAGTTTAAGTTTAATGCTAAAATTGAGTGTGAAACCAATCTAGTAAATTGCTGCATCACTGAACTTAATAATAAAATTGCTCAAATTGACTCTGAGCTTCGCGATCTCTCTCGCTTAAGAGCTGCAGTTGAAGTTCTCAAAGAAGAAACTATATTAAGCCTTCAGAAAAAGACTTTTCATCCAATGCTAAATTATTTGGATTGCCTTTTTCCGATGGTGAAAACCTGAAAAAGCATCTTTAATCAGCTTTGACGCTCGATTGATTTTCTGGCACCTCAAGTTCGTGATATTTTTCGTCCAAAAGCTTCTACTCGAGTTCAGAAAGAAGGCAAGAGCTGCAATTACACTCAGAGGGGCTGGTTTCGATTTGGACAATAATATATTTATATTTGAGAGCCTTTCTTATGAAGCGAGAATAATCTAGCAAGCCGGAATTAAACTAAAACGGGCAAATAAGATCTTCAATGTTTTCTCAATACGTGGCGTTGTACAAGTACGTGTTTACCGAGAAGATACGTCGATTGCTGTGCATACTGAAGCTGAACTTGATCTTTGGCAGCAAGCAATAGTAATGAAAATTTGTAGCTTAAGTTCCTTGTTTTTATCTTGATTGCGCTATTTGATACTCTATCACTCCTGCTGTCTCTCTCAATCTATTTTTATAATTATGTATTTTCTCTCTCTTTTTGTCTTTCCCTTCTGGTTTATCTTTAAGGAAGCTTTTGTTTGTGTAGTACCTGTTGTGATGAATTATAATCCTTCTGGTGGCGGTAATGATAACCGTAAAGTTTTGTTAGGTATCTTATGTAAGCAGCGTGAAGGTTTATCAATTGTTCACTTCAATGCGAGACACTTCCAAATTAGACTATATACGCTATGTATTTCAAAACTCTATCGTTGACGTTATATGTGTATCTGAGACGTGGTTCAATCCTGACATTCCTAATGACTATCTTAATATAAGTAACTATAAGCTATTCAGGAATGACAGAACTGACAAAAAGGGTGGTGGAGTTGATATTTACTGTAAATCATGTCTAAAAGTAAAACTTGTAAGTCAGTCTTGTGTAGACTATTATAATCCTTGTGTAGTCTTGTCTACACCATTTTTTACACCAAAATGTTGGCAATTAAAGTCGACGCGTCGAGGAACATCACTGCTCTTCACAGACAAAGTATTTGGTTAGAAATGCGTATTCTTTATTTCTTAATATTACTATCTAGTATAACTCTTGTCTAAGTGGCTCCTATTTTAGATATTGCGACGGTTTTTTGTATGGCGTTTTCTTTTTTTCGGCAAAAAATGCTGCCCTCTGAGCGTGCAGACCGCCTGAACAACCGAAAAATTCAATAAAATTTAAATAAAATCTTCGTAAGGAGTACCGTATAGACCGCACAAACATCAATTAGGGGAGTTCAGACAATACTACATGTTGTCAAGCCTACTGTGAGATCTTGGAATCAAAAAATTTTGATTGCAAGATAGCATGTTGTCAGTCTGCTGTTTCCAGAGTTCGAACGGTCAAATACTAGGTTTGTCCTATCATGCGCGACAACATGTAGTCATCTTGTTTGTATGCGTACGCGAAAGAATCTTCGTTCGTTCGAGCTAAACGCTTAGACCGAGCGAACGAACCGTGATTCTTTCGATTGTTCAGAGTACAGGTCTAAACCTTCGTTTATAAATTATTACCGAGCGTTTTCACTGTGCAAACGAATGGAAATTTCTTCGTTTCATCAACAGTGGAAACAATTTGGTCCGAACCAAGGCAAGTGGAAAGGGTTGAACCGAACGAAGAATGCATTGCTACGTTTTGTACACAATGAATTCTTTGTTCGTTCAAGCATTGGATGCAAAACGCTCGGTTACATCGACTGATTATTGATAACTCAACTAAGTGCGATTTACACTTTGATTTTCTTTTAATTCACTCCGTTAATTAAAGTTAAATTTATCCCAACTTTAGGTTGTCGATATCATGCGGACAAATGTGGAAAAGGTTCTCGAAAGAGATCAGAAGCTGTCAGAACTTGATGATCGAGCTGATGCCTTACAACAGGGTGCTTCGCAGTTTGAACAACAAGCTGGAAAACTAAAACGGAAATTCTGGTTGCAAAATTTAAAGGTAAATTGCAACAAACTATAAGCCCAAGATATGTTATTTGAGCCTACTTTTCTTTTATAAAATAGATGATGATCATTATGGGCGTGATTGGACTAGTAATAGTTGGACTTATTGCAAGTAAGTTTCCGGAGAGATAAGAACTAGAAGAGATATAAGTTAAATTAATATCTAAGTGTTATTTTTAAATTTTACATAAAATAGAGAGATTCAATGTCCCTGATTTAAAATTACATACAGAAATTTTTATAAAGTTACTCAGATCAAAATAAAACATTGATCACCTTAGTAACAGACTAATCAAGCGACCAAACATTTGATTCACATTAACTACATAATTTTTTGTTATCTAATATTTAAATATATTTTTCACATTATTTTTTAATTTTTTTTTTTAGGTTACTTTATGTAGAGAGCTAGTATAAATATTCACAGAAATAATTAGTTTCAAATCAATGCATAAAAAAATGTGGCATGTTAACAATTTGAATAAAGCTGAAATAATTTGAAACTGTGCTATGGTTCAAGAAAACACTCGAAGTGTGGATAAAAAAATTTTGAAACTTTCTTTGAACAAGCTTTCATCGAAAATATGCAGATATCCCAAAAAAAAAATATTTTATAAAAAATTAGTAATCAGTTTGAAAATTTAAAAAAAAATAAATTCAAATTGTATACATCATGTCACCATCATCACTACTACCACCGTCGTCTCGTATATAGCACCAGGTTCGATATGAAATTTTAGTGAAAAATGTGTTGTTCTCTGTTTGTGTAAAATTGTTACTGTAACAACGATCTTAACTGAATTGATTTTGTGATGTTCTAGTCGATATTGTTCATAAGCTTGACCCTTAAACTTAAACCCAAATTGTCGAATTGTCCTCTATAAATAGTCATACTTAATCGTACTTTTATGCCAAATTTACTCACTCAATGTGATTTCTTATTAATTTTAATGACCTGCATCAATTCACACACTTATTGAAAAGGAACAACTCAGAAATTTAAAATTCTCATGCAGTAAAAAAGCAACTCTCAATAAGAAATGCACACAAAAGGGTATTTTTAAAGCAATGAAGCTAGGATACATAAAGCTTATTAGGTTTCCTCAAACCGTAGGCAAGAGTAAGTTAAGAGTTTTAGGTTCGATTGGTACCAAGACTGAATTAAATTAAATACCAATAATGCATTATTCACTCTAGGTTAAAAAAAGTTATTTATTAATAAAACAGGAATAAGCCAGAAAGCGTTGTTATAGAGTTATTTGTTTTCTCGACCCATCGTTCTTGTCATATCACATGAAGTTTTTCAATTCATCGACCAATCTCCCACCGTTTTAATTTATTTTTTGACAAAAACGCCGAATTCGCTCCAGCTTGTGGGAACCTTCTTTAAGGGTCAACCATAATAGGCTGACCCTGAATAATCAAACGTCAAAATTTATACGATTAAACAGATATGATGCGTTTAAACCATTACTGAGTTTCCATGTACTGCCATAGAAACTCAGCAATGGCAAGCTTACACGGTGTTTACTCGGGGTTAACTCGGCATGGAAACGCGAGTTGAGTTGAGTTTTGTTAAATCCGCATAAACTCCACGAAACTTGTATGATTTAATTGGGTTCGATCTGTCAAACTTAATTGCATTCATTTATAACAGGCCGTCTCCACAGGCAATAGTTTATATCTTGATACTTATGTCAGACAACATATTGCCAATGGAGACCGCTCATTGCTCATGAAGAGCAATATATGTCACGATAAATATCTTGATAACTATTGCTTGCCATTAACTGCCAATTTGGTAGTATGACAGCCAATTTTTTCATTTCGTTTTATTTTCTTAGCAAGGCCCTTCTTTAAATTAAAAAAAAAAAAATGTGTTTTTTTAATTTTTGGCTGTTCTTCAGCAACTTGATATGAATCAAGATATGAAATGCCGACACACAAAACTTTGTTTTGATATGGCTCATATCTGTCTGGCGAAATGACAGCTGATCGGCAATAATTGATTGCCTGTGGAGACGCCGGGTAATAAGAACAAATGGCGAGTGGAAGACACGAATGTCAAAAAGAAACTGGCCGCATTCAGCGGTGTCAACAGTTGTATAAAAATTCGCTAAATCGTAGAATTACGATTTCATCGCCATTTAAACGAGTAAAAAAATTCTATGATACATGAACACAATTGTTGAGTGATTTAACCCTTAACCGGTACATTTCAAAAAATGAAGTTACAAGTTTATGTTTTTTTTCAAAGAACGCCTTAAATAACAACACGACTGATCAATGCGAAAACATGCACCTGAAGGCTTAAAATATACTGAGCGTTAAAAAATGAATGGTAACATAATAAGAAAAATATATTCTTTTCTTTTTTTAGCATGGTCCCATAGCCCAAGTGTACCAGTGTACTTTAAACTTTGACAACTTTTCTGACGCTTAGAGTAACAACACATTCAGAGAAAAACATCGTAATAGTTCAAAACAGTTGACTCCGCTGAATGCGGCCATTCACCCGTCTTCCGAATTAACGCAATGCTTTCGCATTTAAAGGGGGCATCCCCTGAGCGTTGGTTTAGTTAAAAAAAAAAGTCAACTCGACTCGATGTTGGGCATGGAAACACTTCCGAGTAAGCAACGCCATTTTGTCAACTCGACGAAAACCCTAACCCCGAGTTAAAGGCCTGAGTATAATAGCCACATGCTGTCAGGCTGATCTGTCAATATAAAAGCGAGCCCATATAAATATATGAGCATATCCATAATTGAAATTGCCACAGTTTCGTTAAATTTCATTGGCTTTTTGTAGAGCGATTCAAATCGCTCACAGCATAGGCAAAAGCCAAAAATTTTTTATTGAAATTTATTAAACAATTATTCAAGCCTGCGATTGTTTATTTTTTTTTATATTATTTTGTGTATAAATTTAAAAAAATCGCACAATTAAACGCAAACAAAACCGCAACTTTTCAAAGTCAATGTATGGTAATTATGGGTATTTTTTATGCTCAAAACACATGTGCAGCTATTCTGCATGCATCGCTTTAAGTTATCTGCGCGCAGCGCTGCGGGTAAAATAGATGTGCAGATTTTTCTTGATCGGAGGCTGCATATTTTTTGACAAAGGAAACATCTCATTTATTAATTTATTTATATAAACAAGAAAAAACCGTCCAAGAGAAATATATTAAGTTATTGAAATTTCGAAATTTGCAATGTAAAAAAAAAAAGAAATAAGTTTCTCTTCCATGTTCGTTTCTTTTGAATTAATTTTATTTATTATGATTTTTTGTCATCTGCCATAATTGTTTCGTTGAGTTTCGATTTTGTGTTGTGGCATCACTCACTATGCGCAGTAATTTTTTTCAAAAATTCAGCAAATTTCTACCATGCTCCTCCTCTTTCTTAATCAAAGAAAGACTGGAGTGTTCCTTAAAAAAATTTTACGTGGTCTCGCTAGGATTCTTTTTGGCTGACGATAAATTGAATATACTCTACCTAAAATTGCTTTTTCGAATTTCGAATAGCTTTCTAGTACGTGTTTGGATTACTTTGTATGATTGCTAATTGCTCTGTTGAAAACTCTGTTTTGAAACATGTCCGACTGCATGCAATGTCTCCCCGTGTATACCGTTGTTGGCGGACAAATTTGAAGGTTCGTGAGTTGGTCTGCATAAAATCAAAAATATTTTTATTTATGGAGACAAACAGATGACAGGTTGACAAATATGTAGTGCAGTTTGTAGTGTGTCTGTCTACTAACTCTTGATTGATAAATGTTTATTATGAAATAATTTAAAAATAATTTTAAACTTAACAATAATTTATTAGTTTTTGAAAAATTAAAATATTTTAATTTCAGTGAGGAAAACTATTTTGCTTAGCGTAAAAGTACGAATTACAGTATTTATGAATATGAATGTTACACATATTTTCCCTAGTCGTTTTATCGAAACATTAATCATATTCACTACCGAAACGTCGGGAAAAGAATGAAATAAATATTCTTGTGTATTTTGATTTCTCACATTAAGACCAATAGAGCCGTAATAACCAAATCAACAGCAATTCAGCATTGGTCACAACAAAAAACTTCAATAATCATATTCATTACTGTACCCTATTGGTATATGTTAAGTCTCGTGGTGTCTAACTTTGTTAATGAAACTAAGTGTAACAGACATATTTTTTAAAGCAATGTCAATAACTCAAGGCACACTTAAAACTTCATATTCTCCGAATTGCATTTGAAGATTCATAATATTTTATACAACGGCTGTGTGCCATTCGGTAACTTTTCACAAGTGGTAGGATAGAAAACAGCGAGTTTAACAGAATAGAAATGCAGTCTATTGAAATACAATTATCATTTTTGCTGTGCCAAATGAACGATGAAATTTTGTCAAATGGAAATATTATTATTCAATTACGGGCCACTTTCTCAATGTCCGGTTAAGCACTAATCAGAACTTTAACCAGCGTTTAGTAAAAAAGCTCTTTCTCAATGTCTGGCTAAGAATTACCTGTCGGAGCACTTTTCTGCGTGCTCTTCTGTCAAATAAAGACAAATACTTTCTTCATTTCAACTAAAATAAGGATGCGTTTTTTCTTTTTAAAAATTAACTAACAAACAAAACAAACAATTTCACAAAAAAAAAATAACCAAATGACAGCTTATACGCAGTTTTTGCGTATTCACAATTGAAAAATTCAATATTAGTCATGTAACCGACGGTTGCTTATCCAGCACTTGGTGAAAGCAAAATTGTTTTATTAGCTATCGTGTGGTTAGCTACTTCCTGGTTAAGAGCTACACTAACCGGACATGGAGAAAGCGGCCCTTAATATATAGATATATAAATTTCCAATTACTGTATTGAATTTGTAAAATTGTTATTAAAAATAGCCGAAATGTTAAAAAATTTTTTTACTGCTGTTTGCATTGCTGTCGGAAGCACAAACTCTTGCACAGTAAGCGGAAATTATTAGGGAGCTTAGACGAAACAGCATGTTGTCAAACCTAGCCCCACGGCACCATACAAACTGCTGCAGAATTATAAGGTAAGGCCGAGAATGTTAGTGTGCTCACGCGTCAACGAAGAGTAAAAAGAAAAAATGAAATGGCCATTTCAGCCCTTGAAAGGACTTTGACCGAGCTTCTTATGATCAATTGTGTTGTGCGTGTTGTGAAATGTTTGAACGCAAAATGATCAAGAGCTGGACCTACAATCTTTATGCCGACTCCGAACAGCTTATGTTCTTCAGAAGGTTTTCATGGCAATTTTTACTCTCTGAGGCTTGCCATTGTCTGCAGAGAGGTGACGGCCGAACAGAAAAATTAATTCAATTGAAAAAACATTCTTTGTCAGATGGGATTTGAACATGGGTTCTATCGCATACAAGCACCTCAATCAGTATCCTACGGCCGCCACGTCAACGAAGAGTGCATAATGAATATGTCGGCTAGTTGTCAAAACGAAGAAGTTCGTATAAATATCTAATGAATCTAATGAAATATCTAATGAATATCCGTGTGTGTTAAATTTGCGATAATTCGAGTAAAAATTATAAAATGTGGAAGAAGTGTTAAATTTGCAAAAAAACCAATTTTACAACAATTTTATCCTAAAATCAACTGCAAACCGTGAACATATAGAAACTCGAAGTGAACAGCTGATTTAAACAACTAGCCGCATATTTTATTTTCTTCTCCGATTCGGCCCAACCTTATATTTCTGCCAAACTATAATATTTAATCGTTCGAGCGCTCAATACAGCAGACTGACATGTTAACTTGCAATGGCCGAAATCAGACGATGATCGTTTGATCGGCGTTCAATAAACTATTTATACTCTTTTTCACATTTTGATTGCTGGTCAGTCCGACGACAACGATGTGATCGCCGATCAACGTTTGATATTTTCATACGCCTTCTATCACGCAACACTGTTTTGAATGCTGATCGCTGCTCTGTACAGCGTTCAAATACTTACTAATTTTGAACGCTCTACAATGTGTTCATCCACTCTCACTGTTTGTTTTTACAGTTTGCCTTTGAAAGTAACAGCACAACCGTTTGAACGTTGCTTAAATCATCACTGTCTGTTCTCAGCCAATCAAAATTTTTTAATTTCAAGGCCATCACGCAAGGTTTGACAACATGCTGTATCGCCTGAACCCCCATATTTAACCTTGATAACATTAAGGCCTTTTCCACACTTGGTCAACGCAACTCCAACTCAAGTTGCTAGCCTGTGTATTTATACCGGAACCTTCAGATTAAGCAACTTGCACACAACAAGTTCTCGACACGTTCTCAGCTTGTTCAACGCAACGGGGCTTTCCGCAATTTTCATCGGCGTCTTGTTGGATCAGTTTGTTTGTGAATTCAATTATTTGTAGTGCAGTATGCGATATATTAAACAACATGAATAAGTTAATTAATTAGTTGCTATTTTTTTATTAATAGAATCTAGAAGAAGAAGAAATAGTTTGCAGTATAAATGAGCAAGGGTAAAGTATTAAATTGGTGTAAGAAGCAAAACTTTTGAAGCAAGTCTGAAAGCATTCGGTTTACTATTGCATTGCTTTTAAACTTTTTCGCTGTTGCGTTGAAGTTGCGTTGGAATTGCGTTGACCAAGTGTGGAAAAGGCCTAACATTAAAGAGAACTCAAAGCCATACTTCCACGTTACATAGTTCTTTTATTTTGTGGTTGAATTTTGTATTTTGTTTTCAAAATGAAACGACAAGCAATACAATTCAACAAACTTTATCAATTTTTGCTTGAGTTAAAAAAAATTTTCCGATTGTCAAAATTTACACTAGCTCCTGTGAATAGCAAGCCAAATTCCAAATATTTTGAAGACTCATGGTATAATGATTTGCAAGGTAGGAGTGACAGTTCTGTTGATGATCTGGAGTTGTCAAAAACGCATTGAAAAAGATAAAACGAATAAGCAACACAACAGATGAATAGTTAAACTTTGTATTGATTTGACAACTCCCGATTGCCGCTCTTGAGAAAAAAGGTAGTTGCCATGGCTACCTGGTAATCATTGTATCATGATCATAGTGAAAAATTTCCGAGCGGCACACAGCCAATATAAGAAATACGAAAAAATGCTTGCATTTTTTAACTTCTCAAGTGTGTTCAAAGATAGTGGTTAAGTTTTTTCTTTTATATTTTTTTCTTAATGAGAAAAATTGTGTTTTTGTGCCAGTGGAATTGTTTCTCGGTATATCTATTGTTGTTTTACCCACCCCTACCCCGACATATAGCCTAAAATTTAACACTCATAATTAAACACAAATGTACATTATTTTTTAATTTCTATTTTCTTCATTTTTCTATGATTTATATACATACCAAGCCATTATAACATTCAATGTAGAAACATACATACCAAGTTCACATCAAGCGATATTAACTAAAAATTAATTTTAAAAAAAAAAAAAATTTAAAATAAAAATATAACTAATATCAACTGCCCTGCATTGGGATTCTATTAAGCTGCAATACAAAAATATCCCTACCTAGTGTTTGGAACCTGTTTAATGTGGTTATTATGGTATTTATTTCAGAGAAAGACGAAAAGGATTAAAAATTCAAAACTACTTGAAACTTTTAACTAACCCAGATACCAAATCCCTTTTTATATAATAAGGTATTTTATTATTCAAAATATTACTACGTAAGCGAGTGAATTATTTATTGCTAATATTCACATTGGGTTCATTGGTATTTTTTTAAAAAACCTTGACTTAAATACATGCATAGGTTTCAAATCAAAGAAGTATGCTTATTATAAGCTTGACAAAATCAATAACATAGGAGCACATTTATTATATTTTTTCCATAATAATTTTAAGAAAACTAATACCACAATTAAAGTCCATTCAAACCCGTTTTTATAATGCAAAAATAATTTACTGTTGATTCTCATAACTTCATAAAATACATACATATTATTCTAATTGGCTTAACTTTTAAAAATTTTTATACCAACAACACACGAACAATTCTTACCAACACCTCTAAGAATCATGGGTCATTCCACTTGTCTCAAATGAGGATGACAAAAACATGGTTGTTATACAACAACCTGCTGTAGAACCATATCACGAGGATCATTTATCGAATTCGGAGTCAAAGGAAGACATTCCGGTTGCCCTTACAACACCCATAGACTCGTCAAGGGAAAACACCAAAATAAAAAATAGAGCAAAGCCCGAACGTAGTGCCGAACATAAGCGTTCTCACAATAATGAACATACGTCAGAACCCAATAATCAGCCCCCAATTGAACATACACTGGAAAGAACCCCAACCGATACGGTTACTCTTAGTCCTAAGGATCAGGCAAAGTTGGCGGAAGCTGCCAAGGAAATGAGACAGATAAAGAAGGATCTTGATGATATATACGAAGATTATGTTGAAGAGAAAAATAAAACAAGTAAAACACATAAAACTAAGAGCAACGGTAATAATAAAACAAAGGGCGGTACACAAGAGCCTGATTATCTTCCTGATGAAGACGTCCAAACACTTTAAATTGGCACAATTTTAAAAACTTCATATTGAACAATACCCATTGGAATTTTATTCAAAATTAGAAATCTTAAACACACATTCAACACACACACACATGAACGGTGTAAGAACTCATCGCAAATTAAGCTATGGCTTCGCTTTTTCTTAATTAATTGCATTTTATTTTTTTTGACGTATCATCTAAAAGTCAGCCAAGTTCAAATTCAGTTATATTTCTTTTTTAATGTGAGGTACTCATATGGCATACGGCATGCAAAATACTCAAGTACGCACAATCATTTCAAAATGTCATTCGGCTGAATGTTATTGCTAATACATATCGTCGCCTGGAAAAATTACTATCGTATGCATATAAGTATGTAACATACGACAATAATTTATCCAGGCGACGATATTTTGAAATAAATTTTGTGTTTTTGCCAACTGTTTAATTTTTGCTCTTACACAGCGTAATCAGAAGCAAAGCAGCTTATCAGAGTGCTTAACAGAAAGAAAATTTTGTTTGTTTGGCTATTTGTTTACATTGCATTATGATATGGCTTGATGTGTGTTTACTTCCCATATCGAGGGCAGAGCTATCCAGATCGGTGTAGGTTTCCATTTTCAAACCGGATACCATACCCCATAGTATGCTAGAGGTTTTAGATAGGCCTCCACCCCCACCAAGGGTTGCGAAGTATCATCACAACATGGAGCTAATTTGGTACATTTGAACCTTCAAAGTAGCGTTGACCGACGCACTATTTTGGCCCCAATATTATGGAACAACGTAAAATTAGGCCGACACGGCAGGTGTTCACGTAAAACACGACACATATATGACATGCTGCATGATGGAAATCAACATTTTTTTTTATTTTACATCATACGGCAGGACATGCTATCATACAAATATTTAAACTATGATCTTGTATGATACGGCCGTATGCCATATGAGCATGATAGTATATACCCCGCATTAGGTCTTTATTAGTGGTCATCATGAAAGCCCGCA
This sequence comes from Coremacera marginata, assembly GCA_914767935.1. Classification (NCBI taxonomy): domain Eukaryota; kingdom Metazoa; phylum Arthropoda; class Insecta; order Diptera; family Sciomyzidae; genus Coremacera; species Coremacera marginata. The sequence goes on from OU612047.1 coordinate 55,553,480, forward strand.
AATGCCTCGTATACCACCTAAGCCTCGAAAGTTTTCACTTCGTATATCAGATGGTCTCTATTTCCATACAAAAAAAGTTTACGCGGTGCTCGCAAAACTGCCATGCTTATTCAGTTCGTAAGCCTCGTATGAATTCAATTCTGTTGACAACAGCTGATTTACCATTCGTAATCTGCAGGGTGTGTTCATAAAAACGCGTGTGCAAATTTGCGCAAATGTGAGATTGCGAGCTTTCATGAGGACCACTATTATGTTTCTTATGAAGCGTAATTTTCATACTCTGACACTATACTCTATTTTTAACTCATCATTTCTGTCTATCGTTTCTGACAATTATCAATTCTTAAAAGTCAACATAATACAACTATAATTTTTACCCAATTATTTGAACCGCATGATTGTCAGTTAGTTTGGATATTTTATGTATTAGTTGAATTAACATGGTGTGCTTATTATTTTTTGTCATATGTTGTACATTTTTTTTACCTTTAAAATGTATTTTTAAAACTTGCTTGTTGTATAATTTGTAAATATTTATAATTTTAAAACTGATTTCTTTAAAATCACAAATCAGGGATCCATTCCCGTTCGGTGAAGTGATAAAATGATAAAGTTTTTCATGATATCACTTCGTTTCTGATTTGTTTTTCTTCAGAAGATTCGCAACAAATTTAAGATTTAGTAAAATTTTTGTCATTTCATCTCTTCACCGAATGGGAATAGTCCCAAGTTGGTTAACAGGTAACTAGAAAGCTGACTAAGTATTTATAATTCGACTGAAGTATGTATTTTGAAGGATGCATTTTTAAAGTCTGTCAGTGCATAGCCATTCCACTTTGACCTTACATTCGGGTAGGTTGTGCATTTCACTTCCGAGTGAAAGTAAGATCAAATCAATATGAATTCGATATTTGGTATCACTTTTTACGTTTTAGTTTCATTTTTTTTTTTTAATCGCATTTTAATTCAACTTCTATTCAACTATTTAATTTCAATTATCAAAAAACAGCTGTAGTGCTTGAAACTTAATTAAAGTCGTTCCCTTACTTTTAGACAAATTTTCTCATTTTGACAGTTAATCAAATTACTTTTTATTGCTCGAACTTTACTTGAAGTGCGTACGGAGTGCTGCGTTGATGTCCGCGTCTCTCATCCAGAAATGCAAGACTTAATTGTCAACTCTTGACCAATATAAACCGAGTCTTACGGAGTAATTATCCAATTATGTTCACTTAACTCGACGTAACGTGGCCGTAGCAATTGGCAGATTACACGTAGCAAATCTCGTGTTGATTATGCAAACGTATATTTACTTAAAAAAACTTCAAATCAGCTGCTTTTGTTTACAGAAAGTAAAAAATTTGTTAATGGTGCCAAAATTAAAGAAATGGAGCAAAAATTGTTAAATAAATTACAAAATGTCTCCGAAAACACAAATGCAAATGAAATAAAGTTTGTTTTTTCGTAATCAATAAGTTTCACTATGAACCAAGGGCAATCGGAGCTCCATGAGTAATTGGGTTGGAAGAGAAAAACTATGCCTGTTTCAAATGCAGCTTTGAACAATCACGTCGGCATCGCGGACCGGAGGAATATTTAGCTGCTGACCACATTGCATTTGGCAGTGGAGCGGACGTATGTTGTGGCCGTGCATCATTGTGATAGCCTTTCCCATTTACATGCGCCAGGAGCTCCGCTATTTCCATATGATTGTGCCATAAAGTTTTTATTTTCCACTTTCAATATTTTCATGGTACTAAGATTGCCCTTGATTTGTATTCACTTAAAACAACAGAATGGAAACTTTTAACGTACGAATAAGTTTATATAATATTTAACTGGAAATTCACGGCACTAAAAACAAATGAAAAAATAAAATAATTCTGCGTTAAAAGTCAGAATTTAGCAGAAAACTTACCGCACATAAACTAAACGCACATAAAAAATCAAAACTTAGCAGTCACAAAAACGCAGAACTACGTAGATTTCAAAATAAAATTGAGCTTTTTATTTGTTCTACGTTTATCTTAAGATTGCCAGGTAAAAGTCTATTTTCTATCTACATTTCTCTAAAGGGCTGATTACCCAAGCGTAAGGTAACGTAGCGCTACATTGCCAACTGTCACGTTAAAATCTGTTTAATGAGAAATGTGTACAAGTCGTTACCGGAATAATAACGTGGCGGGACGTAGCGCAGAAGTCTATAGAAAATAGATTTCTACGCCACGCTACGTTTTTTGACAATTCGACAACTGTGAGACAAGCGAAAAATTTTGATTAACTTCAAAAATTGTAAAATTTAATATTATATAAAAAAGTATCTTGCTTATATAAAATATTATATAAAGTCTTTCATTGACTAGGAGAAGTTAGATAATGCTTGTAGAAAAAAAAACGAGTGCTTTATAAAAAATTTTTTGCGGGCTACATATCGGCGCCTTCAAAACGTTGCACTACGATTTCGGCATTCGTTCATCCTCGATGCAACGTCCCGTTATGCTACGTCCCGGTACGCCAACACACGTACGCTTGGCTAATTAAGCCTTAAGCTACGTTGCGTGGAGAACAGAAACAGAAATTCAAGTGACATTTGCTACGGCCACGTTGCGTCGCGTTACGCGAACATAATTAGACCATAACGACCTAGACACATTGATTGTGGCTGCAACGACAAGCTGTCAAATTAGTAACGATTCTATATCGACAACAAAGCCGCAGCGGCAAGGGCGGCATTACACCAGTTTCTCTCCATAAGAAATTTTTACAGATGCCGCACGGCCGCAGCCGCAGTCAATGGCTGTATTTCTTTATTCATTCCATATTAAGAACGGAAGGAATAAAATAGGCCGTTGTTTATCCAGAACAGAATGAATAATGGAAAAGAAAGAGCACATTTGTGTTATTGGTGTTATGCAGCATACTTTATGAACACAAATATGTATGATATGTATGTATATATGCAATTTTGCAATAAATTCAATTAAAAGCTTTAAATTGCAAAAATTTACCAATTTAATTTCGTGCCATTTTGCCTTAAATTAAATAAGAACATTGGACATAACCTCAAACACAAGGAATATTTTTTTTATTCTACCTCAGTTGATGGTACAAAAAGAACGCGTTCGGAATATGAATAAGAATGAATAAAGAAACAAGAAAAGTCATTCCGAACGTATGGAATGAATAAAGAAATACAGCCAATGGTTCTATGCTATAACTCGTCTATTTTGATTGATCTTTTCCCTCCTCGCTTGCACGTTACTTTCGCCAGGGCTGTTCACATTAACAAATTTTTCGTCAAATTTTATTATTGTCTTGTACATCGGCGTGGAAATATCGCGGTGATGGAGCAAATGTTATTTAATTTGAAAAGAAAGCAGAGAAGGCTAAAAACTTGTGAATATGTCAGTTAAATTCATTACAAAAACACTTTTCTGCTATATCCATGTGGACGTGGTGTGTTGACATTGAAATGGTGTATTAACGATTTAAACTAAAGAAAACCGTTCCAGATATCGTTGGTCAAGCAACGAAGAATCCAATCAATTTTGTTTTGATTAAACAAATTCACAAACATTTCAAATAGTTAAATTGCCATCAAATTTTATATATATATATATCGGTTTGCCAAATTGTTTGATGTTTTGTTTGATGAGAACTTTATTAATGTGAGCAGCCTTGTTCGCATAATTTTGAAAAATTAACATAGCCAGACGTAAATTTCATTTTCAAATTTTCACGAAATTCGAAATTAGCGGAATATCTTAAATATCAAAGTTTATGCACAAAATACAAAGTATATAGATCAATTTTTGAGAAGTTTTCATAGGTTTAAACATTCTGAATACGTCACTTTGTATTGGAGGTAGTCATGGTTTAATCCCGATTTTTCTCAATTCCAAATCATGAAATAGTTTTATGGTTGACTGTTGACTGACGAAAAAGAATGGCCACACCCGCGAACCTGCGCAAAAAGAGAGAATTTGAGCATGAGTGTCACTCATGATCGCTTATGTGTACCCCGCTTAACGGCTTAAGCTTAACCATGAGTGGATTATATAAATGCTTTCGTTACGTAGTTTTCTACGGCAAATAGAAGTAATTTTAATTAGATTTTGCTGATTTTTATACTGGATCTTAATTTTGTATGCAACGTCTTTAACACATGCAACGAATGAAGTATACGCGGTACTGTACGCCATAAGCCTATATATAACTTCGACTGTCCTCATTTCCCCAGTGGTTGTGGTTATTTTGATCAAAAATAGATGATAGAATTTGATAAACGTTAGTTCGAAACACCAATGACAATTTTTGCATATCGCATCTACAAAATCTACAAAACAGACGCAACTCAAAATTTACAAATTTTTACTTTTTAATGTTATACTAATCGTAGTGATTACCTCCATCAACTATCAAAATTGTTCACTCCTCTTCTATTTAAAAAAAAAAAAAATCATTTTGTCTTTGTTTTGTATGGAGTCCATTGAAAAAAAAGTTGTTTTTGCTTCTCCTGAAAATTTTAAAATTTTAAGTTGTATCTCTTTTGTAGATAGTGTGCGTTATGTACGACTATTTCTTCCCATATTGCATCGTATAAAAGCCGATGTTCATTACACCACATTTACAACAAACTAGCTACCGATATTTTAATTCCATCAGTGTTTACCAGTAGAATTGACGATTGAAATTTAAGGCTATACTACAGATTATTTTAGATAATAATCTGAATAAACATTTTAAAGCGTATGTACATTGTTAATAAAGGCTTTTTGTTAAATTCGTGAAAGTCGCAATGTTGAGTCAATGCTAAAAAACTGTGTTTATAAAAGTCGTCGTTATGTGTAGATATTTTAATAGACATCGTTACATAATTAAACATTTGTTTATTGCTTTTCATAATTACAGTTTATAAAATACATACTATTCATTGTTTTCAGAAGTAAAAAGATAGTTTTGTAACTATGGTGAACTAATGCTTATTCATATTTATTTTCTCTTACAATCTGCTACAAAACTTTTTGACACACGCAGATAAACTTGGATTAATAGGTGGTGAACAACAGCAACAGTATCCACAGTATCCACAATATATGCCACCTCCACCACCACAACAGGCACAGCAGCAATCCACTGGAGGAACTTCTGCTTTGGCACATGATGATAATCAACACCAACCACTAGTCGATCATGGTGCAGTTTAAGTAATTTGTAGACAAGCATTATATACTAGATAAAAACCTCAAATTGCAATGGTGTTGAGCAAACCACAGAATAATGCAGAAAGACATGTACTTTGAACAAAATCGGACAAAAACCAATAAGAAAACAATCTCAAATCAATATTAACAAAAACAAGAACAACAACAACAAAAACATAATTATAATAAATTAATGGAAAACCAAAGAAAAATAAAGTAAAACTTGTTGATTATTAAATTTCATTGAAAACGCAAAAAAAAAAACCAAAACAATGTTAAAATACTATTACGTATATCGTTATTATATCCCTTTTATGAACCACATATAACAACTACCGTGGATTATTTATTTCTATGGTTTACTATTCAAATTTCATTTTAAGCTTCAATAAAATCATAAAGTTAAAAACTTAAAATTGTTTTTAGACTTTGAATGAAATTTCTACCCCTTAAACAGCTGTAGAGATTTCTGGGCTGAAATAAATTTTGTGATTCTATCATACTTAAGTCCTTTTTCAAAAATCTTTTTCTTTCGAACCCCTTGATATAACTTCGTATCATTTCAAAGGCTACGGCTTCTTTTTCTTCGTATACGCTCTATTAAATTAAGTAAAAATATTTGCTACAAACGTTGAGCTTAAAATACACATTTTCGTTCCTAAACTTAGCAAAATTCGCAACTCAAACAGAGCAGCCGAATTTTCAATTAATTAAATTTTTTAAAATATTGTAGCAAAATTTTAGCAAAACAATTTTAGAGCATTGACATAATATAACAACAAAAAATAGACTATTTATAAAATTTTGTTGCAGATTTTTGCTTAACTGTTATTTGATTTCTACTGAAATGTTATATAAATTAAAATTTATTTCTAAAGAAACATATTAAAAATTAATTAAAGCAGTTTGAAACTTTCAACGATTATTTTTTAGACGAACAAATTTTTGATTAAAAATTAAAAAAGAAATATTAATAAAAACAACAAATATAACCAAAAAAAAAAGAGTCTTTAGCAATGTTAAAATGATAAATGTTTAACTAATTATATGTATCTGTATGTTTAGGGATGAAGATGAGCATGTGTACATGTATCATGTCAACATCAAGTAAAACCAATTTATGATTTTTTAAATTTATTTCACAATATATTAAAATACTTATAACCTCTAACGAAAAAACAAAACCAAATTTAATGTACTTAATATGTATAAAAAAAATACTGTAACAATTTATTTTCCAATTAAAACAACAAAACTTAAGGAAATACCACAATTGCAAAGGGAATCTTATAGCATAATATTTAATATATAATAATGTTAATAAATCATCACTGGAAATCGTGTATCATTCAAATAAAATATTATTTATCCGCTTTTAAACTTTATTTCATTGCATTAAGAGAAAGAAAAACGAGAAAAGTTAAGTTTCCGGCTAAGTGTAAAAAAAAAAATCTATGACCAGCGCTTAAGTCTCCACACTGTAAGGTCAGAATTCAATAGTTGCTCCACATAAATGACTGTACCGCTTTTGAGGCGTTCCTAAAGTCAATTCAATGCCATTATATTGAGCGTTATATTGAAAATATTGTAACCGCTATACTTACGATTCCGGTGCTGTTACACTCAGAAAAAGTAAAATAGGTTTGTACTCAACATATTGCAAACTTCACTATTCTTTTATTAAAATTATATTTTATAAATTTTTATGAAATTGGTTCACATCATGAAAATCGATTTAAATAAAAATGATTACTTATGTTTATCAGTGGAAAAATTCAGAAACAAAAAAATTATATGATAAATATGAAGAAGTATAGCAGTTGTAAAAAAAAAAAACAAATAAAAATAAAGAACAAAGAGACAAACTTAATAGTCCGTGCTCTGTATATGAATATAATTATATAACTTATAATTATTATAATAATATTATATAAACGATAATAAATAATTTAAACAATTAATTGCACCTACTAAATAATATTAAAAAAAAAAAAAATACAAAAAAAAAAACTAAAAAACAAACTTCTTGTATGATTTTAATAAGGAGTGGAGTGGAAATAAGTAGCAAACGTTCTTGTTACGAGCTGACTTAACCAGCTCGTATTCCAAGATATGCCAAGGGAACTATCTAGAATATAGGTTCTCAAAGGCGCTCTTGGGGCGGTATTGAGCCCATGGAGGTCGCTGAGACGCTGCTATTGGGCGGTAGGAAAATGGAAACAACTTCTCATTTTAATAAATAAAGGTTGATCAAATAAGAGCTTCCTACTTTGTTTTCTAAATAAAATACATAAAAATCAATCTATTGATGTAAATCTTTATTTGGAATGACAGTTCGGTTTCTACAACTCAATGTTTAAAAATTATTTCCTTCAAATGTTGCCCACGACTAACTATTAAATGGTCTATTCTATGAATCCGACTCTTTCGAGCATATCGCCCGGTATTCCTTGAATAACACGAGTTATGTTGGTTTCCAAAGCGCCAATAGTTTCAAATTTGTCGACATAAACAAGTGATTTAACATATCCCCAAAGAAAGTAACAAAGTGGTGGTCAATTAACAGGACCATTTCTCAGGATGGTGTTTTCATCGAACGTTTCCCTCAATAAAGCGATTGTTTCTCGATTGTGACTGATTTTGGTAGTAAGTTTCCACAATTAAAAAACGTTGTTCAGGAGAAAGTCTATTCATGATTGAGTACTGAACACAAACATCATATGGACAAGCCATTTGACACATAACAGCTGTCAAAACAACCCAGTTGAAAAAGGGACCTCGTATTGGATCACCCTTTAGTTTTGGAAAAAGTTAAATTAAGCTACAATAGAGTAAAGTAGGGTATTGTGATATACATGTTTGTTTTACGTCGACTGCAGGCAAAATGTGCAACAAAACACACAATTTTTAGTGTTAAACTAGTCATTCAAGATTGGTTTGCTATATATCATTAGGGGGACTCAGACGATACAGCATGTTGTCAAGCCTTGCGTGATGACCTGATATCAAAATATTTTGATTGCAAGTTAACATGTTGTCAGTCTGCTGTATCGAGTGTTCGAACGATCCAACATTTTAGTTGTTAAGGTGGTGTACGGCAAGGTTTGACAGCATGCTGTATTGTCTGATCTCCCCTATTTTATTTTTGATGTTTTAATGATCGTGTGTTACATTAATAAAAGTAAAAAAAGTCAAATATCGGTGCTTGAAAAAGTGTCGAGTAATGTGGCAGGTACGAGGGTCAGGGGCACCAGATGCGGAGAGACAGGGGGCAGTTGACCTCCTCGGTGAACATAAAGTGGTTGAGAAAAAGCTTTTTTAATGATCGTGTGTTACATTAATAAAAGTAAAAAAAGTCAAATATCGGTGCTTGAAAAAGTGTCGAGTAATGTGGCAGGTACGAGGGTCAGGGGCACCAGATGCGGAGAGACAGGGGGCAGTTGACCTCCTCGGTGAACATAAAGTGGTTGAGAAAAAGTGGATTTTACAATACCAAGATACATTTTTTGGACATTTCAATTATTTTATTGAATCCCTTGGAAAATTTATCTCAAAATTATCACTTTTCATTTGAGTTACGTTTTCAGGCAACAACATATAATCCAATATATATAAGTCTCGTGTCACAATGTTTGTGGCCGAATTCCTCCGAAACGGTTGGACCGATTTTAATTAAACTTTTTTTGTAAATTTGGTAGGTATGAGAATAGGTTGTAAAGTACTTTTCACCCTCCTATGCAACGTGCGTGGCTTCGCCCATACAAGTCACATTTCGATACAGAAAAGCTATAGTTACCACTTATAAAAGTTACCACTTTTAAAACCGGCGGCGATGAATTGATAAGGCGCATGCATCAGCTCATCAGCAAAATATGGCTAGAGGAAAGCATGCCCGACGATTGGAACCTCAGCGTACTGTGCCCTATACTTAAGAAAGGAGACCCAACAATCTGCGGAAGTTATAGAGGTATCAGTCTTATTTCCATCGCATATAAGGTTCTCTCAAGCGTACTGTGTGAAAGATTAAAGCCGATTACAAAAACACTGATTGGACCTTATCAGTGTGGCTTTCGACCTGGTAAGTCCACCATAGACCAGATTTTCACGCTACGACAAATCCTGGAGAAAACCCACGAAAATCAAATTGACACACACCATCTCTTTGTCGATTTTAAAGCTGCGTTCGATAGCCCGAGAAGGGATTGCCTATAAGCAACAATGTCTGAGTTCGGTATACCTGCAAAGTTGATTAGACTTTGCAGAATGACGTTGAGCAACACACGCAGCTCCGTCAAGGTAGGAAATGACCTCTCCGAAACCTTCAATACCGAAAGAGGTTTCAGGCAAGGCGATCCACTGTCTTGCGATCTCTTTAACATCATCATGGAGGGGATCGTACGAAAGGCCGGTGTGCATCGTAATGGCACCATTTTCTACAAAGGCGTCCAGCTCCTTGCGTACGCTGATGATATTGATATTGTCGGCAGAACCAAGAGAGATGTTACCGCTGCTTTCGCCGCTATCGAAAAGGAATCAGCCAAAGTGGGTTTGACGATAAATGAGGGCAAAACAAAATATATGCTGTCTACAAACAAGGGAGCTCGGCGTTTAGACTCCCACGTTTCATCCGGCAGCTATAACTTTGAAGTAGTCAAGGAGTTCGTTTACCTTGGCACCGCCATTAATACCAAAAACGAAATCAGCCTGGAGATAAAGCGAAGAACAATAATTGCTAATAGGTGCTACTACGGGCTCAGTAAGCAACTAAGTTCCAGAGCCCTCTGTCGATCGACAAAACTAACACTCTACAAGACGCTCGTTCTACCTGTGCTGCTTTATGGCGCTGAGACATGGGTAGTTTCGCAAACTGACGCAGCCGCTCTGGGGGTGTTCGAGAGAAAAGTTCTTCGCAAAATCTTCGGTCCTGTTCGAGCCGGCGATGACTATCGCATCCGAATGATCCACGAGCTGTATGAGCTCTACGATGACATTGACGTAGTTCGGCGTATAACTGTGCAGCGACTACGCTGGCTGGGTCATGTCCATCGTATGAACGACGAAGCTCCAGCGAAAAAGGTGCTCGAGGCGAGGGTCGCTGGTCAACGACGACGAGGGAGACCGTGCCTCCGATGGATGGACCAGGCTGAGGAAGCCCTAACAGCACTTGGTGTATCCGATTGGAAGAGGCGCGCGCAAAGCAGAAGCGCCTGGCGAGAGCTGATGAGGTCGGTTGAAACGGGTTGTTACGACCAACTAAGTAAGTAAGTAAAGTACCACTTATAGAGAAATAAGCAAATAGAGTTACCACTTGGTGATGTCCTTTTAATGGAAAACTTGGACAAGGGGGCGTGGCTCCGCCCATACAAACCAAATTTTTTATATCGAATAGCTTTGGAAGTAAAAGCCACAGAACATTGAAACTCAGAATGGAGCTACCACTTGCTGATGCCTTTCTAATAGAAAACTTGGATTGGCGTTGAACAAGGGGGTGTGACTCCGCCCATGCCAGCCAAATTTTTGATATCGAATAGCTATGGAAGTAAAAGTCACAGAACATTGAAACTCAGAATGGAGCTACCACTTGGTGATGTCTTTTTAATAGAAGACTTGGTTACGGGCATTAAACAAGGGGGTGTGGCTTCACCCATACGAGCCAAATTTTTGATATCGAATAGCTTTGAAAGTAAATTCACAGAACATTCAAACTCAGAATAAAGTTATCACTTGGTGATGTATTTCTAATAGTAAACTTGGATTGGTACTGGACAAATTGGTGTAATAGAAAACTTGGATGAGCATTGGACAAGGGGGTTTGGATTTGACCATATAAGCCTCATATTTGATATCGAATAGCTTTGAAAGTAAAAGTCACAGAACATTGAAACTCAGAATGGAGTTTATTTATAAAAAGTTAATTAATAAAAATAAAAAAATTTATAAAAAAATATATATAAAAAAACTTCTACCTATGTATACATATCTGATGATTTTGGTCGTATAAGACTAAAATTTGGAAATTTTGTTTAAATAGAAAGCTCACAAAAAATGGGAGGGGTTGCACTATAGTTACACCCACTTTTTTAGAAATCATTAAAATTGTACATGCTTTGATAGAAAAGTACCACGCTTGCTATGTAGGGTCTATTGACCCAAGCGGCAGTCACTGTAAATGCAAGTGTGGGCATTTAATAAATTACCATCAAACAAACAGAAACACACAACAATAATAGGACATAATTGGATAAGGGTGTCGCCTCTCTATACGCCCCTTTTTTCAGAGCATTAGTGCGGAGCGCAGCAAAGCTTGCCGGGTATAAGCTAGTATGTTAAAAAATGAATAGCTTTTATTTTGCTTGTGTGATTGTAGTGTCCAACCAACACAGCGCATTAAAATGTTACAAATCTGTCGACATTCGACTAAACGACTTCCCTCGAGATAAGACAATTTTCTAAGGTTTTTGTATTATATATAAAATTTTAATGCGCTTCTTTTGCTCTAATCGACGTATTTGTATGACTTTTAGAAGATAAAATACGCAACCAGCAAATCGACCTCTTTCGAGTTTTTTCCTCAAATGGAATTTGACAAACAACTTCTTTGACAATTCAAAAAATTTTAAAACGGCCATTAATGAAAATTTGACAAAACAACCTGTCTCCATATAGTCCAAGCAAAGAGCTTCTTTTGAAAGAAGTCGCTTTGTCAAAAGGGAATTGTTGAAAATGTTGTTGAAATGTTGAAAATGACTTCTTTCAAAAGAAGCTCTGTTGTCAAAAGCAAAGTTTGCAAAATTCTCCACATATCAATTTAACAAAACGGCTGGTCTTGACGTAAGCGACATTTTCTTATCTAATAAAAATAATTTTGACAAAATGACTTGTGCAGCAGAAGCGATTTTTTGAAGCGAAGCTTTTTACTCCTCGTTCTGTGATTTGCTTGGAGTGAAATCTGAAAAATTTTCGACAGATTTTTTCTTGGAAATTTGATGGTTTTTTGTTGCTAGCGCTTATTACAACAAGAAAATTTAATACTTTAATATTAACTACAAAAAATATTATTTAGCCCGCCAGGGGATTGAACCCGCGTTCTCGTAAACAAGAGTCCAACGCACTACCACCAGGCCACAAAGACTTGATATGAGCAGTTGTTAATTTAATATTAATTACAACAGAAGCTATGCTGCAGTTGATCGTCAACATCTATCAATAGATAGAGGATTGTGTATTTGATATGCTACAACTGACAAAAATTTGCTTTAATTTGCCACAAGGTGTCTCCAGCATCGGTGTGTTTGTATTGTGAATGCGTTTGTGGTGTTGTTGGCACAAAGAAAATTAGCAATGCCCACAAGTGCGTTTTTAAGTGTCAAAAAAATAGATGATATCAAAATATATGGAATTAACAAACGCATGCATGACATCGGCAAGGTATCTAAAATGTTTGTTAAATTTTGTTTCGTGTGCGTTTTTTAATATATATTTTTATCGTCGTTCTGTGATTTGCTTGGAGTGAAATCTGAAAAATTTCGACAGATTTTTCGATAGATAGTACGCTGTTGAAGGAAAAAATTTGTTCAGTGCAGCCAAGTTCACAACCATGTGTGGAGAGTTAAAATGGAGAGTTGCTGGCATTATATGCCCGTATATTGGCGTGGAAATTTAACATTCAATAATAAAAAAAGAAGCAGTAAATATGTTTTCTGTATATATGTAATTTATTTTGTTATTTTACATTTATGTGCTTAAAAGTTAATTTATTAAAAAGAAAAAATTATTAAGCTATCAAGTCTATGTAACTGCGAAAAAGCTTCGCTTCTCCCGTGTGTCCAACGACGCACCTGTGTTTTTTTTTATTAGGAATCCATTTGACAAATTGTCTTATGTTTTTTATTATCAATATCAAAGAAAGCTATGGCTCTTAGAGAGGAAAAATATCACAAAATGTTTACTTCATATTTGTGTAGTATAAGATAATGTCTAGTATAAGATTTATTTCAATTTATATATAAAAAATTTCGTTAGGCATTTTAACACTCTTTTCGCTCTCCGGAAATGTGGACGATTTAGAAAGAAATCGTTTTGTCAAATGTTCACAGAAATATATCAAGTCTGATATAACTTAACTGATAATATGCAAGAAAAATTATGAATGAATATTTTTTCGTTTCATATCGAATAAAAATGTTTTGTTTGTTTTATCATGCTTTTATTTAACTTATCTATCTTTATCCATTCATCCATATCCATATCCATCCATCCATATCCATACTATTATATAAAATTTAAGTGCAAAGTTTTATTTCCAGGTAAACTCCAAAAGTACTGGGTCGATTTTTATCTTCATTTGCAATTTCTACGAAATTCGTCGTTTTGACATTAATGTTGCTTCTCATTATCCACTCTTCGTTGACGCGTGAGAGCACTCAGCGCAGCGGCCCTACCTTATCATTGTATCATGGTTACATATAAATGCAGTGCTGAGCCGCAAGAAAAAATGTTTTTTATTTCCTTTTGCATGCATTGTCTTAAGGGTTGATGCCACACGATGATCGTTTGAACGGCGTTCAAAAGTTTTTGTTGGAGTTCAAAAAATGTGTTAACACTCTTTATTGGTAAAAAAAAAACGTCCGTGGCGAAGCCGCGGACCACTGCGGCTTGCTATTTTTTTATATAAATCTTTTTGTTATATTTTTGTTCACTAACAAAAAAATGTTACAAATTTTTACTAGTCAAGCGTTCAACTACTCGAAAAACTCGCAACGAGAGCGTAAAAAAGTGAGAAAAAAAATAGCTGCAAGTTTCTGATAGCAAAACTTCGACTTGCAAGAACTTGCAGCTACCGAAAAATTTTTTGCCAAAAAAAAAAAAAAAGCCGTCAAAAGTTATTTCTTGCAGATTTCCTATTAAAATGGACTGAAAAAGAAACATTTGCTCTTTGCTAAATTTGTTTTATATGGCTCCATTGTATTTATTTTAATAGTTTCAAATATTTTAGAAATCTGGCATTTACACATTTTTTTGGTTTTCAAAAAAGCTGTCAAGTCGTTCGATCAGCTGTTAATTTGAAACTTTCTACTAGTTTTCTGTTAACGTACTTTTTCTACTATTTGTTTTTTTTCAAGCGAATCTTTTTACGCCTCGTTCTGTGATTTGCTTGAGTGAAATCTCAAAAACGACACTTTTTAATTTCGACAGCGTTTTTCTTACAAATTGATGAATCTTTGTTCTTTACGTCTATTATAACAAAAAATTCTAATTTCAATATTTTAAAAATATTTCTTCGATCCTTCGCGTAGAATTGAACCCCCAGTTTTACTTTTAATTGGTTTTTGTGCTTGAAGCAAGAGGGGGACAGTTTTCTTTGCATATCCTTTTCGCTTATTTATATTATCGATGATTTCTTGAAGAGTTGAAATGATTGATTCACATTTTTGATAAGGTAAAATGGTCAAAAGACCTGCAGAGGTATTCTTTTCCTTTTAGAGAAGAGCTTCATTTCATCGTACTAGGTTACTTTCTGATCATGTTCTCGAGTAAATCTTCTGATCTAGTCATTGAAGTAGCACTTTAAAGGTCCCATGAACGATTTGTCTAAAGGCTGGAATTTATACGTAAGGTGAGGAGTCAAGAAAATAATTATAACACCATTTTTACCCGGAACTTCTATGTTCCGGGTGTGACTATAGTGTCCGTCAAAAGAATTTAAGTTTCTTGATGAGTTCTAACAAAAAATGCAGAAAGATATGGCGAAAGGCATCTGGTGGTCAGAGGCTCAGCGGCAGTTGATTGAGCAATTGAAAAATGGTGGAAGCACAGTTTCAGAGATTGCTCTGCTTTTTTATATGTTCCATGAAGTTGGCATATAATGCATTGCATTATGAGCAAAAAAAGGGGGCATTAAGGGCAGTGGCGACGTAAGGGTGTGACTGTGGCGGCGGTCCGCCACGGGTGTCAAGCACCAATGGGTGGAAATTCTCTCGTGCAGTACAGTAGCCACATAAGAAATGTGCTAAAATCAAGTCCAAATCGTTCGTCCATTAAATATCTACAACTGAGCTCAATATAGCTCAAAACCATCCTTAAATATTTTATTCACGTTCGCAGTCTATGCCAAAAATTGGGCATGATAAATTTTTCGATAAGCACTTCAAATTGTGCTTAATGAGTGCAATTGTGTAATTGTTTATAAAAATATACAATATAAACAGAAGTTTCAAATATTATTGGTAAAAGTTCCGTTATTATAAAACATGTTATGACTTGTTTGTGAGTCATAAACATTTCAGTTTAGTTTTGTTTTTGCGCTAGTTGTGATATTGACTGATCTATTTTTAATGGCACATGATAAATACTGTGAAGCTCTAAAATCACAAATTATTTCCGAATATTAAAAGGGAAATTCGCAAATATCTTTCGCGAAACAGTTTGTTATTAATCGGTCAATAGTTTGTAGATTAATAAATAAATATAACATCATAAAAGATGTAGCTACGGTACATTCAAGAGGACGGCCGCGGAAGACAGAAACATTTTTGGCGTTTTTTTGACAAAATCCATTTGCCACATCCAAAGAGATTGTTCGTACACTTGGTTTAGATATCCATCACAGCACTGTTCGCAGACGAGCCATTGAAAGAGATTTAAAAAGTTGCCGACCGGCAAAGAAACATTTGCTTACAGCTAAGCATAAACAAAAAAGGTGAGGTGTTATAGTTCAAACAATTCCGTTTGAAATTGTGACACAATTGTTGTTCACAATTGGAAAACCGTTTTGTTTAGCGATGAATCAAAGTTCAACTTGATTAATTCAGATGGGATGCGCACGATACCGCGCCGCACAGTTACACGACTTGAAGCCCGAAACTGCAAAATGAATTTTAAGCACGGAGGCGGTCGTATCATGGTCTGGACTTTTTTTTCGGACCATTTCATAAAATCGATGGAATTATTATCATATGCTATCATATGCAGAGTGGAATATGCCGCTTCAGTGGACGTTTCAGCACGACAACGACCCGAAGCACACTTCAAAGCTCGTCAAAGATTACATTAGAGACAATGGGATTAAAGTCCTTGATTGGCCGGAACAATCACTAGACTTGAATCCCATTGAAAATCTTTTCGGTTTCCAATAAGATTTTCCAATAAGACTGCACTGTATGAAGCACTTAAACTTAATTGGGAACAAATACCTAATATCACGATATCTAATTTAATAGAGTCGATGCCGCGCAGATGTCCAGAGGTAATCAAGAATAATAGGTCTTACACCAAATATTAATTATGTTGCTTTTATTTTGCACTCAGACAAATTGAATGTGGTCACATCAAGTTTAAATTTAATAAAAAAAAACCAAACCAAATTTGAATATGATTTTATTTTTATAAAATGCATAAATATATGCTTTAGTTCCTATAATAATTTTTGTGTGTCCCCAATATTAAAAAAAGATAGACGATTTTGTTGCAGCGCAATAACTCTGTTGCTTTTGTTTTGCGCAACACTGTAAGCCATGCAGTCTATAAAATTTACCCCGAAATATAAGCCTTTCTAGGAAAAACATGAGCGAACACAAAGCAGAAAGAATTTTTGACAAATTTTTTAATAAGCGAACACAATCCGGACGCGTTAAAGGATTTTCGACAAGAAATACAAGAGTTATCGGTTATCGCGTGTTCTACTGTTTTCGTTGTTTCCTTGTTCTCTTTACTTTTTTTTAATACTGACGAAACCAATGCAGATGAGTTAAAGAATATTCTGTAAGTCTGTTATTGACGAATACAAGCCAGACGAGTTAAATAATATTCTGCAATTCTGGCTTATGCAGCAGTTTGTTTAATTTATTTAAAAGCAGAGAGGTAGTCCGGTAGCTCGATACCGCAGAATGTGATTTCTTTTAATTAAAATGGTATTTATATGAAAATTCATAGATCCAAGAATAAAACAAATTTTATTCCAAATCAATCAAGGCCTACTTCGAAAATTGCTCCCTGAATTTATCAAAACTCAATTTCAGAAATGCCTAAAATTATGCTAATATTCTGAAAAAAGCTATGTTTAGATTCAAATTTTACGACCGTAATGTACATTTTGAGTATTGAACGAAAGACTCAATTCAATGATAAAAAAAAACAACCGACTACAAAATCACTACAAAGTAAAAAATAATTTTAAAAATAATTTTCCTTTTAATTTCATGGTCATATTTGATAATTTATTTAAACATATTATTATATATGAAATCTTATTATCTTAATTTTTTTTCTTATTTGTTTTATTATCATAAATATATTAATTCCTTGCTATATACAAATGCTTTTAAGGTCGGCGCTAATATAATCAGACTGTTAATCAGAAGCGCCAACTTCAAAGCATTTGTATTCATCAAGAAATTAATATATTTATGATAATAAAACAAATAAGAAAAAAAATTAAGATAATAAGATTTCATATATAATAATATGTTTAAATAAATTATCAAATATGACCAAGAAATTAAAAGGAAAAGTATTTTTAAAATTATTTTTTACTTTGTAGTGATTTTGTAGTCGGTTGTTTTTTTTAAAAAAAATTTTTATTTCTTCCTTTTCAGAGAATATGATAAATTTTCGAAAAAAGAGTATAAAAAACATTAGTACAATTGTTCCGAAAAAATTTGTTCCATTAAATTCTGAAAGTTTGTTGGTTATTTCAAATATCTGCCTCTTAAATTTAAATTAGATGTCACATGTTTTGAAATTATTATACCCATTCTTGTAACGAGTTTTATTACACTAGTGTCAATATTATTCGAGATATAGTGTTTTTCTAATATTTCCACGCCCTTTGTTATATAAGCGCCCACTTTCTTGAGCATTATTTCCAATAATTGTGCCTACCCCTGTACTTTATTTCAGTACCCCAGCGTCAATATTAACTGCGATAGTGTTTACCTAGTATTGCCACGCCCATTTATCGAATAACGCATACTTTATTAACCATAATTTTTAATAATTCTGCCTACCCCTGTACTACAATAAATTTCAGTGCCCTTGTGTCAATATTACTCAAGATACACTGTTTTTCTAATATTGCCACGCCCAGTAGTCGAAAGCGGCCTACTTTCTTCACCGTAATTTTAATAATAATGCCTACCCCTATACCAAATTCCAGTACCATAGTATCAGTATTATTCGAGATATACTCTTTTTCTAATATTGCCACGCCCATTTCTCAAATAACGCCCATTTTCTTGACGGTAATTTTTAATAATTGTGCCTAGCCCTACACTAAATTTCAGTACCCTAGTGTCCATATTATTCAAGATACAGTGTTTTTCTAATATTGCCACGCCCATTTGTCGAATAACGCCCACTTTCTTGGCCATCATTTTTAATAGTATTGCCTACCCTTATACTAAATTGCGGTACCATAGTATCAATATTATTCGAGATATAGTCTTTTTCTAATATTGCCACGCCCATTTGTCAAATAACGCCCATTTTCTTGCCCGTAATTTGTTTTAACTGTGTCTACCACTACACTAAATTTCAGTACCCTAGTGTCCATATTATTCGAGATACAGTGTTTTTATAATATTGACACGCCCATTTGTCGAATAACGCCCACTTTATTGACCATAATTTGTAATAATAATGCCTACCCCTATACTAAATTGCAGTACTCTAGTCTCAAAATTATTGAATATACACTGTTTTTCTAATATTGCCACGCCCATTTGTCGAATTACGCCCATTTTCTTGCACGTTATTTGTAATAATTGTGCCTACTCCTACACTAAATTGCAGTACCCTAGTGTCAATATTATTCGAGTTACACTAGTATTTATTATTGCGAGATCTATTATTGCCACGCCCAGTTATCGAATACCGCCCACTTTTTTACGGGCACCTCCATGCTTATCATATCTATCTGTTCCCCAAAAATGATGGCAATCAGGTATATGGTTAAGGAGTTATCGATGTACATACATACATTTAAAAAAAAAAAAATAAATAAAAAAAACAGAGAAACCGACGAACTTGAGAACCTCCTCCTTTTTGAAGTCGGTTAAAAAAGAGAAGAACTACTGATTGTACAATTTAACATAAGTATGAGATACTCAAGTAAATGTGTCTCCGTGGCCCAGTTAGTAAAACAGCCGCCTATTGATACAAGCTTAGTGTGTTCAAATCCTCGGCGAAAGCGAATATTTGAAAAATTCTTAAATCAATTATTTTCGTTTTTATACAACCAGTGCGGCGAATTGCTGTGTTGTTGTTTTCATAAGAACTATGTCGTTACACTGGTTTACCCCCCCATTTAGCTCGCCGTATTGTTGTATACGCGGCTATAAAGTTTCACTTCAAAAACAAAGTGTTAATAAGTTGTTTAATTTTAAGTGGTGAAATGTGTAAATTTATGTAAAAAATGTTCGTGTTATAATACTTAATTTGAAATTATAAACCTCCTCCTCCTCTTTTTGAAGTCGGTTAATAAATTCAAAATTCAACAAAATCAAAGAATTGGTGAATCCAAAATCGTCGATTGGAAGTCCGAAACCTTACTGACCTTGTTGGAATATCGGAAGGATCAGTGAAAACTATTTTGAGTGACCGTTTGGGCCCCAGAAAAGTGAAATCTCGATTGGTGCCAAAAACACTCGATTTCATGGAAAAACTGCGCCGAGTTTATGTGTGTCAAAAATGGTTTCCGACTATCAAGACAAAATTAAACGCATCATAGCTGGAGAAGAGACTTGGGTGTACGCTTACGACCCGGAAGCAGCCGATCAATCGGGTGAATACCGTGCCAACGATGAGCCGAGACCGAAAAAGCCACGTCAAAGCAAGTCAAAAATCATGGTCATGTTGACAGTTTCTTTCGATTGTTGTGGTGTGATGCCGTGTGGTACCGTCGACACCGTTTTGAATCGATAATAGAGATAGAAACTGAAACGAAGAAAGAATTGAAGGCTATACCTCAAGAGGACAATGCAGCATGCTTTGGAAATTGGAAAAAACGTTGGCACAAGTGTATTGCATCCAGGAGGGACTACTTTGAGGGGGATAAAATTAATTTCGAAGAATAAATAAGGATTTTTTGATTTCTAAGCAAATTCCCGATATTTTTTGCACACAGTAGTATTATAGGAGCTGAGAAATATAAGTTACCACAAACGCATATATCGCTATAGGTAGTGTCGAGCAACCAGTGTTGGATCAGATCATTTGGACTGAATCCTTTACTAACAGACTTTTATGAAAATGTGCTAAGTTTCATCTAATATATTTTGTATTTCCAACAAATACGGAAACAATCACAATATTTTTCACAAAGTTAAGAGAACGTAATCCAAAAATAAAAATAAAAAAATATATTCAAGTAATCTTAACTATGATTTTCACATCATTTATCAAGGATAACAAGTCGAAAAAAATAAACAAACCCAACAATTCATTCATTAAAGCCGCTAAGGAGATAAAAATTCAAGAAAAACGTGTGTCGGCTTTTAAGTAAAAATCTATATATAGATTTTAGAATATTATGAGTAAAATGGGTAAAAATGTGTATGTGTGGTGTGGTGGCACCAACGCACACAAGGAAGTTGGGTGAAATTTTAATATTTTGCAAAACCATAAACATCATTAACTCTTCAGGTAAAAGTTTATGATGTTTACTTGAGATTTTATTCAATTTCCATTTATTGTTTCTTTTTATTACGAGCCACGAGCTTTCCCACACTTACACATACACATTAATGCATAAATATTGAAGCAATGGGGTGAAGTGACACGGGCTTTAGTCCCGAAATAGATTCAAATTTGTATTTTAGACATAAGAGTTGTTTGTGGCGAAAATAAAGTCATGGTGGCGCCTTAATTTGCGACACCTGATTGGAATATATTGGCTGCCTCACCAAACTAAACAAGCACACACACACACACATACTTAAACAGGATTTCATCGCATACCAACTTCAACACACACACACACACACACACACACACTATCTCCCACTCACTTACAAAGATGCACCGTTTCTAACTGTTCTTTTCAAACTCAATTACTCAATTATGTACAATCAAAAATAAAGTAAACCGCAAATCAGCTGTGCTTATAAGGATATCCTGCTGACATTTCGTTGTTTTTTTTTTTTTTGTCTTCTTATTTTTCATCCTGCTGTTCATTGCATCTTTATTGTCAGGACATGCGCTGTTGCTGGGCAGTTATATATTTTGCTCTAGTTAATGTTTGTCTAATAAGCCACACTCGCTCTCTTCCTTGCACCAAGGATATTTGTGGCGTTGTTCTTCTTAAGCGTATAAATACAGCAGGTTCGCGAAAAGCAGTTTCAGTCGAAAGCATCGCTTTTGCTGTGGTTTTTGTTTAAGTGAAAAATTAATAAAAATTGTTAATAAAAATAAACACAATAACCGCGATTATTGTTGGTGTATTTTCTAAATTATAAATTTCTATTAAAAAATTTAACAACATTGCAAGGATAATTAAGATTTCCGGTAACATTTTCTAATCTCAAAACAAGCATAAGAAGCTTACGATTTATACAAGGCACAATAATAGATGAATAGGAAAAAAAATTAAAGCCAAATTGATGTGCAAATTAAAACAAGAGCATTACAAATAAAATTCTGAGTTAAGGCTTAACCAATAGATATTTCTTTATCTGTGGATTTGTACACGGTGTCCGGACTTGAGATGCTAATCCTCTAAGTGGTGATTCCTTGGCTTATTTTAAGCAAACAATTGTATGGGGGGAGGATCTACTTTCAACATCCACTGAGATATAGGGTGCTGAAAAATGTGTTCGGTGAAGCAAGTGCTACCAAAGATAAAACCATAGCCTCTAAAATATTATACCTATGATAGCCCTGATTTAATTGTTGATTAGGATATTAACCAGTTTTTGTTTCGGTATCATAACAGTTGGAAACTGAATTTAGAGTGTGAAAATATGGCTCCGCAAAGTTAATTTTTTTTTAATTTTTTCATAATTTTTTTATGAAAGTAGTATTATTTTCTCGAAAAATTGCCCTATTATTTTTATTTTATTGTTTGCTGATACCCCTGAAGTATATCCTAAAAAATCGACTTATTTAAATGATTTTTGAAGTGAAACTTTTATAGCCGCGTATGCAACAATACGGCGAGCTAGATGGTGGACGGGGGGGGGAGTGGTTATACCAATGTAACGAAATCTTTCTTATGAAAACAACAACACAGCAATTCGCAGCACTGGTTGTATAAAAACGAAAAAATGGCTATTTGCAAATTTTTCATTGATTTCCTTTCACCGAGGATTGAACACACTACGCTTGGATCCATAGTCGGCTGTTCTACTCACTAGGCCACGGAGACATATTTATTTGAATAGCTCATACTTATGTGAAATTTTACAATCAGTAGTTCTTTTATGATTGAATTAAGTCTTTCGTTCAATACTCTGAACGTACATTACGGTCTAAAAATTTGAATCTGAACGTAGCTTTTTTTCCAGAACATTAGCATACTTTTAGGCATTTCTCAAATTGAGTTTTGATAAATTTAGAAAGCAATTTTCGAAGTAGGCATTGCATTGATTGATTTGGAAACAGCACATGCTGCAATATAAACGAATGCAACTTTGAGTCTAAAATTTGTTTTTTTCATAGATCTGTG
The DNA here is from genome assembly GCA_914767935.1 of Coremacera marginata. Lineage (NCBI taxonomy): Eukaryota > Metazoa > Arthropoda > Insecta > Diptera > Sciomyzidae > Coremacera > Coremacera marginata. Next base: position 55,576,343 of record OU612047.1, read on the forward strand.
AATTTCCATATAAACATCGTATCTTTCATGTATTACAAATGTAGTTTTTAACTCACATTTATATCGAAATAAAAAAAATATTCGCATGCTGCGGTATTTGAACACACAAAATACTGGTTACTAGTTTTTCCTTTACCAACTGAGCTATCAGATTACCTACGTTTCACTACTTTGGTCGAAAGTAAAACTTGAGAAGTTTAGGTTACTAAAATGAACTTTTTAATGCATATGTAACCCACCCGTCACATATCTCGTTTACAGCGAATCTTTGTTTATGGAAGAAAAATTTCGTATTTTTTCCGGCGGTTAAAAATCGAAAGTTATTTCATACAAATGTTAACGCTCTAGTAACAATAAAAGTAAGTCTGAATCTGCCAAAAAAGTTATCTGAAAGTATCCACCTTACAGTAAAAAAGTAGTTTAACACATATTCGCATTTGTGTTAAAGAATTAATCGCTTTGGAATTGTAAACGAATAATTTTTCGAAACATAAGCGAACCTTCGTTTGCAAAGTAACCGTTACGTTCGCCAAACGGATCTTTTTCGAATCTTAATCGATATCGAATTCGATTGCTATCATAGCGAACTGTTCGTAATATTTAAATTTTCGATATCGAAGTCGGATTTTGTGCCTTGTGGAAAATAGCACAATTTTGGTGGTAATGTTGGAGTTTTTTCTATATATATTAGAGCCCTGCATGAGTATGCTTTTTCGCCTCCCTGAATATATTCTCTTGCTATAGAATAAAAAATTTCCTTTATCCCTTCTCTGCTTTGCTCATACCTGATCTTACACTCTCTTTGTTTTATTCAGATATAAGAAACGAAAAGAATAAGAGCACGATGCTTTACTAACAACAGCAGGTAGCAAATAAAGCAATAAAAAATAACAAAAATATCAATGTTCATACCCTGAATATTTAGCGAATATTTTTTTTTTCGTTCGTTCGTAGAACGAAAAGAATGTTTTTTGTATTGGGACCCAAAGAAGGGTAGGTGTGTTCGGAAGAAATGTTGAGGAGCAAAAAATAAAAGGACCAACTCATATATTTGACCCCTCTAGGAGTCCAACTACGGCCGATATAAAATATTTTCTACAGCTTTTGTGTTGAAAATTGTATGGGGAGTTAAAGAAGGGTGGTAGGTGTGTTCGGGCGAAATGTTGAAGGACAAAAAATAATAGGCCCAGCTCATATATTTGACCCCTCTAGGATTCCAGCTACGGTCGAAATAAACTATTTTCGACAGGTTTTGTGTTTTTTGTATGGGGACCCAAAGAAGGTGACAGTAGAGGGCAGTTGTGATCGGAAGAAATGTTGAGGGGCACAAAATATTAGGACCAACTCATAAGTTCGCCCCTCTAGGAGTTCAGCTTCGGCCAATATAAACTATACACAAGTTAGACGTTGACTTATTACTATATTTTAAAACTTTCTTGCAAAAGTTGCTAACAAAATTTTGGATTTGTTTTCCACTCTGGTTAACTAATTTAGAAAAAACTTCCCAAACTTTACTCTTTTTTTTTAAGCCTTTCGATACGAACTCACCATTGGACAATTTTGCAGCCACTAAATTGTTGCCTAATTCAATGGCACTTCCAATTGGATCATTTAAAGACTAAAGTTTTTTAAATAATAAAGGATTTAAAATGTTATAACACCTTAAACAGTTTTAAATGTTACTCACTACATCAATATCCATTTAGAATGAAATATTTTTATTAATATAAATGTATCTTTATCTTAAATAAATGCGTTTGAATGCACCTCTATTCAACATCAAACTGACTTATTGCGGGGAAAAACCAACATACCTTATTCAGGTCACTGTAGCACTTTTCTGAGTATTCGTGTAGTTTATTAAGTACTCAGAGAAATAACTGAAACGACGCGTAGATCGCAAGCTCACCTCAGTGCAAAAGTGTATGAAAAGAGAACAGAGAACAAATAAAAAGTTATTCTCTTGCGCTACATGACCTGTTGCAACACGATCTGTTGTTTACATTTATTCGCTTGCAGCTTTGCTTTCAGTGACTGCTACAGCAGAGAATCAGAGTATATTCACTTGATGAATATATTCATGCAGGGCTGTAATATATATATACATGTCTGCATCATTTAGCATTAAGTATTGTCACAAATGCAGCATAAAATGCAAGTCGTGTAACGAAAAACGCATCAACATTTGTAACTGAAGGCACGTTGAAATAAACCCAAACAAGTATGCTCGGTAGCATAAGGTCAGAGCTTCTGGCCACGAAGCGAAGGCTTACTGGTCCTAACTGCATTTGAAATTTTGAGGAAAGTGCATTATTCCCGACACAGGTTTTTCGATAAATATTTTCTTTTAAATATTTATATATAAAAATATAATTAACAAACAAATAAAACAGCAAGATCTGTCGTGTGTGCTATGAGAATCGAGCCTGAGATGACTTAAGTCATCAAATTAAAATAAAAAAACCTTCTTGATAACCAACTGTGGCACGAAAGTAAAAAAAAATCTGCGATCTAATTCTGTAAGTAAATATTGAAATTTTCAGTAACTGCCCATAAACAAAAGGGACAATTGATATTTCCCATGCTATCGCCATGTTGAAAATACTAGTGGGCTTTATGAAAAAAGACAGTTCTTGAACTACTACTCGTATGAAGCTTTTTAACCATTGGTTGCACTGCAATCTACCTAGAAATTCAATTTTTGGGTAAAAGTTTCACTTCTACCGTGCGTGGCGGCACACACATATTTTTTTTTTTCAACCTCTGTGTACATTTTTTTTACTAATAAATTGTTATGTACTAATCAGAGCTGTGAAATCAATTGAATAACGACATAAGAATATCATTTAATTAATACAGAATTGATTCGTAAATAATCTTTTTAATTCACATTCAATTTTCAAAAGTTGCTAAATTATTCATTTCAACTATTCATTCTCGTTATTCTGAATAATGAGTCAATTTTTTTATTCATATGTTACTTGTATGAATGCTATTCACAAAAAATGCAATTCACAAAGAATTTCAGAATTTTGAACTATTCTTTTTGTTTTCATTACTCATTTTTTATTCATAATTCATTTTTATTCATTATTCGTTTTATATTCTTTATAAATTATTTAATCATTATTCATTTGTTTTGCATTATTCATTTTTTTATTCATTCATTATTCCTTTTTCATTCATTATTAATTTTTTATTCATTATTCATTTTTGATTCATTATTCAATTTTTATTCACTATTCATTTGTTAATCGCTATTCATTTTGTATTCATTATTCAGTGCTTATTCATAACTCATTTGTTATTCATTATTAAGTTTTTATTCATTGGTTTGGGTTTGGATTAGGTTTGGGCTATGCTCTTTTTTATTAGTCTGACGATATTGAGCATTTGCATTAAGCCTTTGAGACATATTTTATATGAGACATATTTCGTAACTTCGAAGAGCCATAACTTTGCGAAAAAACAATCGTAATTGATCTCTTGAACTCTTAAATAAAAGGCTCTTAGCCTTTGTACTAAATGATGTAACTGGAGAGGCAGGCCAAAAAAAATTGTTTGCGTCCTGTACATAACCTCAAAAGTAGGAAAAAACCGCCTTTTTTCGGGTACCTAACCTCAAATATCTCAAAATCCAGGAGTGATGGGCCAGTTCCGATGGGCCGGATTCGGATTCTACGCAGCAAATTACTTAGGAAATGACCCTCAGCTTTCCAAAACCTAAACCATGTTGACCTGTGTTATATATATGATTTTAAATTCTCCATACGTTGAGTATAGGCAATTGCTCGGTGATGCAAATTTGAAAACTAGGAAATTATATTATTAATAAAAAGGGTTAAAAAAAAGAGTTGACAATTTAAAGTAAAATAATGTAAAAGATCTACAAAAATGTATGTGTTAAGCTTAATTCAACTTACTAAAATTGTTTAACTAAGCAAATAATTTTATTCCGATTATTATTTTTTTATAATCTTTAAGCAAAATCTGAAAGCTATAGAGTAGTTTTCCTATGAATACCCGTTAAAGTTAAATCTGTTATTTGATGGTAATATTATTATATTTAAAATAATAGAATAATATTAATGATTTTCACAGAGAATTACGTATACTTTTGCTCATACCTCCATTTTAAAATTCGGTTTATAAGTTTAGCTAATATGCATTATTATATCCCAATAAAGTCCAAGTTAGTGACTTCATACTTTTTTATAATTGAAGTCATGAATGAATGAAGGTGATATGTCGCAATTATGTAGTTTCGAGAAAATCGAGTTCAAAGTTTCACATTTGTACTAAAATTTTTATTTAATCAAACTTTATCAAGTAGTTTATTTCTAAAATAGCCACAAACATGGTTGTTTTAAGTTTTAAAATAGTTTTTATGCACATAAGGCACATAACATCCATGCAAAGAAAAAAAAAAAAATCAGAAAATGCGACACACCACCTTAATTCAATCATGTCTTCAATTATGTTATCCATATAATATTTTTGTTTGTTTGTTTGTATGTACATATGTATGTATGTTCCGAATAGACTCCTTAACTATTCGACGGATTTTTATAAAACCTATATCAAGCGATTCCTTGTGCCACTGTGCTGAGCATAGGCTATATACATTTTGCCACGCCCCCTTTTACCGCCCACAAATCAATAAAAATTATGGTTTTTCAGATGGTTTTGGTTGTATTCGACTAAAATTTGGTAATTTGGTGTCAGCAAATATCATTAAAATAGGCGTAGCTGTAGTAAGCCTATTCATAAACAATTATAAAGCCTATGTACACGGTCTTGGAGAGTCTGCTTAACATTTTAATTTTATCATAACTTTTCATGAACTTTATCCTGCATTGATATACTTGGCAGTACATTTGGAAAACGGACATAGAGTATATTTTACTGCAGAAAACATACACAAAGTTATTCAAGAAATACCTGAAATCACATTGATTGCGTTTTCTAAACTATGTTCGAGTGATGATTTCGCGAAGACCTTGCTCTGCAGCCAAGTTTCTTCATATTATACATGAACACTAAAGCAATAGAATCTACGGAAACGAGCACAAAATGTTGAAGGATGGGTTGAAGTTAAATGAGACTCGGCTCTAGGTAGAGTTAACACGAATCATTGTAATTATTCTGAACACTTTTACCTACAAGAGTCACTTATTTAAGAACTGTAGATGGTGTGTTACATCCCACATACCGCGTGGCATGCGAAGCTTTTGGTTTTCTTGAAAGTGATGACCATTGAAGAAATGCACTGTCTGATGCCGCCATCTTTGAAAAAGCTTTCCGACTCTGAGAGGTGTTTGCAGTAATGCTGATTCTTTGCCAAATATTCAACGCGTTACAGTTATGGAACGATTTCAAAATCAATATTGCGATGATATTTTGCACAGACATCGCTCACAACAAAATAGTCAGGAAATACGTTACAATAATACGTTACTTTTTTTAACGAGGGCTTGGCTTCGATTGAGAGTACGATTTACATGTTTGGAAAACGTTTAAGAGATTTCGGTTTGCCAGAACCCCAAAGGGACAATACTGAAGTAGATATATCTGAGGAGGAACTAAAATTAACTCCAGAACAGATAAATGTCTACAACAAAATATTACGAAGTGTAACGAATAATGAAGTGTAACAACAAAAATGTTTATTAATGGCCCTGGTAGTACTGGCAATAGCAGTAGCATCGTGCGGAATCGCAGCAACACTTCTAAGTGGCGGTCGAACTACTCACTCAACATTTAAGTTGCGGCTTTCAGTTTCACCATGCAAAACAACACACTCATGCTCAATTCGTAAAAGCGATGCTATTGCAAAAGTACTCAAAGAAGCATCATTAGTTGTTTGGGATGAATGCACCTTGACACATAAGGCCCATATCGATGCTGTTAATACCATGTTAGAAGATGTTAGGTCATCAGGTCGTGTGATGGGTGGTGTAACTTTTTTATTCTCTGACAACTTCCGTCAAACACTACCGGTTGTAATTAAATCCACCCGAGCTGATACAGTAAGAGTTATCATGAAGAAATCAAATGTGTGTCAATATGTCAAGAAACTCAATTGACAACAAATATGCGTGTCCATTTAAGAGGTGATCACGATGCCGCTATATTTTCCTATTTTTCACTAAAAATAGGAAAAGGAACATTGCTCTCGACAATGGATTGCTTCATGTTTCAGATACATTGGGTACATGCGTTTCGACTATATACAATTTGGTTTCGAAAATTTTGAGTCAAAAATCTGCCGCATGGTTATGTGGAGAGCTATTGTTTTCACCAAAAATTCAGATGTGGATGTACAGTAGGGGTAGTCTATTTTTGTAACACCTACTTTACATGGCATAACACGATGAGAAATAGTAAAAAAATGATAACTGCGTTTTTAGTTTTTCGATTTATTTCAAAAACTTCACGCAGAATTTAAATTGAAAAAATTCATATGTTATATGCGAAGAAGAAGAAAATTTTGATTTAGAAGCAATAAAACTAATTTAAGTACAAGACAAATACATTTTTATAGTAAATATACGTTTTAGTTCATTATTTAATTCATTTTTATATTATTTGAGATAAACTTAAGATTTAAACTATATTCAGATTTACAAAAAGGGTAAATTTCCTGAAAAACTTTGATGGCTCTTTCAGCGCAAATATTAGATCTTTTTAAATTCAGAATGGCAGAATCTTCCTTTACCCAGTGTTTTAGAAAACACGTATGCGCAGTTCCGAATTGCTTGACGGATTTTTCCAATATTTCAAAATCATTGTTATGAAAACGGTGATCCGAGAACCAAACATCATACCATGCGCTGCATATGAATTGGCAAATTGGCAAAAGTTGTATTCTGTGTTCCGGTATTAGTATGAACGTTAAAATCGCTAGAATAGCTCTAGAATTCCATCGAGCGTTGCTGAGCGCTGGTAAAACTCTAAATTTTATGTATGGGAACTTGTTGCTTACTTCATAATATTTAAAATATTGTCCTAGTTCATATAAAAATTGCATGTCATCACGCCATTTAATAGATCTTAAGGTCAACTTTTCTTCGTTTTGTTTGTAGTTTTGTTTTAGGTTTTCGTAGTTCATAATCAATTCGGTAAATATGTCATAGCTGATGTTTGGCGATGTCGACTTTCCACTTAGTAACTCATTCATCACATGCTTCAAAATTAAATCTAATACATGATGTTGGCATCCAATATACTGCGGTGGGGACAAATGTTTTTCCTTAAAACAATTCTGCAGTAAACGAACAACTCCACTTTTAACCCCTGTATTAACGTTTGTTGTGTCACTAACAATCATTCTTATGGAATTCCAAAGGTTAAATTTATCCAAGACATTCCTTATTCCTTAAAAAAGTTATAGAAAGTTAATTAATGCTCTAAAAATATATTATTAAATAGAAACCTTCAAAAATTGACAAACTTTTCCCGTTTTCAAGAACCATTGCCGCTACTCTTACTTCCTTAGTTTCATTTGTTAACACCACGGCCTGCACTTCTTTCTTCCCAAATTTCTTGCCGTCGAAATGAATACACCAAATGTCATCTCTTAAGGAATTCTTATAATTTTTTTCCAAGTTCAGCGCTGCTTTAATCATCGCTTTGTGAATACCTGCTTGTGTTGGTGTTGCTATATTTATTCCTTCTTTGGACAATTCTTGCTCAATTAACTGCTTTAGCTGTCGTGTACCCAACTTCTCCATTTGTAGTTGTTTGGAGTTCATACAACTTTTTGTCCTCAGTTCCTAGCCAGACACCATTTAAATCAGTTATATCACATAACTTGTTGAACGTCATTGTAACATTTCTGCCATCCGGGAATTTTAAAAATGTTGAATAATCATTTAAAACTTTTGTTATCTTCCGTTCTGCAGCTATACGTGTTATGCTCGGAAAGTTTAGTTTCGGCCACAATACAATCATTTCGTTTGTAATAATCTGGCATCTTTTCTTTTTAAATTTCTCCGTTTTTGCTAATTCATTATACCTTCCTATAATCACGGTCTGTTTTGGAATCTTACACAATTCACTCAAGGGTTTTTCAATGTTATTGATTTCTCTTCCATTATTCTTAGATTTTTCAAATGTTATTAAATTGTTTTCCCATTTTTTTGAATTTTTTAAAACTTCAGCACCACTTTTTTTAAAAGACATTGTTAATTAAAAAAGACACTTTCACTCAAGCCGCCACGCACTGAATGAGAGATCGACAGCTAAATAAAAGCAACTGGCGCGACGCTTATACGAAGTTTCAATCATTCATAAAGCATTTACTCAAATTTACCGTTATGTACTTTTGTCATATGCAAAAATACGATGAATAACAGAAGAAGAGCAAAACAAAACAGACACAAAGAAAAGAACATAATCTCATATGGTGTTTTTTCTTGGCATATGTATGAAATTTGCATACGAATTTTCAATTTAAATTCTGCGTGAAGTTTTTGAAATAAATCGAAAAACTAAAAACGCAGTTATCATTTTTTTACTTTTCCTCATCGTGTTATGCCATGTAAATTTTTTTTTTTCAAAAAATGCAAAAAGTTGTACCCCTAATGTACAGTCAATCGATACAATTGTTAATGAAGATGATGTGGTTCACTATCCAAGTGAATTTTTCAATTTTTTACATTCATGTGGCCTTCTCACATGGTATAATGATTTACAAGGTAGGAGTGACAGTTCTGTTGGCGATTTGGACTTGTCAAAAACACATTGAAAAAGAGGAAATGAAGAAGCAGCAAAACAGGTTAAAAGTTAAACTTTGTATTGATTTGACAACTACCGATCGCCGCTCTTGAAAAAAAAGGTTGTTGTCAAGGCTACCTTGTAAATTATTGTATCATGCTCCCACATAAACTAACATTTAAAATTAATCTGCCTATTATGTTATTGCTTTTTATGATATTGCTTTTTCTAACTTTTTCTAACGAGGGCTTGGCTTCGATTGAGAGGACGATTTACATGCTTAGAAAACGTTTAAAAGATTTCGGTTTGCCACAACCCCAAAGAGATAATACTGAAGTAGATATATCTGAGGAGGAACTAAAATTAACTCCAGAACAGATAAATGTCTACAACAAAATATTACAAAGTGTAACGAAACTCAACTCAACTCGCGCTTGCATAGCGAGTTAACCCCGAGCAAACACAAAGTTAATTCGGCACAGAAACTCAGTATCTTCTTCTTCTATATATTTATTCCTGTAAGGATCCCCATATTCCAGCAAATCTACAAACGCTACAGCAACACTTGATATATCATTAGGAAGGTCTTGAGATGTAGGTAAACCGAAAATTATTAGATTTTTGAAAAGTGATACCGTTTAGCAGATATGAGCGTCTAAAGAAAACAAAGTAGCAAAAAGACTTAAGACACGAACTCGCTCTAATGTGAACGAGAAAGTGTGATTTCCAAATCGAAGTAGGGAAGTACACCTGATTTTCTGGTTGTTATCACTAGTATGATATTTGTTTTCATTCATTTCAAATAAGTCTTACAGATAGCCCTCTGATATATGCACAACATGCTTGGCCGCTTGAGACAGAACACGTAGAGTAGCTTCGAGAAAGCTCTCGTTGTGCTATGACTGTAAACAAAAACTCGTTCTATCCGCTCTTAACGCTCGAAACAAATTAAAAATAGTTACTTAATAGTTCGATGGTAAAATGAAAAGAAGGTAGCATTGCAGCCTGCAATGCTACCTTCAATTTGCAATTTGCAGCTGATTATAGTCTCTATCTCAGCTACTATTCCATAATTGTCAAAATCAATGCAAATCATTTTGTAGTCGGCTCTTAGCCGTGGACAATGTTTATTAATACAGGTTAAGTCACTTGAGAGAAGCTCGGTCGAACTGTCAGAATGGATAAAAGGAAATCAAGAAAAAAAAACCTGAATCTGTACAATTTTTAGCTAACAGCTACTTTGATATACCTATATTAATGAACATTAGCCGTGGACTACCTTAATTTATTCTACTATGAGCAATTCCTGCTCTGCTCTCAAAAACTAAACGAAATCGTCTAATGTAGACTCATGGTAAAATTATAAGGTAAGGCCGATTAGGAGAGGAATGGAGTGAAAAGCAGAATAAAGAGAGGTATATGTCAAAATCAGCTGTTCATCGCGAATTTCTTTATGCTCACGTTTCGCAGTTGTTTTTAGGTTAAAACTGTTACAGGTTTTTTTTTTGCAATTTTAAGACTTCTTTCACATTTTATAGTTTTTGATACACTTTTTTTATAATATTTTCACACAAATTCTCACAAATTTAACACCCGCGACCACTTTGTTTGCAACTTAGAAACATAAAATATTTTCTTCATTTGCAATTTCTACGAAATTCGTCGTTTTGACATATATCTTCCTTCTCATTATCCCCTCTTCGTTGACGCGTGAGAGCTTCAACTCAACAAAGCGGCCCTACCTTATCATTGTATCATGGGTAGACTCAGACTTGATACAAGAAGCATGGTAGCCCTGACGGTTAATTTCGCGATTATTGCTTGTCAAAAATAATAAAAAGTAGCGTACGAAAGAAGTAAAATAAAAATCAAAATATACAGGTAAACGGCAAGATGTGATCGTCATTTTTGAGAAAATAGCCAGCTGTTAGGGGCATGATATAATAATATAAAGGTAGGAGTGACAGTTATTTTGCCGACGAGCATTTGTCAAAAATGCATAGATAAAGAGAAAACGAATAAGCAGCAAAACAGATGACAAGTTAAACTTTGTATTGATTTTGACAACTGTTGGTAGACGCTCTGAGAAAATATCCAGTTGTTAAAGCTACCTGGTTTAATTATGCCATGATTAGGGCTATACTTTTTCTTGTCTCATGGATGTCAAAGTTACCTTTTCGAATTTTAGTTTCGCCTTTATCATTTGACGTTTATGGCCCTTACAGCTTTGTTGTTCCAAAACTTGTAGTTTGAGCAGCCATTTTAAGTGAGCCTATCTTATAAGTGTGCCATAGAGCTGTATCATAGACTGAGCTGAAAAACAATGTTAATAAAAAAATTTAATATAAGCTATCCCAGAATCCAGATTTTTTGAGTATAATGTTGACTTCTACTATGCATGGCGCCCACACACATATTTTTATATTGTAATGTTGTTTATATTCATTGTATATTAAAATTCATTGTATATTAAAAGAACGTGTTGTTATTACACTGATGTAATCAATAAATAAGACGTTATAATAGATAGCACGTTAATTTGAGGAAATTGTTATTGAAAATCGCATTTGGAAATTATTACAAAACGTAATAGCATTTTCAGAATACCAAAACAAGCATGTAAAAGAGCAATACAAGTTTCTTATATTTATTGCTTTAGTGCGAACGAAGTTTAATATGCCTAAAAGCAGGCTATGATTTTTTGAATGAACTAATTTTGTTCAATCAATTATGTTTTGGAACTTTTGTGTTGAATAAAACTTTTGTTATACGCTTAACAAAATACAGAATATTTTAACTTTATATTTTAACTGTTTTGGAACTTTTGTGTTGAATAAAACTTTTGTTATACGTTTAACAAAATACAGAATATTTTAACTTTAATCACAAAACTTCGGCCATTCAAAAAATGCAATAGAAATTGACCATATTTCCTCTTCATTAAAAGTAAAAACAAAACACATAGCAGAAACAGCACACAAACATTAGTGGATTCTTAGACAGGTATTGAGAAATAACCGGATTAGAACTCGAAGCAAATTCAAGACTCAATTCAGTAAAGAATCAATAGTAAACCTTACCATGCGCAGATAAGGAGCGGAGTTCTGAGATATCTCTTAATATAACATGTAATGTGAGGATTTAGTCACCCTCTTCTATCTTCTGTACTCTCACTTGCCTTCAACGCTTCATCACCCTTCACAATGACATTCTTGCGCCTCACACTCCCATAACGAGATTCCATGATAATGAACCAACATAGGAATTAGGGGTTGTTTACCACTATGGACGAGTATGCGACCGAGAATTGAGCACAGTTGAACAACGGCATTTGGAGCGTACACAACACTTTAAGCAGTGCAGGCGGCTATTTCGTGCCTCTTCTTCTTCTTCGACTTTGTGTTTCATTCACTTCGCTTCCCTCGTTCAGCAAATAATATTCCATTCCGTGGCTCGTTCGTTTGTTCGTCATAAGTACGACTATTATTTCTATTATACAGACAAAAGTTGCAGAAAAAGCGACTGAAGCAGCAACGAAACGTTTAAAAATGGCCGAAAATTGTCCCAAGTGCAAAAAATCAATTAATTCCAAAGATTCTATCATAATATGTAATTCGGACGACTGCCTTAAAAAGTACCATCGCGTGTGTGTCAACATCGATGACGCTACTTACGATGCCATACAGAAGAATCCGCTGATTGCATTCAATTGCGATGAATGCAAAAATCAATCGCCCAAAGCGCTGGCAGCCAAAATCCATACCATGGAGGAGAAGCTTAACAAAGTGGCCAACGGTGTGAATCAGATCCAGGGCCGCATGTACCAGCAGTACTTCCAATACGGTAACTCCAATCCCATGGATGGCAAGAAGCAGACACAGGCTGCTAATCTGATTGTTGTCGGCAACAATTGCAACTCGGATCGGCTGCAAGTAGTCTGCGACTATGGGCGATGGGTGCAGGTGGGCAAGTTTGCTACATCAACCAGCGAAGATGACATTATCGAGCATCTAGCTGAAGAGCTGAAGATCAACAAGAGTCTGGTTAAGTGCACAAAATTGGTCAAGAACGATGCGAATCTTTCGCAGCTTTCTTATTGTAAATTTAAGATTTCGATTCCCGATTATCGGTTCAATGAGCTGTTCAACGAGGCTATCTGGCCCAGCGGCGTTATGGTTAGTCCCTTTACGCCTCGTTCGCAGCTGCAGCAGAACCGCATTTAAGGGATGCAAGCCGCCACTGTGCCCCTGCCCCTAAGAGAGAGACAAAGACAGTGTGAGAAAGAGAGAGATAGAGAGAGAGAGAGGATGAAACTAAGAGAAGAGCAAAGGGAAGTGTTTGTCGCTGGGTTAGAATAACATATTTGAAACCTTCAGAACCTTTTTCGGCGATTGCAATTAATTTTTTTCACTGCTGAATATAATTGAAAAACAAAACAAAAGAAAAATAAATATTTAAACTTTCAACAGCATATAAACCATAAAGGAAAAAATATTTCAAGCATTTAAATATTCACCGCAAGTAAATAATTTATAGAAAAAAAACAAAAAAAAAAAAAAATCAAAGTATTTTATCCGTATCTGTCGTATTTACTAATATATTAAAAAAAATTTAAAACACTTTAAAAATCTTAAAATGCATTGAAGTTTAATTCAATCACTAGAAATGTCACCCTGTATTCCAATGATGTCGATATTTTTTCAGACTTATTTTAAAAGAAAAAAATAACTGTCTTTATTCATAACGCATGTATAAAATATTTTATAATAAGAAAATCAATGAATTCATATGTGTCGAATTTTTGAGATTCAACCCAAACAAACTAATCGATAGTTTTGCATATTTAACAATTTTTGCGAAATGAATAAATCAGTACAGCTGTGTCTCCGACGTCATATTTAATTACTCTTTTCTGAGTGCGGGAAATTAGATTTCAATTAATAATTAATTCAAAGAAAGCAAAGTTTTTAATCCTAGCATATATTTTTATTCGTGCTCTCAAAAAACATTGCCAGCTTTAACAAAGATATTGGCATTAACATTTAGTTTTAATATATGACAATTTATTTATTTATTTATGTTGTTCAAATTAGGTTATTTTATATTATTTTTTATAGAAATTATTTAGCCGATGCAGTTAGCTGTAAGCTTTACCTTAAATTAATAATTAATCTATTCAAAATTTCTATGAATACTTTATTAAATGTAAGTTTTCATGCTTAATTTTTTAATGAGATCCATTTTTTAATGAAAAACAGATTCATAAACTTTTAATTAAAAAACACTTTAAACGGCAAATTTAAAAGAAAAGAAAAAAAACCAAAATCACAAAACTATTTAAGTAAAACAAAAAAAAAAAAAAATTACTCATCTAAAGTGAAATTACAAATATAGCCTACCAAAGAAAAAAATAACTTTATTCACCCATATTATGTGTAGCTCCAAAGCAATTTTCAAGCTTGTTAAAGAATTTAAAGAATTTCCAATAAAAATAATGCAATACAATAATGAAACCAAAAAAATTATTTACGCAACAATTTATTCAAAATGCATTTCAAAAAATTACTTAATATCGAAGTGAAATTTCTGTAATTTCTTACAATATTTATATACCTTAATTAGCAAAGAAAAAATAAAACGGCATAAAAGGAAAAACACACAAGAAACTGTAGTTATTTATTTAAGTATAACTAGTATACAATATATATGCATGTATTTATGTCAAATTTTTAAATAAATTACAAAAAACAAAAAACAGGTATTTTCATTTAAAAAAAAAAAGAAACATACAATACATATCATCAGAACTAGCAAAACTACCTGCTTATATCTAATTTCACATTTGGTTCGATTGTAAAGCCTTTTTTTTTGTGGTAACAAAATCTTGAGTATCTTTTGAGTTCAATTTAGTGGTTTAAATCCTTTGCATAATATGACATTTGAGAGAAAAATAATGTTCTATAATATTTGGACAGGTAAATCTTAACAGCTTATTTTTTTTTTAATATATGGATGGTGGAAAAATATATAAAGATTAGCTTTCATTGCAGGTTTTTCTTTTAAAAAAGTGCATTAGACTTTGCAATAATGCAAAATAAAATGAATTTATATAATTAAGTTTTTGAATCGAAAGTTATGTTTTTTATTATCATACTGCTTAGAAAAAAACGAGTGTGTTCAGTAGAATAGAACATGAAAATAAGTTTTTACATTAAAAATATCTTTAAAACTTAACTTCCACTTATGTTGATTTGGCAAAAACTTAATACGTTTCAAGTAAAATAAATGCGTGCATAATTTCCAGACTCTGGTGATCAATTCCCGATCTATGTTAATGCAAAGTGAAAAAAGTTGACGCCAAATTGTAACTCTGGTTTTTATTTTCATTTTATTTCACTTCATTTTCACTTTCAACTTTATTTTCACTTTAGCAAAATATAAACAGCTGCTGTCATATTAAGTAAGAGCAAGAATTCTGTGTAATGTTTTGAAAATACAAGATTTCTTTGAGAGAATTTACCCCAGTACTCTTACAACTTTTTTAAGTATACTTTCGGTCATAACTTAATCAAACGATTATTTGGTACGGTACACAGTAATGAGTTTCCATACAGCAAGTGAGCAAACAGAGTATAATGAACCGATTGTGGTGAAATTTCGATTTGAGCCCACTTAGTCCAAAACTATTTCTTTCAATGGAAATAAAAAGCTGAGCACAAAAATGACATAAACGTCAACAAATGACAGATATTTGACGATAACAATGATGCCTACTAGAAAAAAACGCACTTTACTTTTGAACATCCCAATATTTCATATTTCATTAACTATAAATTTTCTCCATCGTAAGTTTCGAACTCACGACAACATTGAAATGAAAGTTTCAAGGTTAACTTCTGTGCCGAATAATCAAATAACAGTGTTATTTGAATAAATTTAACAAAAAAACTTAAATTGTCGAAAAAATAATTCTTAATCATATTGATGCGGGCACTCCCAAGTCGTCAAAATTATTTTCCTTTTTTTGAAGTGAAAACTTCTTTAGGCGCGTTGAGCACTTTTTGGTAGAGAGCAAAGCTATAGATTCGCGATATCATCACGCTGTTAGCGATATCATTACGCTGTTAGCATAACCGAATTTATTGCTGTACAGCGTTCCTTTTTAGGGATTACCTGGCATCGACCAAGCTGCAGATCGAAGCGATTACCGAACCGATTACCAGACCGATTACCGAAGCGATTACCGAACCAATTACTGATTACCGAGGCGATTACCAATTGAGTACCGAACTAATTACCGAAGCGATTACCAACCGATTACTGAACCAACTACCGATTACCTTTAACCAACCGATTACCGAACCAACTACCGATTATCGAAGCTATTACCAACCGATTATCGAACCAATTATCGAAGCGATAACCAACCTTTTGCCGAACCAATTACCGATTACTGAAGTGATTACCGAACCAAATACTGATTACCAAAGCGATTACCGAACCAATTACTGACTAACGAAGCGATTATCAACCGATTACCAATTAACGAAGCGATTACAAACCGATTACCGAATCAATTACCTACCGATTACCGAAGCGCTTACCAACCCATTACCGAAGCGATTGCCAAAGTGATTGCAAACCGATTATCGAACCAATTACTGATTACTGGAGTAATTACCGAACCAATTACTGATAACCGAAGCGATTACCACCTGATTACCAAAGTGATTACCGAAACAATTACTGCTTACCGAAGCGCATACCAACCGATTACCAATAAACGAAGTGATTACCAACTGAATACCGAAGCGATTACCAACCCATTACCAACCCATTACCGAAGCGGTTACCAACCTTTTACCAACCGATAACCGATTACCGATCACCGAAACTATTACCATCCCATTACCATCACCGAAGTGATTACCGAAGCGATAACCAACAGATTACCGAACCAATTACCGATTACCGAAGCGATTACCAGCCGATTTCCGAACCGATAACCAATTGCTAAAGCGATTACCAACCGATTACCGAGCCAATTACCGAAGCGATTACCGAACCAATTACCGAAGCGATTACCAACCAATTACCGAAGCAACTACCAACCGATTACCGAAGTGATAACCAACCAATTAACAATTACCGATGCGATTACCAACTGATTACCGAAGCGACAAGCAACCGATTACAGAAGGGGTTACCGAAACGATTACCGAAGCGATTACTAATCGATTACCGAAGCCTACTTTGGTTATTTGCCCACTTTTTTAATTTTTCCCTGACTCATAATTATGAGCGCCTATAAAGCCTGCATAATAATAACTCATTTCTGACTCATAATTGATAGAACTCATAAAACCTTCATAAACAATACCCTTTTCTGACTCATAATTATGAGCGCTTATAATATCGTGAAAAATTTCACATTTTTTGCAATCATTAATATTGAGCACTCATAATAATTATTGGGATCTTAGGTTGCGAACATAGTACACGCCGGTTCAGACAGCCAAGCAGACAGGTAGAAAGGCAGGCCAGTGAGACAAAACTGGCTTCATACAATTTCATGTAAGCCTGCTCAAAGTGTCAGGCGTGGAAGCTGGCTGGCTCTAGTTTCTCGCAGCTGATTATGAGCAGATTTTATTTTCTTGAGTAGTTATATGATATTTTTAAGGAAACATATTTTTAAGAAACATCTTAACGAATTCGGAATAGTATTTTTCAATTATTGATTTAATTTGTCTTCGCCGCGTTTTAAGAATAGTGTTGTTGTGTGTGTTCAACATACCTTTCGTGTAAACCGAACGCAAAGAACTCTGCATTTTATCAATACCAATAAAAATAAAAAACAAAAATGCAAATAACTTGAATACGACATACATTTTCAGACTTTGATGAACACAAGAAAAAAAGTCACTTTTAAAAAATTTATATTTTTATTAATCTCAGAATTGCTTTCAAAAAGTTTTTTCTTCTTCTTTCTAAATGGCGGCCATTTTCTTTGCTATCTATAGCGATATGTGCATTTGTATTAACTTATATTGCTCAGCTTCTATTATATATAGAATGATAAGCTAAAAACCATAATATTAGGCACACTTGAATCTGATATAAGAGATGCATATGAAAAAGTTTTTTCATATTAACTAAAATTATTACATTTTTGTATTCAAGCATGATATCTTGCAAATTTAAGAATATTTTTTTATTAAAAAGGAGTAAGTTGCAGTCATAAATTTTTTCCAGAGTACTTTTCTAGTTTTAACAGAAATTTCTTTAAAATTCCGACTCAACAACATTGTTATATCTAAATCAGATATTTGCTTCGTTTGGAAGATACAGAGACCTTTAAACTTCGTGAAAATTCGCCATATAGTATGTATATTAGGGTGGTCGTTATATGGATTTTTTTCAAATTTCAATGATGGATGGTTGTTGATTGGCTCCAAATGTCAAAAAAACTACTCTGTATTTTTTTAGATTTATAAATTAAACCCTAAGTCTCCCTATTTGCCCATTTGTCTTCCCCATACAATATAAAAAAAAAAAAAAATGTGTGGGAGGTGGGCGTGAACGAAGTTTTTTTCAATTTTGCACATAAATATACGTCTCCATACCGAGTTATCTTTTAAATCGGTTCAATATGAAGGAAAATATGGCGTTTGAAATTATCTTGATGTGTGGGAGATAGGCGTGGTTGTGGGGAGATTTGAAATTTTTTTCTATGTGTGTTTATATTCTTAATTACAGCTCACATGCAAAATTTAGTTCCTGTACGACAATTTCTTATACTTGTTTATTGACATTTGGAGCCAATGAACAATCATCTATTATTTAAATTTGAAAAAGCCATATAACGACCACCTTAATATATAAAAAAATCCTTATATAAATAAATCTTTTTTTATTGAGAGTGTAAGGACAATTACAACAAAAAAAAAACCTAAACAAAGTGTTGAACGAAGCAACAACAGCGTCCACGCGCCTGTTAGGCCTTTTCCACACGGAGAAACGGAAAAGTAACCCAACTGCAACACAATTGCTTAGAAAGTTGCAAGCCACTGCAATTCCAAACATTATTGCAACCTATGCTTTCAGATGAGCAAGTCACGCACAACGCAACATTGATCTCTCATTGCAGCTTATAATTAAATAAGCAGCGATATTTCTTTACTTCTTCTATAACAAATATAAATTTGTCAACTACTCGCTCATTGCTGCTTCCTGTATTCAAAATAAAAAACAACACACAATTTTTCTGAATTTATTGAGACTTTTCTCATCTTGAAGTACCACACAATTGATTTAAATTATCAAAAAAACACAAGTCGCTGATATAAATTGCAGCAAGCTGTGTTGCACAAAACTTATCGCACACGTGCTGCGAACTAGTTATAAAAAAGTTGCTTCATCTGAAGGTTCCGGTATACTTACAAGGGCTAGCAACATTTGTTGATGTTGCGTTGTTTTCCAATTGCTCCGTGTGAAAAAGGCCTTAGACCACATAATGAACACTAGTACATCACATTTAAATACAGGTTCTCCGAGAATTTCAGGGGAGAGGGGGTTTGAACCCCCAAAATCCCCCTGAATCCGCGCCTAGTATAGGGTCAACAAAAGTTTTTGTCACGGTTTTTTCTTTTAGGCTGCGGTGCTGTATTGATGGTTGTCAGGATAAGTTTAGCGAATCATTATTTATTTTCCATAGGTTTTCAATTGAGTTTATATCTAGGGAGCATGCTGGCCACTTCAAAGTTTTAATATTTTTGCCCACAAGACAAGCATTTGTTCCTCTGCTAGTGTGTTTTCTGGCATTATCATGCTGTAATATTCAGTTTTTGTCAGGATTTTGTCGCAGAAATTTTAATAAATTTCTTTGCACTACAGTGATGTAGTCGGTACTATAAATCTTAGATGGCGTTAACTGGATCTAAAGCGATCCATGCGCTGCAAATGTTCCCCAGACCATTAATGATCGATCCACCACCAAAACTCGACAGTTCTTTTCACAAATCTCGCCAATAAAAATGTGAGCCATCTGGTCCAACAAGGTCAAATTTTTTTTCATCAGAAAAAATTGCCTGCAAGCACAGAAACGAGATTAGTGTAAATACTGTTCTGTAGTTTATTGACATTCATAGGACCAATTCATGTCCATATTTTGGCTCAGTAATTTCTAGTCGCACTTTCTTGTGCCGCTTAAGCAGCTGTGAAATAGTTTTTATTTGGGCTCAGTAAATATCCACAGTTCTTTTCACAAATCTCGCCAATAAAAATGTGAGCCATCTGGTCCATCAAGGTTAAATTTTTTTTCATCAGAAAAAATTGCCTGCAAGCACAGAAACGAGATTAGTGTAAATACTGTTCTGTAGTTTATTGACATTCATAGGACCAATTCATGTCCATATTTTGGTTCAGTAATTTCTAGTCGCACTTTCTTGTGTCGCTTAAGCAGCTGTGAAATGGTCTTCATTTGGGCTCAGTAAATATCAGAGTTTTATTGATATTTCGCTGCATGAGTTATTACCGGAAGCACAACCCAATAGTTTCCCTTCTTCTTTAAAAAAAAAGTGCTACAATACGAACCTTTTGTTTTTATAAATAACTTCGAATGGGTTCTAATTATAAAACGTAAAAATCACTAGCAAAATTTTACTTCTCAAATATTTCGTTAAAATGTAACGTTATTTCAAAAAGCAAAACAAAATAGGGTTACCATTGTAAGGTAGTATATTTAAAGCACTTACTACGGTTTTTATTTATTAAAGTGAAATTAATTTCTTAGTTTTTGTATAAAGAGAGGTCTTGGGTGAGTTATAAATATGAAATGCACCTTATTACTATTTGCTCTTAAATTCTAAAAATATTTTTTGAAAATTTACATTAGTAAGAGTTTATGGAAGATCATGTTTGGCCAAAGAAATATTAAGAATATATTTAAGTTACAATGATTAAAGCCGTTATCTGTATCGAATGTGTTATCTATAAAACAAGACTCTTGTTCAATGCATTCTAAATTATTTCAATTTCATCCTTTTACAGTTTTCTTAAATTAAATATCTTCTGACTTTGGGTAAACAACGACTAAAATGTTGGATAATTCTGCTGAAACTATTAATGGCAATCAAATGTGCAAAAAAGATAATGAGAACCAAGATGTAAAATACAAAGTTAGAACCATTTTTAAGAATTTTACCGGATATGAGACTGACTGCTTTACCAGCTTCAAAAATTTTAAAAAATGGCTACATCGTCCTGTGGATGGAGCAGCTTTGGGTGTATTTCGTATGTTGTTTGGTAGGTATTACTTTCAAAGAAAACTAAGTACAATTTCTTCTAAGTTTATATTTTTGTCGCACAGGTGCAGCTATGATGATCGACATTGCTGAGGAACGCGGCGGTGGACAAATGGATTTGCGTTTTGGTGAACCACAACATTGTCATTTTCCACTCATTGATGGCATGCATGCAGCAAGTTTTCCCATCATGGGCATTATTTATTTGTGCATGTGGCTTGGAGCCATTGGCATCATGCTGGGCTATCGTTACCGACTGAGTTGCTTGGCGTTTGTTATACCCTATTGGTATATATTTCTGCTAGATAAGCCAACATGGAACAATCATAGTTATCTGTTTGGTTTATGCGGCAGCATCTTACTGTTTACAAGGGCAAACTATTTTTGGCAAGTTTGTTGTTTATAAAAGAAATGAAATATTTGAATAATTGAAAATTTTTTTGATAGCTCCTTGGATAGAATACTTAATCCTGCGCTGCCAACGACTGTGCCATATTGGAACTACATTCTTATTAAATTTCAATTCTTCATTTTGTACATGTACGCAGGTTTAAAGAAACTAACCGCCGAATGGCTTTCCGGTTATGCCATGTCAAGTTTAAGCCGCCACTGGCTATTTACGCCATTCCGAACTGTGCTTTCCGCTGAAATGACCGATTTGCTGATCGTTCATTGGTTTACGGCGATTTTTGATTTTTTCATAGCCTTCCTTATGACCTGGCAGAAAACACGTTTGCTGGTGACGCCGCTTATGTTGAGTTTTCATCTAATGAACTCACGGTTATTTATTATAGGTAATTTATTAAAAAACTATTGCCAATCATTTAAGTATTATATAACAGTACGTTCAAAAAGTCCATAGGATGACACATAGATGGCGATACTAGATTTTTTTCCATATGATTTTTATTTAGTCCAATCTTCAAACGACACGTATAAGAAATTGACAAAAATCTGACAATTGATTCGTGACTTATAGCATTTTGTGTGCAACTATTGTTATTGAAAAAAAAATGGAGAAAAGTGAATTTTGAGTTTTGATAAAGCATTGCTTTTTGATGAAAAAAATACAGTGGAAACCAAACAATGGCTTGATAAACATTATCCGGACGCAACTCCATCGAGACAAATGGTAGAAAAGTGGATTGCTGAATTTAAACGTGGTCGTACCAGCAGAAATGATGCAGAGCGCAGTGGACGCCCAAATCAGACTGCTATTCCACAAAACATCAAAAAAAAAATCCACAAATTGGTTATGAACGATCGCAAATTGAAGGTGCATGAGCTAGCTGATATTGTAAAGATATTAGATGTTAGTGTTTTTACCATTTTACAAGAACATTTGGGTATGCGAAAGCTCTGTGCAAAGTGGGTGCCGCGTGAGCTCACAGTCGACCAAAACCAACAACGAATTGATGCTTCAGAGGAGTGTTGGCACT
Organism: Coremacera marginata; assembly: GCA_914767935.1. Classification (NCBI taxonomy): domain Eukaryota; kingdom Metazoa; phylum Arthropoda; class Insecta; order Diptera; family Sciomyzidae; genus Coremacera; species Coremacera marginata. The sequence goes on from OU612047.1 coordinate 55,598,802, forward strand.
GTTAAACAGCAATAAAATCGAATTCTATCGTCAATATGTGACAATAGATGAAACATGGCTTCACTATTGCACACCAGAATCCAAAAGACAGTCAGCTGAGTGGACAGCAGTCGACGAACCGAATACAAAGCGCGCAAAGATCCAACAGCCGGCTTGTATGGTGATGGCGTCTATTTTGGGATGCGAAAGGAATAATATTCATCGACTATCTCCAAAAAGGAACCACCATCAACAGCGACTTACACTGTGCACTTTTGGATCGATTGAAGGCTGAAATCGCCAAGAAACGGCCACATTTGCAAAAGAAAAATGTGTTGTTTCACCAAAAGAATGCACCGTGTCACAAATCGATGAAAACGATGGCAAAATTGAATGAATTAGACTCCGAATTGCTTAGCCACCCACCGTATTCTCAAGATTTAGCCCCCCAGCGACTTTTTCCTGTTTTCAGATCTCAAGAGAATGCTTGCTGGAAAGAAATTCAAGTCCAATGATGAAGTAATCGCTGAAACGGAGGCCTATTTTGACGAGAAAAAGAAATCGTACTATAAAAGTGGTATCAAAAAGTTGGAAAATCGCTTTACTCGTTGTATCGCTCTCGAAGGCGACTATGTTGAATAATATAATCGAGTTTTATCAAAATTTTGCTTTTTTTCTTACTTATGCTACGGACTTATTGAATGACCTGTTATATGTATCCTTAGAAAGAACTAATAGCATACGCGACGTTCCTCGGGATTGTGTTTAAATCTAAAATATTGTAACATTTAAGTTTTCAACTAAAATATTTTGAGCAAAGCAGTGCTTCCACTTTCTCAGTGTATTCTCGAAATCTCAGTAGGCAGAAACTTATACTACCACGTTACAATCGTGGAAGTTATAAAAATTTAAAGTAAACTGTCACGTTGCATAATTCTTGAAGTGACTTTGAAGGTCAGGGGCGCACCCAGAAAACAATTATGGGGATATTTTTGTTTTTATTTATAGGCATTCTAATTTTATTATTCATTTAATAAGCTTTAGAGTAAAATACCTATTTTTCTCTTATTTTTGGACCGTTGAATTTAAAATGTCCTCAATATTCAGTTTTACATCGCTGTGAACATTTAGCAGAGCCGGCCCATTGAGCTTTTTCCCTCCAGTTTTTCTTCATAGATAATAATGTCAAAGCCAGGGTAGTAGGTAATTATATCCAGATTATTTCCCTCTCTACTTAGCTAGATCATGAAGAGAGCTCAAGACACTCGTTTGCTAGGCTGCAAGCATGAAGCAACTAACAAGGTGATAGTGACAGCAGGCTATATTCACATAAACGGCGATCATAGGTTGTCATTTGCATGTATTTTTACTTTTGTTTTTTGTCTACTTTTTTCGTTTCTACTTTGTACAATTTTTGACAACCTATGTTCGCCAAAAAAACTGTCACTACAATCTAGTTAGTTGCATCATGGGCTGCAAGATACTATCCCGAAGTGAATTCAAATTGTAAAAGAAGTACCACGCACCATATTAAAATCTTATTTTTTATTTAGCCTATACCAGGAGTGGGCACTACAGCTTAAAACTTTATTCGACACAAACAAACAAACATCCCGGCATATAATAATATAATGGCCGTATTTTGTAAAACGCCGGCGATCACCTCACTTGGGATTTTTTCATCTCTTTCTGAAATTTCACTGAAATTTATTGCTAGACAAAAAAAAACCAAAATGACGTGATCGCTTGCGTTTTACAAAATACGGGCATAAGCCCTGCCTGAGGCGATCCGTTGCGTTTTACAAAATACAGCCATAAGTTTTTAACTTTAAAATAAAAGAAAGATAGAGACAGAGGGAAGGTTAATTTTAATTTCATGATTTTTTTTAATTTCAATTGAAATAAAAGATTTACTACTTGAAAAAATAATTTTGTTTAATTTATTAAATTTTTGCAGGCATGTTTCCTTGGGTTTGCTTGGCTGAGGTACCCTTATTCTTTGCTTTTGACTGGCCCAGAAGAGTTTCGCTTAAAAGAAGCAGCTCATCTTCAACCTGCTTCTTTATTAAATCCACACATTTGCAACAAGATTTGGCGCAAAAATACAACGAAGAAGAATCTAAAACAAGCCAAGAGTTGTACTCAAACAAGGAAAACTCCAGTCCAGATAGTTCTGATAGGGGTCATGTCTCGGATTTTCCAATAGATTTTTGTGCCAAAATTCGTACACTGCTCGTTCTTGCCTACTGCTGTCTCCAGTTATTTTTACCATATTCACACTTTATCACCAAAGGCTATAATAATTGGACAAATGGTTTATATGGCTATTCCTGGGACATGATGGTGCATTCGTATGACACCATCTTAACCTCGATCAAAATTGTCGATAATACCAACGATAATGTGCTCTATCTGGATCCATATGCTTTCACAGAGTACGATCGTTGGACCAAGTATGCTGACATGGCGTTGCAATATGCCAAATGTATAGAATCCAACGTGCTGGCTGATTATGCTAAGGATCCGAAAAGCAGTCCACTTGCTTCAACAAACTTTTCCATTTACTTTGACATATGGTGTTCGATGAATGGACGCTTTCAGCAACGTGTCTTTGATCCACGAATAGACTTGTTACAAGCCAGCTGGTCGCCCTTTAAACGAACCACATGGTCTCTGCCGCTGCTTAACGAATTAAATCACATGCGTCCTAAATTAAAGATCATTGCTGATGAAGTCCTTGCTTGGAATAACTACTCTGATGTTATATTCGTTGCCGACTTTCCCGGATTGACTCTAGACAACTTTATATCGGCTGATCTAACAAATGTATCGCTTACAATACTCGAGGGTAATGTTCGCTACAAGAGCGATGCTGAGGACGAAGCCTACTTTTTAACGGCTGGTAAGAGTTTTGCACTCAAAAGCGGAGTCATGCATCACGTGACCACAATCGGCCTCAAACCTTCGTGTTACTTGTATACATATGTTAACAAGACAATGTTGGAGACAAATTTAAGCATTGATGATACAGCACAGCAGCTAAAACCGAGACTGCCCCTATGGAAGGAATTTCAAAATCGTATTGAAAATTATAAAAAATTTCTAAAACATATAGGCAACTGTTTGCTATTTTTGTTGTATGGTGTTCCAATACCAATTGAGTTGCGTCATAGAGATTAAGAGATCAGCAGAAGAAGTTAAGAGTTATCAAAAAGCTCTGAGCTTTTATTTAAAAAAATCAAATCAATGGTGATAAATGGATAATAAAGGTTTTACATTTTACAAAATATATACTATATATATATATATATATACATAGATATACAATAAATGAAGTTACGTGTTTATTTCTAAAGGGGGTTGTTTTATTAAAATAACTTTAAATTAAGTAGATTGACTAAGTAAAAAATTAGAAAAAAAAAATAATGTAATTTTTAAAAAACTTACGCAAAAAATGGAATTTCTGGGTTCTTCCTATACATATATTAAATTAACATTGTTTTTCGGCTCAGCCTAATACACGTAGTGGGGAATGTTCGCAGTGTCCATTCTATATTAGAATTATTTAATGACCATACGTTTCAGTACATTTTCGGGAATTTTTCTGTAAACTTTGTTGTTCATGCATTTCTATTAATATAGCCAAGACACAATCCAAGGCCATCAGATAAGGAAGAAAAGAATAATTCATACTATTTGACATACTAAAAACATTGCTTAGAGAGTAGAATATTCGTCTGAAGATTGAGAGTTGGTGGGTTTGAATCGCACTGCGAACAAATTTGTCATTATTAACAATTTTGTCGTTTCAGAATTTTCGCAAATTTTTGTAATATTGAATAGTGTTGAACATGACCCAATGTCTCGTACAAGGTTAAAAATATTAAAAATCAAATAGCAGACTTGTATAGAAACTATTTTATAAATGAAATAATTTTCAGCAACTATATCGGTCAAAAACCCCAGAGTGCGATGCATTATTTATTTAACCACACTAAAAGGCACTGTTTACACGTCATTCAAATTGAAGGATCATTCAAAATTTGTTGTTGTTTTCCCAGCGAAAAAAAGATGAACTCTCTGCGAGAGCGGAAATGAACTTTCTACACTTCATCGCATCAATCAAAATTTTGATGGAGCTCAAGACTCACAGGGTTGCATGATCAACTTTTCTGGTACTTACAACAACACTTTTAGTCGGTATCGGCCATTCAATCAAAAAATCACGTGTAAACAGCTATTCAATTAAATATCTCGAAGAGAGTAAAAGAGAACAAAAAATGCGATATTCTTCATTCAATTTGAATGACGTATAATCTCTGCCAAACAAAACCGTCATGCCGCATGCTACACGATGGACACCGGCAAAATTTGTTGTCGATTTTGCGGGTAAAAGGAAAAAAACTATAACGTAAAACGAACGTATACTTACGATCCAAACCTGAAAACAATTTGGAAAAAAGGCAAAAAAAAAGTTTTGAACAGAAAACGGACCAAGTAATGTCGCCTTCAGCCTTACCAAACAGAAAACTAATTGTGGCATACCAATGTGGGCAAAACAATGAGGAAGAGAAAAAAAAGATGGCAAAAAATCTATTTAATGTGAAAGTATCCGGGAAGGCATTGAAATGTGTTAAGTAAAATTATACAGTCAGTTACACGGCAGTCCCATTTCGATCTTTCTGGATACAATCACTACCATAATTAAAAAAAAAAGCGTTTGAGCTTTCGATAAATTCACATTACGAAAAAAGTATTATATCAAAGGCTGTGATAAGAACCTCGTGTTCACGGCAGCCTTTTCCTAGGAATCAATACTATTTGGGATAGAATAGTATTTTAAGAAGAAAAAGGCTGAAAGCAACATTCTTTCTTCTATTTTCAGTTCAAAACCTGTTCTAAATTGTTGTCAGCTTCGGATCATAAACATAATTTGTCGATTGCTTGGAAGTATTTGGTACAAGTAAAGAGAAGCTCTCTCAAATTCCAGTTGTTTCTTTTCCCCGCAAAAACAACAACAAATGTTGCCGGTGTCCGATAATGAAGCATGCACAAAGCAATAATACAATTTTTTATGCTTCAAAATATTTTTTTAAATTGCTGCTTTTGCTTTGCCTTTGCGAAAAAATAAAGCGAAGCAAAACACTGTGTATTATCTTCCTTCTCTCTCATGTAACGAAATGTGTCTAAACGTTGTGCGTCCTTCAAATTTCACTCTCAATTCTCGTCCAAATATTGTTTCGCTGCAAATTAATTATCTTCGTTAGACTGATGCTAGCATCAGATGCAGATGCTAGATTGTAGATCATACTTTTTAGATTTATATAATACTGTTTCCGTACTCACTTCAAGTAAACTTCTTGTAAAGTTAGAGTAATAGAGAGTAACTTGATTATCTGCCAAAATGAGAAAATTTGTCAAAAAGTACGGAAACAACTTCAAGTAAGCTTCAAGTACAACAGCTGATAACGGAAATTAAGTAAAAATTCAATTCGCTGCTTGGTATATTTAAGAAATGCAAAATCAAAATACTTTCAGATGAGCTGGAAGCATCTGGTAGCAGTATATTTAAAAGATCAACACTTCATTTTCCGTTCTTTTTAACGTTATTTTTATTAATTTTCTACACAATTGCATACATTTTGTTCACAACATAGCGCAACAATTATTTTTTTTTTACTTTAACAATCAGCTGTTTGAAGCTTGAGATTCGTGCTCGAAGAAATTTTTTAATTAAAGTTCGAGTGACATTTTGCTTGTTCTTCTTCTCTCTCGTGCTGGAAAAATGTCTAAAGAAAATCTTTCGATTAACTTCAAGTTACTTGCAGTGAGTACGGAAACAGACCTAATGGTATTATGAAAAGATTGCTGTATTCGCTATATTGGACCAAGTGTTCGCTTTATCAACCTAGAAATAAACTAAAGGAATTTCACTGAGATTACTGAATCTTGAGACTACTCAGCTTGGTTTTTGAGCTCACAATACAGTACTTTTTTAAGACTTCTTTTGGGATGCTTAACATACTTTTCACACAATTTATACAATACGTTTTGGAGTATTATATGAACTCCTTTGCATAAAATATAAGACGAATATAATGTTTCGTTGATTTTAGTGGTAAGATTTAAGAGGTTTAACAATAAAGTGGTAACAGCAAAAAAAATTTGATATATAAATACAAAACAAAGTATTAAGAATATAGTTTACTTTATTTACAAGGAATATATTAATTTATATTTAACGTTACTTAAATCTAAATATATTTTAATATTATCTACATGAGTGAACAACTTTTTAACTTATAATCGTAAATAACCCTGTTTTTATACTTTTGAACTGCTAAAACCAATTAACATAAAACTTACATAAAAGATACGTTAAAATTTAATACACACAGCCTTTAAAAATCTGATCGATCCCTGGCTAAAAATTTTGCACACTGCAATAGTGTATCGTTATTTAGGGTCAAAATTGTTGTGTTTGTGTTTCCCAAAGACGTGCATAGAGTCCATTTTTCTTCAGAAGCTCAGCATGTGTGCCACGTTCACCCAGGCTACCATTTTCTAACACCAAAATTTCATCTGCATCCATAACAGTGGATAAGCGATGCGCAATACAAATACTGGTACGTCCTTTAGTCGCTCGCGAAAGCGCTTGCAAGATATTCTATAAATACGATATAGGTACAAAAAAAGAATAAACGAAATACATTAATTATACTTACATATTCTGTTATGGAATCCAGGCTGCTAGTAGCTTCATCAAATATTAATATAGGTGAATCCTTTAAAATCGCACGCGCAATAGCAACACGTTGTTTTTCGCCACCCGATAGTTTTAATCCACGTTCGCCAACCTGCGTTTCGTAGCGTTTTGGCCAGCTTGTAATGGAACTATGCAGATCAGCCATGCGTGCTGCATTCTCCACATCCTGTTGTGGCTTGTTCAGGTCGCCATAGTGAATATTGTGCTGAATTGTATCGTGGAATAGCACAGAGTCCTACGAATAAGGGATTTTGTTAAGGGGCAATCTACTGTAAATTCATTTGTAAATTTATTTTTTAATATAAATATATGTCTTAAAAAAATTGTCACCAAAGGATATTTTAAAATTTTATTTTGAAAGAAAAATGGATTTGATTTACCTTCTGTATCAGAGTTTTTTAACTTAAAGAAAATTAATTGATTTTTCCCGGGCCAAAAATTAGTTTTTAATCTTTTTCCAGATTAAAATTACCGCTATGATATTGTATTATAGCTGTTAAAATATGTTCTTAAAAAAATTAAAAAACGGCGTCTTTCTGAACGCAAGGCGATTGACTGAACACCTTTAGCGTGTTTAGGATTTTCATATGAAAGTTTTGCGCTCTATTTATTAATAAAAAAAAGTCCGTGGTTTGTTTATTCAAAAAGTCACAGAATATATGATACAGCATAGCCTTCTATATTTTAGCTTCAAAAGTTAATACTGAAGTGGAGCAGCAATATAGAATTGAAAGAAGGCACTTGCACAATTGCGCGATACTGGGAACCCATTTGAATTGTCCTGGTCATTGTCAGTACCACTAATATTGAAAATGCATTTAATAAATTTTACTCTTTTAAAGATTTGTAAAGTGTTTCTAATATTTAATGAAAGTGGTAAGCAACGCGCATTATCAGAGTTGGCTTCGACCTTAATATTTCATTCAAAGGACAATTTTTTTTTAAAGTTTTCACACATTTTTCCTCAAGCCTCTTGACTTATTTCTGGTGAAAAACTGACATGAAATTTCATCTCATTCTCTCTGTGTTTAGCATTCGTAATTAGTGTCCGACCGTAACTGAAATTTTTAAGGCCGAACACGAACAAAAAGTGCCGAAGCTGGTCGAAACCGAATATGGGCAAATCCCACCGTGTTGGACGTTTCATTCGGACACTTTTTTAAAAAAATTTTTATTCGGTCCAACGATATATTTGGGATAAGTGTATATTATCGAAAAGCTATCTATTGGTATAGAAAAAAAAATAAAACAATTTTTATTATTATTTTAAACATGCGTTCGGACGTTTCACGAAACGGAATTCCTTTTGGGCTAAGTTAATACTATGTCTAGATCTGCGAATTTATCAGCCGTATAAAAAAAGTCGGAAGACAACGCGTACTGCGTAAGGGGTATATTAACTTTGTCATTCCGTTTGTAACGCCAAGAAGGAGGCGCGGCAGGTATAGAAAAATGTATATATTTTTGATCAGCATCATCTCCTGAGTCGATTTCCGTGTGTCCGTCTGTCGACACGATTACACGATTACTGTCGCGATGAAATTCAAAACATAAGTTTCTTTTTAAAAAATGAAGATCAAGTTCGAAAATGGGCCAAATCGAATGAAAACCACGCCTACCTCCCATACAAAGTGACTTTATATTAACCGTAAAATGTCTTTAATTTCCACAAAAATTAAAGAAAACCCTTGAAATTTAACAGGTCAGCTTTGCTCTTCAGTTTTAATCCTAGCTATGAAATTTTAAAAAATCGGATGAAAACCACGCCTACCTCCCATACAAAGTGGCTTTATTTTAAAAGTAAAATCTCTTAAAAATCTGCTCAAATTAAAGAAATGTCTTGAAGTTTTGCATATAGGCTTTGATATATAACGTAGACCACCACTATGATATTTGGCCAAATCGAATGAAAACCACGCCTACCTCCCATACAAATTGACTTTGTTTTAAACGTTAAATCTCTTAAAAATCCACAAAAATTAATGAAATGTCTTGAAATTTTGCACTTTATCTTTGATATATAATATGAACCATCTCTATGATATATTGCAAAATCGGATCAAAACCACGCCTACTTCCCATACAAAGTCACGTCATCAAAATAGGAAAACTTTCGTTAATATATAAAACTGAATGTCATCGTGTATGTCGTGGCTAAAGACTTCGAAAATAGTTCAATCTGGCCGCGGGGGGGTATTTTGGCTTCGGTACCCTGCCGAAGCTCCACCCTTACGAGTTTATAAATTCAACAAGCTTTCAGAAAAGCCATACGTCGTTTTTATTAAGGGCCACAAGATCCTTTATTAAGGATACTTCGTCTTTATTAAAGGTCACAGTAAATTATTTTATTTGTTCAGACGTTTCGTGTCGGACGTTTCAGATTTTTCCATTGTGGTTATATTGGGTAATTAAGTACCTATGCAATTAAGTAATTAAGAAACAAATTTAATATGTTGTTCTTTCGTTGCTTCAACCATTTCATTATTATTTTTAGGCAATACCTTCCATTTTTAACAAAACAAACACATTTACGAAACACTTTCTAATCATTTACTATTAAGAAAAACTACATTTGTGAAAGACTGCGGGCGATTTAATCATTATGGTAGATGAATTAAATAAATAAAATAAATTAAATTTAAATGTTTCTTCAATATAATATTCTAAAATTATAAGATCTGAATAACTTTACATTTTTCCCGTGGTTGACCATTTTTTGGATTTGCCCATATTCGGTCGTGCACTTTTCGTAAATCGTACCTTTTCACCTCAAAAATGTTTCCTATTTTAAAAGTTTGCTTAACAATGGGGAATGCGCATATTATCGCTTGAATGGTTATTTGTCGTAAACAACATATTTGTATTGTTGGGAAAACGTATTTTAAGTTAGAAATGCCGTTTGTCTCGTCTTAAATATTTTGTTGTATATTTTTTAGCTATACTAAAAGTGTTTACTTTACTAAGATGTCTAAGATACAAGAAATAAATCAAGAAACTATCGATAAAGAAAAAGTTATTTAATTTCTAAATTTTCAGACTTTGTCGTAAATGCATCGAAAAATAGCGTTCGTCGTTTTTGGGTGCGTTTACGACAAACAAGCCCGAGAAACAATTGGTGCCCGTTGCAAAAAACTCAGGGACAAATGTGACAAGTATCGGGCACAAATATATTTTTTAAAAGCTACGAGTAGTAACGAAAAACTCCGAAGTTAATGCAAAAAACCTATAGCACATCCGTACCAAAGAACTCAGGCACAAAAGTCTCAAGTATCAGGCATAATTTTATTTATTTAAAGCTAGGAGCAGTAACGAAATACTGCGAAGTACCCAATGTTTTAACTGAAATTTGTCTGATATTTTACTCACATTTCCCTGAATATTTCCCATAACTGTAATGTACCCGAAAAATACTCAATGTTTCAACTGAAATTAGACCGATATTTCCCTGAAAATTTACCGAAAAGTGTCCAAAAAACGACCGATTATATTCGGACACAATAAACCGATGAGTGCCTGATTCGGTCTTCGTTCGGTCTTCGTTCTGTGCCTGTCCAAGGTGTTACAGAACTAGCACTTCTTTCGGTACATGTGTCGGACATTTACCGACACGGGCACCGGACACACATATCTGCTACTTTATGGACATAAAATATGAAACTGTTTCTCGGGAAGCATAAATCAAAAGGTGAGTTTGTTTTCATAGAAAATCGAAAAACATGACAAATCATTAAACAGTAATAATAATTTATTGCATTCAAGTTCCCCAGAATTCGAACAATAAAAGAAAACTAATCGATGAAAACATATTTTATCTTGTACAAAGAAATATTTATTTTTTTTTTTTAAATACTACAGTAATGGTTTCAATTGCATATCAAAGCTTATGCGCAAAAATTGTATGACATTTCTTTAATATTTGCGGATTTTTAAGAGATTTAACCGTTCAAATAAAGTTACTTTGTATTGGAGGTAGGCATGGTTTTCATCCGATTTGGAAAATATATACACTTTACTTTATACTATATCTCCTTATTGGCGTTAAAAACGGAAAGACAAAGTTAATATACCCCTTACGTAGTACACATTGGAGTATAAAAATTGTTTATTTTGAGCTTACTGACAGGAGTTGTTCTACAATATGGTTGACTGTCTATAGTTAATATAGACATATGTCTATAGTTAATATAGTTATAGTTAATATACAATTAAGTACCCCTCCAAAAATTTTCAAGCTTAATAAATAAATTTCACTTTATTTATTTTTTTGGCCACATACATTGTGGCTGACTGACCAGCTCCGGTCCCACATTTAACTGACTGACTGACATAACTGGTATTTATATGCAACATACAGTCTATATAAAAATGTCCAGTATTTTTAAATGCAAACCATTACTACCGAAAACATACCACGTTTGACATGACTGACCGCAGTATGTACCTATGTGTACACAACTACGATAATCAATTGTAAAGAAAATTAGCTTTTTTAAATTTAAACAATTTTTATTGCGCCGGCTCCCCATCTATAACCTCTTAACTGTTTCTGCCAAAACCATAAAATACACATTGCTGTCTCATATTTTTCTGTTCATATGCATTATAACACATAAACATGCATTTCTTGTTGACATGTTTTTTGCTTTTGCTTGCTTTTTACTCGATTACGACAAATAATAATTCAAGAGTTTTTTGCGCATACAATAAACTAACAACTGATATCTTTTAAGCTAAAAGAGATATTCAAATTCTGATAATACCAATCGAAAGATATCTTTTTGTTTACTATTGATTGCATCATAACTCAAAAAAGTCAAAATGCGTATACGACAAATAAGCATTGAGACGACGATATCTTAATGGTTTCCGGTAGTCATTGATTCATAGAAGATAAGCACTATAGGATTTTTTTATGTTAGCACATATCGCACACTAAATACAAAATAGTCACAACTCAAAATGCTTAAATTTCTAGGTGAAACAAAAAACAATTTTATTTTTGAAGGAACTCCATACAAACCAATGGGACAAAACTTTTTTCTTAAACTAATAGAGAAAACTAATGAGAAAATGTACAAAATGTACAAAATTTGATGTGTAACAGTCAACGTATATGATCACTACGAATAGTTTTACATTAGAAAGTTAAAATTTGTAAATTTTGAGTTGTGCTGTTTTGTATTTAGTGTGCGATATAAGCAATTTTTTCCATGGTCGAAATTAATGAATGTATTACATTTTCCTTCAACTCCCAAACAAAACAAAATTGTTTCACGCTTATGTGACAGTCTTGTACAAAATTATCGACACATTGAAAATATAAAAACGGAATTGCCACAGCGCATTAAAACAGGAGTTTTTTCTGATAATTTTTAATGAAATCACAATCAAGAAATAAAAAATAAAACTTACCTGCGGTACCACCGCAATCGCCTTTCTCAAGCTATCGATGTCAACTTCGCTGGTATCTTGGCCACCTATTAAGATTTTGCCCGAATTTGGTTCAAAGAACCTGTACAGTAATCGCACCATGGATGACTTCCCTGAACCTGAGCCACCAACAAAGGCGTAGTTCTTGCCGGCAGGTATGGTGAACGAAAGATTTTTAAATATTGGTTTTCCTACTTCGTATTCAAAGAAAACATTTCTAAATTCAATCGATGCATTTTCTGCACTCACAGCCAGATATGGAGCATTTGCTGCAGTCTGCACACTGCTTTCCACGTTCATCAACGTAAACATAGCCTGCATATCAAGTAAAGCTTGACGTACTTCGCGGTATACGCTGCCTAGAAAGCCCAATGGAATGGACAGTTGAAAGAGCAGTCCGTTGACCATGACTAAATCGCCAACTGTCATATTTCCCTTGGCTATTTCATTGGCGGCAAGTACCATGATTATGCTCAAGGCGGTGCTGAATATGGCATTCTGGCCAAAATTCAACAAAGCCAGACTAGAGCTAGTTTTTAAGCTTGCCGATTCATACTTCTTAAGCACATCGTTATAACGTTTAGCTTCAAATTTTTCATTATTAAAATATTTAACTGTCTCATAGTTAATAAGCGAATCGACGGCCTTGTTGCCAGCCTCATTTTCTGCCTGATTCATATAGACACGATATTTAGTGCGCCATTGTGTGACGGATAGTGTGTATGCGGCATAGACACCAACGCAACCCATTGAAACGCCCGCAAATGCTAGGCCACACTAAAAATAAAGATGCATTTTTTTTTTTTACATTTCACATAAGTTCAATAAAAATTATGCATAAAACAGTTATACAACCTTCAGGCCCAAAATACTGGACACTAGAGTAAGCTCAAATATGGTAGGCACAACATTGAACACCATTGCGGTGAGCACAAAATTAATACCGCGTGAGCCACGATCTATTGTCTGAAATAAATCACTCACTATTAAAATAGTTCGGAGTTATACATACCCCCTCCGGAATACCTTGGAAAGTGCTCCAGTCTGTTTATTCAAATGAAAAGCCAAATCCAAATTATGCAAGTGTAGAAATACATTCGTTGCAATCTTGCGTATGGAGTGATGTGCCACCTTGGCAAAAACAGCATTACGCAATTCATTGAAGGCGGCGGCACTTGCACGTGCAACACCATCTTAATAACAAAAGAATCTGGCATAAAAAACCGCATATAATATATAAAATTATTGATTTACATCCCAAAAGCATGGCAGTGGCTACTGATAGCACCGTCTCTGGCGCTGAATCCATATTTAATGTGCCCATCGTATCAATGGCACCCTTGAAAAGGAATGGCACACAAACTGTAAGCATCTTGGAACCAGCTAATAGACCCAGAGAAATTGCCACTCTATAAGATAACAAAAGCACATGGATTTGATTAATCTTAATTTGACATTTCTTACCTCTTTCTCACAAGTGCATCATCTTTGGGCCATATATAGTGCATCATCATCCGTATCATATCCTTTGAAGTGACTTCCGGTGCATCCAGCTTCCCCAACGCATTTCCCCCATCACCTACAGTACTTCCTAGATGAACATGACAGTATCGTAGCGACTTGTATGGACCTGTGGGGATTTACTAAATTCAAACGTAATATCCCTACAGGACCATACAACACTCAAGCAAAAATAAAATAAAAAACATGTAAAGGTTTTAGTGATTATACAAAGCTTGCATATTAAACAATATAAAACAAAAATCTGTTAAGGAAGTCAGTCTAGATTTTTACGTGAAAAATAAAATTCACTTATTTTATTTATATGTTCTTCAGTACACCAAATAACGAAATGAGGTTTTTAGTATGTAATTAAGTAGATATTGAAAAAACTCTTATATTGAAATTAACTCTCAATTGTTTCTGCAGAGGGCGCCAAAGTTGACTTAAAAAGGCGAAAGGTCTTTTGCAGTGGCAACTCTATCTTGGAAACTATTGAACCGATTTAAGCCAATCTTTTTTATTTCTTCTTTCTTTTAGATCAGTAGTCAGTGAGTGCGGAGCGTTTTTTTTTATTTAGATTCAGCTTTTTTTATTTACTTTAAATTAAAAAAAATAGGGTGTTTTAGGTACATATATTCTTTTTTTTAAACGCGTGGCTTTTATTTCTTATTAACTGGCTACGAGTTTTGACTTTATATTTTCGTTTATTTTACTGATTTCAAAGCTCTTTGGGCTATGTTATGCCAGCGGTCATGTGCACGTCATGGGCACGCATTGTTGTTGTTTCAATGTAAATTGAAAAATTGAGAGCGGGAGAATAAATTTTACCCACCACGGTCACCAAATGATTCGATAAAAATATGAAACCATGGGATGAAAACAGTGTTGGGTTGTTGAATTATTCACAACAATTATGTTTTAGCATTAAAATAGTATAACTTCAGTACGAAATGTATGAAAGCAGTAAGTAATGAAACCTGCTCTTAATAGCAACACTCAACCATGATCAATGATGATATCTTTTTTGGATAAAGTACTAAAAGTACCAAAAAGTGTACTAATGTTTGGGGATCATATGACCGTCAGCATAACATACTTTGGGTACAGAGCTCATCAAACGAAAAAAGACCACAAAGGCAGAGTTTATACGTCATTCAAATTGAATGAAGAATATCGCGTTTTTGGTTCTCTTTTACTCTCTTCGAGGTATTTGATTGAATAGCTGCTCACACGGGGGAACAGGGGGCGAACCTTCACATGGCAACGTGTCTGACCGCCTCAACCTGGCGAGGCCAGCATTATCCATGTCGAAATCGTCTCAAGTCGACTCAAACCTCCAAGTGGTGTTCCCTGGGCAACGGCAAACTGGCATCCGTCAGTTTGACGGCTAATTTGAGCGGCGGGTCACTCCATAGACCTTAAACATGGAATGTGCGCAGGGTTTGAGTCCCGCCACATTACTACTGCCCAATGAAAACTAAACCAGCCTCGGATAAGAACCCCAATTACGTTGACGACCACCGCAAACGAAAAACGGACAATGATTTACGGATATGCACCTGGAATGTCCGGACCCTTTATAGGGAAGGTGCCATTATCCAACTGGCGGAAACCCTCAAAACAATACAATCTGACATCACCGCCATCCAGGAAATGCGATGGAAAGGGCAAGGCTGCTCTAAACAAGCACACTGCGATATCTACTACAGCTGCCATGCGGAGAAGCGCGAATTCGGATGTGGATTCGTCGTTAGCCGGAAACTACGCCACCTTGTTTCCCGGTTCACACCTGTGAACGAAAGATTGGCCACGATCCGCATCAAGGCAAAATTTTTCTACATAAGCCTTATTTGCGCGCACGCCCCGACGGAGGAAAAGGACGAAGCCGTCAAGGACGCTTTCTACGCTAGTCTTGAGGACGTATATGACCACCTTCCGGTCCATGACGTGAAAATAGTCCTCGGCGATTTTAATGCGAAAGTCGGAAGGGAAGGCATCTTTGGCCCCACTGTCGGTCAGTTCAGTCTTCACGAGACCTCCACAAACAACGGTCTAAGACTGATCGACTTCGCCGCGGCACGAAACATGGTAGTTAGTAGCACCAGATTTAAGCACCTCGACATCCACAAGGCCACCTGGCTGTCCCCGGATCAAAAAACGCGAAACCAAATTGATCATGTTGTAATCGACGGAAGGCATGCCTCTAGTGTTCTAGATGTGCGTACATTTCGGGGGGTCAACATTGACTCCGACCATTATCTTGTTGCAGCCAAGATCCGCATGCGATTATGCAATGCCAAGAACATACGCACAGGAATGCAACGAAAGCTAGATGTCGCTAAGCTGCAATTACAACGGACTGCCGAAGCCTACTCCGCTCAACTCTCGGTTAAGCTCAACCAACCAACCTCTGGACTCGACGACGCCGGCGGACTTTGGGCGCATATATCCCACTCCATGCGCGCTGCCGCTGAAGAAGTCATTGGTTTCCGGCGCCCGCAACCTCGGAACCAATGGTATGATCAGGAGTGTCGCATTGCGACTGCAGTAAAAAACGCCGCTTATAGAAAAACGCTGCAGTCAGCTGCAACGCGAGCCGTGCGAGAAAACTACCGCGAAAAGAGGAAGGAAGAGAGGCGCCTTTTCAGACGCAAGAAAAGAGAGCAGGAAAAGCGTGAGCGTGAGGAACTAGAGGTATACCAGGGCAAGAAGGATGCACGAAAATTCTATCAACAGGTTAAGCGTCTAACCCAAGGTTTCAAGCCCGGAGCATCCACTTGTAGAGACGAAAATGGAGATCTGAATACGGATACACAGTGTGTGCTTAGATTGTGGAGACAGCACTTCTCCAATTTACTTAATGGCGACGATTCCACCAATGCCGCCCATCGAGAGCACAGTGCAGTGCCACCAATCGACGATGACGGAGTGGAAGTATCACCACCTAGCCATGAAGAGGTTCGAGTTGCTATCCAACGACTCAAAAACAATAAAGCAGCGGGTGCTGACGGCCTGTCAGCTGAATTGTTTAAAACCGGCGGCGATGAATTGATAAGGCGCATGCATCAGCTCATCAGCAAAATATGGCTAGCAGAAAGCATGCCCGACGATTGGAACCTCAGTGTACTGTGCCCTATACTTAAGAAAGGAGACCCTACAATCTGCGCAAGTTATAGAGGTATCAGTCTTATTTCCATCGCATATAAGGTTCTCTCAAGCGTACTGTGTGAAAGATTAAAGCCAATTACAAAAACACTGATTGGACCTTATCAGTGTGGCTTTCGACCTGGTAAGTCTACCATAGACCAGATTTTCACGCTACGACAAATCCTGGAGAAAACCCACGAAAATCAAATTGACACACACCATCTCTTTGTCGACTTTAAAGCTGCGTTCGATAGCCCGAGAAGGGATTGCCTATACGCAACAATGTCTGAGTTCGGTATACCTGCAAAGTTGATTAGACTTTGCAGAATGACGTTGAGCAACACACGCAGCTCCGTCAAGGTAGGAAATGACCTCTCCGAAACCTTCAATACCGAAAGAGGTTTCAGGCAAGGCGATCCACTGTCTTGCGATCTCTTCAACATCATCATGGAGGGGATCGTACGAAAGGCCGGTGTGCATCGTAATGGCACCATTTTCTATAAAGGTGTCCAGCTCCTTGCTTACGCTGATGATATTGATATTGTTGGCAGAACCAAGAGAGATCTTACCGCTGCTTTCGCCGCTATCGAAAAGGAATCAGCCAAAGTGGGTTTGACGATAAATGAGGGTAAAACAAAGTATATGCTGTCTACAAACAAGGGAGCTCGGCGTTTAGACTCCCACGTTTCATCCGGCAGCTATAACTTTGAAGTAGTCAAGGAGTTTGTATACCTTGGCACCGCCATTAATACTAACAACGAAATCAGCCTGGAGATAAAGCGAAGAACAATAATTGCTAATAGGTGCTACTACGGGCTCAGTAAGCAACTAAGTTCCAGAGCCCTCTCTCGATCGACAAAACTAACACTCTACAAGACGCTCGTTCTACCTGTGCTGCTTTATGGCGCTGAGGCATGGGTAGTTTCGCAAACTGACGCAGCCGCTCTGGGGGTGTTCGAGAGAAAAGTTCTTCGCAAAATCTTCGGTCCTGTTCGAGTCGGCGATGACTATCGCATCCGAATGAACCACGAGCTGTATGAGCTCTACGGAGACATTGACGTAGTTCGGCGTATAACTGTGCAGCGACTACGCTGGCTGGGTCATGTCCATCGTATGGACGACGAAGCTCCAGCGAAAAAGGTGCTCGAAGCGAGGGTCGCTGGTCAACGACGACGAGGGAGACCATGCCTCCGATGGATGGACCAAGCTGAGGAAGCCCTAACCGCACTTGGTGTATCCGATTGGAGAAGGCGCGCGCAAAGCAGAGGCGCCTGGCGAGAGCTGATGAGGTCGGTCGAAATCCGGACACGGGTTGTCACGGCCACCTAAGTAAGTAAGTAAGTAGCTGCTCACACGTGATTTTTTGATTGAATGGCCGATGCCGACTAAAAGTGTTGTTGTAAGTAACAGAAAAGTTGATTATGCAACCCTGTGATTGATTGATGCAGGTCTTGAGCTCCAAGGTTGATTTATAAGGTTGTCGCAGGGCTAATCGCACTCTCTTCTCAGTACCCATAATTGTCAAAACCAGCCAATTTTGCGAATGACTACGAAAGAAGAACGGATGATAATAGAGAGCACTTACAGATTTTCTATGAGATGTCAACTTCGATTTGACAATTATGGGCACTCGCTCTCTCCCTTGCGACAACCTTATAAATCAACCTTGTTGAGCTCCATCAACATTTTGATTGATGCGATAAAGTGTTGAAAGTTCATTTCCGCTCTCCAAGAGAGTTCATATTTTTTTGTCACTAGGAAAACAACAACAAGTTTTGGATGATCCTTCAATTTGAATGACGTGTAAACAGTGTCAAAAAGTGACGTGACCAGGGGTCATTTGACCGCCAGCAATTTTTAAGTCAATTTTGGGACCCTCTGCAGGCAAAATTAGGAGTTAAACCGAATCGGTACTATTTTTTATTTTTTAATATATACTTAATTACATAACGAAAGCTTTATTTCATTATTTGGTTTAATAAAGCAAATATAAATAAAACAAGGTCAATCTATTTTCAACTTTAAAATCTGAATCTAGAACACAAGCAAATCTCAATTCACGCGAATAAAATCTGTGGACTTTACTTCAACTGTTTGGAAATATATGTCGTAAAGTTTTATAGGATGTTATTCTTTGCGTCATGGGCGTCGGCAGGGTAAAAGGAGCGGCATTTCCATCCGCCGTAAACTTCAGGAAAATAAAAACATTTTATTATTGTCAGAAAAAATTAATAAAAAAATAATATTAGTTAAATTCTTATCAGCTTTTTTTAGATGGGTAAATTTCCCCACTCTTACCTGCAATTATTCCAAAACGAAAAGAAAGAAAAATAAAAAGAATATGCATTGTTTTGCAATGCCAGTATAAGTTTCAAGGAGTTTTGGTGATTTATTATTCTTATTCTTATAGTTATTTTTTTTTTTGCAGAATTTGTGTTGTCACCGCTTTGTGTCAGGAGTGTTATATTTGACTTTATTTGCTCTAATCTTTCTTTTAGTTACTAATTTATCGATTTCAGTTTTCCTAAACAAGCGAAATTTTAAAATTTAATCAGCAGATTATGGTAAGTATAGATTAACATGTCAACAGTGTTTTCTATGTTTTTGCGGTTTTATGTATTGAAAATTTAAAAAAAAAGTGTTTGCATTTAATTACATAGTTTAAAAAAACTTAACACTTTAATTAACATACTTTTTATTAAAATTTCGAAATAAATGTACCCCTAATATGACATTTTACCACAAATATGACATTTTAAAACTTATTTAAAAAAAATCGACACAGTACTTTTGGAGTTTACCTGGAAGCAAAAATGTCCACTTCAATTTTATATAGTAGTATAGATAGATATATATTTTTTCCTTATATTTGTCTTAATGCATAGCATAGATATTTGGTCTGAATATTGATATAAAATCGACTGTTATTTACTATTTATTAAGAGGACTTATATCCATTTTTTGTGAAAAATTTAGGTACGTTTTATGAGAGGATTACGAAATAACAGCTAAATATATTGATTTAAAAATGTTTGTATGTTTTTAAAGAAGCATTTTATTTAAAAAAAAATATAAATATTTTTTTGCTTGTGACGTCATTTCAGCCTCGGACGAAAAACTAGTCGGACGATATTGACTTGAAATTTTTTGAGGACCTTAGGGGGATGGTACTGTTTTTGGGACACTTTTTTATATATTTTTTTCTGAATGTACAACATTTCAAGAGTATTTTGTAAAAAATTCAAGTAAATCGTGCCAAAACTAACAAAGATACAGCGTTTCAAGTGAGCGGACCTCACTTGAAATCGACTTTAAATCGATTTTCTGGAAAACATTTTTGAAGTCGGTGAACACGATGCCGCAAAATCTACTTGACCGATCGTTTTAAAATTGTTTACACTATGGCTGTATTCGGAAATGCAACTGATTCAGCATCACTGCGCAAAATGAGCTGTGTACACTGGCCTTACTAAGCCGGCTTTATTAGACATGTGTGGTGAGGACATGTATACAGCTCATTTTGCGCAGTGATGCTGAATCAGTTGCATTTCCGAATACAGCCTATTTCTATACATAAATCAACAGGTAATGCCGAAGCGTTTTTTGTTTTTTTTTTTTATTTTTAAATTATAAAACAAACTCAATTTTCCAGCGAAATTCGAAAATTTGTTGACTTCAAAACGCTACCAAAAAAAAAATTAAAAAAAAAACTTTCGGTATTACCTCGGGGAACATATTACCTTTTAAACTAATTTTGAATTTTTTTTTTTGATGATCCTCCTACCTCGAATCGTGTTTACCGCAAAACAACTTTTTTTCGAGGCGCCTCCGGAGAATCGCTGCCTCGGATTTATTTATCGATAATTTCTAATATTTTTTTTCCAAATATACTTAAGAAGTCAAACTATAACATGTATATGAAATAAATACACCAACATTATTCATGGCTCCAAAAAAAAATCATGAAAACATGAATTTTTTCGGCTTTAAAACAGTACCATGCCCTTAAGCAACTTGTTTTTTAGGGTTGACATCGCTTTTTATTTTTTAAGGTCTACAAAATCGTATTCACCTGCTTTTACCCTCAAATTATAATCATTTTGTAAAATTTTGACTTCCACGAGCCACCATTTTTTTATAAATCAAAAATTTTGAAACAACTTAAATGCGCACTTTAACAGGATTTTTTTTTTATTTTTTCCAGGTATCCTGCCCACCAAAAGAGACTTTATTTTTAGTGATTTTTTTATTACGAAGAAATGACGTAAAAAACAAAGAAAAAATTCTTTTTTTAAAACTAAATACTTTAAAAATATACAAACATTTTTAAATCAATATCTTTAACTGTTATTTCATAATCCTTTCGTAAAACGAACCTAAATTTTTTACAAAAATGGATATAAGTTCGCATTTGACATTACATGCCAATGCAGAGTTGCGTTTTCGTTGAGATTTTAACATTTTTCTCCCTTAGCATTTGCTTATTTTTTACGGAAAAGTCGGGTGAACCGGAATTGTCAATTTTGGCGTTTGTTTTTGGATTGAGCTGTCGTGTGCCAACTGTCACATGTTTATTTTGACAAGAAAGTTTTTCATATGACCTCGTAAAGTGAAGCATGCAAAATAACGCCTTTTCAACGTTTTTCCCCAACTAGTCATATATTTATTTTAATTTTTGCGCAAAATAAAAGGTTAACGAATATGTTCACAGTATTCCATCGAGTTAAATCTCATAATGCAAAATTATTTTGTTCAATTTTATACATTTTGTTCATGCAATGCATGTAATTCAAAATTGTTGTTAATCGGGTAAATCGGGAGCGGACTTCTCGGGTGAATGGGGATTATATTTTTTAAACAATTAATTCTGTTCGGAGAAGGATAAAACATTCAATAACTTCTTTTATAACCTAGATACTCTGTTTCACTTAAAATGTATCAATTTTACCAGCAGCTACTTCATTTGTAAGGAATTGTGTCTTGAATTCATATTTTAAATATGTATATGCATAGTATCAGTGCATAGTACCAGGTATCAGTTGCAGTGATACTTTTAAACATGATTGAATAAAAGATCAAATATTTTAAAATCATGCATTTAACAGGTGTATCATATTAATGGAATTTACACATTAAATCTCTACAGAAAACTTAAAAAGAAAACTTTTATTTTATTGTAACTATTGAACTATTCTCAAATACGTGAAATTTCCATTTAGACCTTTACCCCCCAGAAAATCCTGCGGACGCCCATGCTTTGCGTTATAGAGAACAAAAAATAAATTAAAAATTTAAATGAAGGCATATCGCATGCAGCACTGTGATATAGCAAAACGAAATTTATAAGCAACTGTAATCTTATCTGTTCCTTATTTTTATTTATTATCTGTTCCTTATTTTTATTTGTTATCTGTTCCTTATTTTAATTATTTTTTTTTCCTATCTGTTTTCTAAGTGTTTTTATTAAAGTAGTGATAGATTAAGTATTTAAGACCTTGAACTAAAACAATTTTCGATTCTAATAATCTTCCTATCCACAACTTCGGTGCTTCGGGGACCTTTTTTTTTGCACCCTAGTTATGGCTATGTATTCCGCCTTGACAAAGAAGTGCGTCGAAAAACTGATGTTTTTAAATAAAATTGATTTTTTCAAATCAAAACCGTATATATGTCTACTTACGGGTAGACCGTATATATGTCTATACGGGTGCAAAGATATCCTGTCCATCGCAAAACGCACGGTTTTTCAGGAGACGATTTCGCCGCGCTACTGAATGAATGAATATATGTATATATGAATATAATAAAAAAAAAATTGTTTTTGATGTCTCTCAATATATCTTTTTAAATGCACGAAATTTCATATCTCTTAGTAAAATAAATTTCTATACAAAAAACTATAAAATAAATAAATAAAAAAGGTCAAATTTTGAAAGTTAAAGGGCTAGGTTAGGAAATTGGATTTTTCACTAACATAAAAAAGAACAAAAAATATTGTTGCTACGAATGTTGTGGAAAATAAAATACTCCGTACGCAGTGACCGTGATTCTAGAGCTCATTTATAAGATAAAAGTCTCAAAAGACTCTGAAAACTAAATTGTTCAAATCAGTTTTTGAAGACTTTGAAATATAAAAGTCTTGATAGATTATTATTACCTTAGCATTATTATTATTGAAAGTTATTATTATTGAAAATGTTTTCACAAAAAATATTTGTTTGCAGAAAAGCCGTCTGTATTTGACTTTTGAAGTATTGTTTATTAAAAAATATTATTTGAGCTAATGATATAGTTATATTTAAATATTGTTTATTGATAATTTGTGAAATCTTTTAAAAGATATTTTATATTAATTGTTGAGTCATTTATCGACCTCTGTATATGTTTGTGGTTTTGTTTAATGTTTTTAAGGCTACAGGTTCAATTATTTTAAAAATAATAAAATAAAACTAGGTTTTTTATAAACATTTTTTTTTTTTTTGGAAAAGTCTCAAAAATTTCTTAAAAGAAAACAAAAATATTGTGACATTAAATTCAGACAAGAGAAACGTCACAGTTGCAATAACAACCCAGCAGGGAAGCGAGACCTCCATTAGCGCATCTGAAGCGCTCCAAGAAACAGTAGAGCACTTCATTCTTCTTGTGTATAGCGCATTTTTAACATAGTCATATCATCCGATGTATGCGCTCCGCTCCCGCTGTAGAAAATATGAAATCGTAGCGAGAGCCGAGCGATTTGTTCTCCTTGTAGCATAAATCAAATACGTATATTTAAAAAATATTTAGTGGCGGCCGTGGCGTAGTGGGTAGAGTGTGTGACTCCTACGCCAGAGAACCCAGGTTCGAATCCTCCATCCGACACAGAAAGTTTTTTCAATTGAATTAATTTTTCTGTTCGGCCGTCACCTCTCTGCAGACAATGGCAAACCTCAGAGAGTAAAAACTGCCATGAAAAGCTTCTTGAGAACATAAGCCGTTCGGAGTCGGCGTAAAACATGTAGGTCCAGTTCTCGATCATTTGTGTGCAAACATTTCACATCACACACAACACAATTGATCATAAGAAGCTCGGTCAAAGTCCTTTCAAGAGCTGAAATGGCCATTTCGTTTTTTTTTTTTCGTTAAATATTTAAAATTTTTAAAACAAAACAAAACAAAAAACAATCACCCAGCCACGGGTTTGAACCCAGGCATCTCGCTTATAGCTTTGACACATTAGCATAGGTCTTGATTATCTTAATTATCTTTTGTAGTTTAAAATATAACCATTTGGAATGACACACTCATTGTTTTTCTTAACTAGTTTAAGAAAATGACGAAAAATATAAATGCAATGGGTAAGCGAACAACACTATAATCGTAAAATTCCAGTGCGTGTGCTCGAGTGAGAGCACAGTAGATATCAACGAAAATGGAGAAAGAGGAATGTAAAAATCAGATGTTAAAACTCGTTCAGCTGCGATAAACGACTTTTGGAAACTAGTTTTGACTAAACGAGTTCGAAACATAGTTTAGCAGAAAATTAAACTAGAAAAGCGATTCAAACAAGTTTAAGTCTGCCAATGTGTCAAAGGTATAACAAAGCAAGCACCCCAACCAGCATGCCATGGCCGCCACAATTTAGATGTAAAATTTTATTTATAATAACAGAATAACTTATAAGCAATTTTTAAAACAAAACAAAAACGAAAATCAATCACCGCCAGCCAGGTTTGAACCCGGGCATTTCGATTACAAGGCAAACACGTCAACCAGTCTGCCACATCTCAATTGAAAATGTGTTTCTTAATAAGAAATAACAGCAAGTTTGATAAAATCAAATCAAATTTTGTTTTTTCACGTGAAATGAATAGATGAATTTTTCAAGTATTTCAAATTAATTTTTTTTTTGACAATATCTAATACTTTCTTTTCAAGTGCAACGTTATCGTTACGTAAAGTGCTACAAATATAGCGCTATACAAACAGCACTACTTGCACGGAGAATGAGCGCTCTTTATGTGCATACAAGTAATGCGCATTGAACTTTTTTGCTGGGTAACAACAGAGATATAGCAAGTTACAAAATTTTTAAAAAATCTCACTCTCACACTACAGCAGAAAAATAATGGATTTGCTGAAATTCTATTTAAAAACAAGGACATAACAATGCAAGAAAAACATTGTATTGTATTGTATTAGCACAAATACAGCAACGACATCGAGAATATATGTAACTTGTAGTCCCGTGTGGCGTTCAAACGCCAAAATAAAAAATATCTAGTGATACGTAATTTTCTTTTTATATTTAGGATTATTTTTACCTTTGAAATAAGGATTTTATAGAAACTTTCCATGTTTCTCGACCTGGAATGTCAAAATTTTAAAATACGATGCTGCCGTATCTTAAAAAATATCCACGAAAAATCCGTGATTGTTCTTTGTGTTTTTGATGAATTACTTAGCTGTGGCGACATGTTATAATTTCGTAAGCTTTGATATTCGACAATTTGTCGAAAATTGGTATATTTTACCACATTCGACAGGTGATAATATTAATAAAATATCACCTTGTTTTCTTTAAACTCTCAAAATTTAATTCAATTCTTGACCAATGTGAAAGGGGTGTAAGTAACAACATGTAGCCACTAGAAAACGGGGAAGTACATTATTTTATTATGAGAAAAGTTTTGAAGTTTTACTTTTTGGCGTTTTCCATTCGCCATTAGGTCATCCGCTATAAATTCGATCTCTGATACAGTAGTGAGTGCGCTTAAGTTTTTGTGATTTGTGAATATATTAAGTAAATATATATTTTAAGTTAATTTAAACATTTTTAATAATGTCAAAAAGAAGTTCTGCCATGTGTCATATAACATGAAACATAAAAAAATTTAGTTTTTTAAAGTTCCAACAGACTAAATAAAAAAATTAAATAAAAGCAATGTGGCAATTTTCAAAAACGAATTTTTGATTTTTGTTCAACAATTTCTCTGTCAGACGGCAATAAAAAATTATGTATTACATTCAAATAATTTCCTTAAGAAATGTCTTGAAGCTATGCACATTGATATATAATATGAACCGGCTATATGATATTTGGCAAAATCGTATGAAAACCACGCCTACTTCCCATACAAAGTGGCTTTATTATAAACTAAAATCTTCAAAATCCACAAAAGTTAAAGAAATGTCTTGACATTTCGCGCATGAGCTTCGATTTATAATACGAACCGTCTATGATATTTGGCTACGCCTACCTCCCTTACAAAGTGACGTCATCAAAATAGAAATACTTTCGTAAATATATAAAACTGAATGTCATTGTGTCTGTCATGTCTAAGGACATCGAATATACTTAAATTCGGCCGCGGGGAGTATTTGAGCTTCGGAACCCTGCCGAAGCTCCATTCCTTACTAGTTTAAAATAATTTGACCTGTAGCCCGAACATTATTAAATAAAACCACGTTTTTCTTGTCTGTTTATAACAATGTGGTTTAAGCCACATTAATTTCAACTACTTAACTTACATATCAATACATCAATACATATCAATACATTTTGTTGTATTTTATAGGAGAATAAAAAACATGATAGAACAAAGTTATGGAGCATCTGCATTAAAAGCAATTGTTACATCATCACACTTCCTACAGTTTTAAATAAAAAAATGTGTTTACAAAAAATTCGAACCTACAGAACTATATTTTTTACTAGTATAAAAGCCCGTGATACGACATATTGGAAGCATTAACGCTAAACTGTAATTATTTTTTGTTATTATTACAGTGCTTTTACAACATACTGTTCTGAAAAATGTTCAGCCTGAAAGTGTGCACTTTCATAAAAGGCAAGCACATCACTGAGAAGTATCACGTGAATTTTCTGTGCATACTTTCAGGTTGATCGCAAAAAATAATTACAGTTTGAGCGATATCGGGTGCAGAGCAGCGTGCTTGCCTTTTATATCTGTGGCACCTGTGCATAGTGGGCTAAGTCGAATTTTGTGAATTTTGAGTTATCTGCATCACTAGAATCGTAATTTTTTTTATCTTTCCTTGTATCTAACGGGATAAGTGTTCTGCCATTGCATTGAAGGATATTCCTTTATGAATCGTGGGCTGATACTTCAATATTGAACTTTTACTTGTGAAAAGAGAGTTTTAATCCTTACTTACTTACTTAGGTGGTCGTAACAACCCGCGTCCGGGTTTCGGCCGACCTCATCAGTTCTCGCCAGGCGCCTCTGCTTTGCGCGCGCCTTCTCCAATCAGATACACCAAGTGCGGTTAGGGCTTCCTCAGCCTGGTCTATCCATCGGAGGCATGGTCTCCCTCGTCGTCATTAACCAGCGACCCTCGCCTCGAGCACTTTTTTCGCTGGAGCTTCGTCGTCCATACGATGGACATGACCCAGCCAGCGTAGTCGCTGCAGGCTTATTTCGTTGTGGGTATTAACGGCGGAGCCAAGGTAAACGAACTAGAGAGTTTTAATCCAGTTTTCCTAAAAACGCAATTTTCGCACTTAGCCCACTATGCACAGGTGCCACAGATATATTGGGATTAAGTTTTTTCCTTCTCCTATTGAGATAGGGTCTTTAGAGATAGGTCCTTTCTATATTAAGGCATCGATATATTCTTAATAAGAATAAAAGTGTTTTTCTTATTTTAGAGAAGAAATTCATCCATTTTTGTATTGATTTTTTAACCTTGCCCACTGATAAGCAAGCAAGAAGACGTGACAAACGGAAGCCTTATCTTATATATTCCTACAATATGCTATTCAAATAATATGCTTTATTAAAATAATGGGTTCCGTAAGCTAGTTAGAAATCGATATCTGATATTTTCTTAAACACTTTCTCGTTTACAAATAAGCGAAGAGTTTGCTGGGAATAGTTATTAGGATTTTAAGTTAAATATTCTCTGCTCACATTTAAGTGTTAGTATAAAAAATATGTACACAAAAAACTCAATTGGAAACAATAAACAGTGAATATAAAAAAAAATATGCAAATCAAATTTTGCAGCTGCCATTAAGTACATCCTGGCAGTTAATTCTCTTCGCACATAACAAAAACTTACGACGTTCCGTTTTAAAAACACTTAATATTTTTCAAACCACATTGCTGCCAAAATCGCTAAAGTTCAGTTAAGGCACATGTATAATTCCCTTTAGCAGCATGTTAAAGCGTAGAGCTAACGTTGGAAAAGACCAAATGTTTTAAATGAGTTTTTTAAAGCTTTACCTTTATTCGGTTTTTTTGCAAAAACTCCTTCCAACAATTTGCTGCCTGGTGTTTGGGTAAATGGTGTGATTTTCTTAGGTTTTAATTTCGCTTTTTCATTTTCGAGACCGACTTCGGAACGAGTTGAATAGAACTGAAACTAAATATTAGATACAAATATTGCTTTCTACTGTAAGTTCAAAAGAAAGAAGTGGATTAAATATAAATAAATGCAAATTCCCTATTTTGCTGATTTTCGAAACTTGCTTAAGAACAGATCAATGATTAGGGCATGATTATTTTTTTTAAATATATATTATTTTTATTAACTTTAAAAAAAAAAAATTATTTTGAGTTAAAAAATATTTTAATAAAATATATCTGCATGTGTTTAAATGTCTTAAATACTTGATAAATATTCCTGCAAATATCTAACACTCTCTTTTAAATATTGTAGCGTAGTTGAGCCACTTTCGCTAATTGCAGTTAAATTTTTGAAGTTGTCAATAAAACTATTATATTCCGTTATTTTAAAATTAACCAAAGTATGCAGAACATCCTGCACATCATCAAACTGAGCTACATCACCAAAGGCAACTTGATTCAGTATATTTGGAAAATGACTCGGTTCCCTAAAAAGCAGATGCAAAACAACACGTAAATTATGTGATGCACCATCACGCAGATGTACAAACAATTGATCAGCCAAGTTATGATCGCGAATAAATTTGAATTTATTGCGATGAAATAAGCATTCTGGGAAAATTTTTTCTG
This sequence comes from Coremacera marginata, assembly GCA_914767935.1. Taxonomy (NCBI): domain Eukaryota; kingdom Metazoa; phylum Arthropoda; class Insecta; order Diptera; family Sciomyzidae; genus Coremacera; species Coremacera marginata. Next base: position 55,627,608 of record OU612047.1, read on the forward strand.
CTTTTATTAAATTCTCAATATCATGTAATGTAAATTCAAAGAAATCGTGCTGGTTATGAGGTATAATAAAACCGTATTCAGTGAGCAGCTGTAGATTGGTGAGTACGCCATAACTGATAAAAAGCTGTGTGTAACTTGGCTGAACTCTTAAAGGAGCACTCTGCAGTGTCACAACAAAGTCAAACTGTTTGGAATTATTTGAACATGGAACAAGATCAGCTACTGTGACAACGTCAGCAGAGTGATTAAAAAGATCAAGAAATGGTGCCATTGCTAAATTCGGTTCATCACAAATTAGTGGTTCAAAAAAAACATCTTCACGCTTTAGCTCACAGCTGGGCACGTAAACACATCTGGAGTTTACGGCAAAATACATCCATTTAAAATCCGCTATACTAAAACGCATTTGAAAATGTTCTTGATCACTGCAGACAGCTTGCAAGTTTTTAAAACTAGTGCGAATTTTTTTATTTTGTTCCACTGTCTTCTCTAAAATTTCTTCAGGCAGATAAGCCAGCTCATTGATCGGGCAAAAGTAAGGCGTCGAAAATGATGAGGGCATTGAATTTAAAAACGGTTCAAGTGGAGATTGTGCGGCCAAATGCTTGTGATGAAGTAAATACAAAGCCATCAAGGATTGAAATGGAATTCGCTCATCCTTACAGAAGAGAGTCTCATTAAACCAGATTTTAAAGTTCACATCAGCTTCAATTGTGGCTATTGTTATAAGTGCGTTAATCGGCATTTTTATAAGAGTATCGCCGGTATTAAAAGCGCACTTGGAACACAAACCACGCCCAGTCTGAGGGAAAGAACGTGCCGTCAGTTGGGTTTCATTGCGCCAGCCCTGCCGGCTGAGATACCCAAAAAGTGGTGGTAAGTAATCTGAACACTTTGCCGCATCTACGTTAAAGCTGCGGCGTCGCTGCAAACGTTGACGTTGAGTACGTCCCATTGTATTGTAATCTCCTCTATAGTTGTGTTTATAATTCGGTGTTCTTTCAAGCCGTTTCCCGTATTAGTGTTGTATTGGCCTTAATTTTTTAACAATTTTTTTTTTCAATTTTAAATGTTTACAATTTCTGCAACGAGAAAGAAAAAGAAGGCAAAGTTGAGAGATTATAGTTAGCAAGTTTTTATTTATTTTTAATTTAATTGCTTATTAATTTTGTTACTATTTTAAGGCCAACACAACACATTCGGGTATTGATAAACAGCATTAACGTTATCTATTTAATTCTTATTATATTTAATCAGCAGTTAAACATCTTTGTTAAAGTGTTACGAAATTTCACATCAACTTGTATACAATCAACCAAAACTTACCAAATACGATGCTACACGTTGTCCTCCAGCATTGATTTTACAGATTGGTGCCGCCTTTGTATTTGGAAATTGTTGGAATCTTTTGGATGTTGCGTTGGTCAATTGTCTTCTACTACAAAATTTCGCCAAGTGCAGAATTCCTGCCATATTTTCAGCAGCGAATTTGATTTGAATGTTTTGATCTTTTGTATTGCTGACCAAAGTAATTTATTTCAATCCTCGTGAAATCGACAGCTGGAAAATCAGTGATGCAGTGTATGTTAAATATTTCCTACTAGTCTTTCGATAAGTTAGTCAATTATTAGTAGCAATTAATTATCGAACTAATTTGCCTTTTTTAGATAACATTCAAAAAGAAACGGTTCAATAAGTGATTTTATATATGCTCAAAATTTATATTAAAGGTGAATTTACACATTTCACTCAAAACTATGACAGTGAAAGTTAAATGATGACAGTGAATCAATTTTTAATTTACATTTTTCGAAGTGCAAATTTAAAATTTGATGGATGATTCGATAATGAATGCAAAAAGTTATTCGTTGGTTGACTTATTTTATTGACGTTTAAAACAGCAATGCCGACTAAAATATTAAAAAAAGAAATTAAAATAATAGTTCTAGGATTGTAGTTGAGTTCTAGGATGCTTACACCTTTCAATTGAGTTTCACTACGGATGCCACATAAGTACGATTTGCTTTCACTTTCATCAAAAGTCGGAAATACTTCTACTTCTTTCACTGTTCAATGTGGATCCACTTTTTTATTTTTTTTATATAAAAATTACTGCATAGTAATTCAAATTTTAGAATTGATTTAATTACAATTAATCCTTTTGGTATACAAAGAAGTGATACAGTACTGTTTTAAGAACATTATATGAGAATTATTTGCAATAAAACTAATTAAGCGTAAAAAAACTTACTTTATGGTATACTTCTTATGATTTTTTTCTGTAGGGCTTCAGTCGAATTTTTTCTTAACAAGAAAAATATATTCCAACTTTTTTAAAGTCTACCACTCTTTTTAGACTCAATCTACCACTATTTAAAATTTGCAAGTGACATCACTGGTCATCATCCTCTATTTATCAACGCCATCTGTTAGCAATTGTTAACATAGCTGCAGTTATATTTGGTATGCAGTTATATTGATAATCAATATGTGGAGTTAACAGAGGTGTTTGGATCGGTGGAAGTAGTGTAAGACATTTAATCGATGAAATACGGGATCGATCCTCACGTAGGACAAAGCAGTATTTTTTTTTATGTGAATGCGTTTGTGTTGTAGTTGGTGCATGCTTTTGTTTTGGTTTTGCATACTGCGAAGGGAAAATTAACAATTGCCCACAAGTTCCTTGAAATAACAATTACAACATGTAATAAAAGAAATAAAATAATAATGAAATGTAATAAAATTTACTGGAGGGAATATTAACGTGTGTTTTTTTTTAAATTTTCTGTATGTTATTTTAAATTATTGAATTTGAAAGTTTTTTATTAAAAAAAAAAACCATAAGCCATAAACCAAAGAGACTGTAAAAAATCTTCGCTTCTCTCGTGTGTCCAACGACGCACCTGTGTTTTTTTTTTATTAACCGAATAGTGCTTAACTGTCATTGAGAAGCGGCTCTTAATAAAGAAAATACGAATTTGCTATTTCAACCCTTGCAAGGACTTTGGCCGAGCTTCTTATGAACAATTGCCTTAATATTGTTACACATAGGATAATATACTTTCTTATGTACTGTACAAGAGCAATTTCATTTTTTTTCTGCCGACCTTTCTCAATTAATCATTTGTCAAATAAAATCTAGAGGCTATAGAACCTCTTTAAAATCACTTTCACAAAATTGTAAGATTTCGTTACCAGTGACTGAGGTGACCAGTTTCCGGCTACTTTCAACTACTTCCAGTTATGCCTACATCAAACAACAGATCTGTCCCGTACTTGAAAATTCGTACGAATTCGTAAAATTTTCTGCCATTTCCTGCTTTTTCCTGTTCTCGTACCCGAAATATTCGCAAGAGAGCGAAAATGAGAAATCGAGTCCTTTTCAAATGTTGCTATTTTCTGCTACACAAATTTGGCGAAGCAAAATTCGCAACAATTAGCAAGCTGCCATATTTTGACAGCTTATGCTAAAATATTGCGTCAGCCAATGCCAGCTGATGATAAAACTTATTAAAAGAAATAATAAAATGAAAAAAAGTGTTCGCCAGGCTCATTTAAAAGGATACAAAGTGGTAAGCAGTGTTTTATAATAGACATAACTTATTTTCTTTTGCAAATACAGCTACAGTAGTTGACGTTTCTTCAAATGTTGCTTCTTGTTGCGAAAACCTGTTCCTGTACTTTTCGCAATTATTCACATAATGAGCGAATTTTCAGCTTACTATCTGCAAATTTTGCAACTTGCGAATTTCTGTAAAAAAGTAGGGGAATACACCTAAGATGGTGTCAAATTTCATTACTTTATCATCAATGAGTACCGAAATATTGTAAATTTTTCATCCACAAAAGATGTTTAGGGCCTAGTGTAACGTACCTATAACACTAGCTGCGTTTTTTTCCAAAATCCAAATCCGATTTGCATGCAAAACAAAATCCAGCTCTTCATATGTTCACAGCGCCATCTAGCTGTGAAACTAATTTTTTACTGTTACTGTTTTTACGGTTACTATAACCATCCAACGAGCCTAATTTTATTTAAATCAAACTACATCCACTCAAAATTTGTATTTGAAATCTGTAAATTTGTCATTTCCATACAACTTTCGCCAAGATGACATATATCGATTAACAAGATGTACACACTTCAATTCGCAAAGATTAAAGAAGATATTTATGCACACTATTTGACCAATTTTAGAAGATAATAATTTTAATTGGAAGAGACTGAAATTATTTAAATTGAGGGTTTTAAAACGGTATTAATTTCGACATTTCCAATTCAAATCAATTAGAATATATCCTTAAATGCGTCAAACAGTAACTAACAAACAGTAACTAACAGAAATCTTATGAATAGGAGTATCCCGAAAAAATTGTAGAGAATAAAATTTAGCGATTACTTGATCTTGCGATTAAGATCTTCATCAGCTATCGATATCACTGAGTAAATGGTACTACTATAATAAATCAGTTTAAGTACTTTTCGTTTAATACAGCCCTGGCTCTAAATAATCAGCTGTTTGTGCAAATATGTTGTATCTAGTTTTATTTATTTAGTTTTTTAAACATTTTTAAAATAATAAATCACTTGTTATTAATTATATGTAGTTGCTTAAAAACTAATTCAATAACATGTCGACATATTACTTTGTTATTGTAGGCCACAATGACAATCCAATCTTTGAGATGGAATTCTCGACAGTCAGCAAAGAATTGAGAGTAAATATTTTTATAATTTTTTTACGAGTCTTAATAAATGTTTTTTTTTTGTTTGATTTTGGACAGAAAGTAGATTACCGGCATCTGAACCAATTCATTGCTCACGCTGCTTTGGATCTCGTGGATGAGCACAAATGGAAAACAACTAACGTTCAGCTAAAATCTATAGATAGATTTAATCAGTGGTTTGTGACTGCCTTCGTTACAGCTAGCCAAATACGTTTCATTATTGTTCATGACAACAAAAATGAAGAAGGCATCAAAAACTTCTTCAATGAAATGTATGAGACCTACATAAAGCATTCCATGAATTCATTTTATAAAATAAATTCACCCATTAAATCCGCAATGTTTGAGAAGAAGGCGCAACTTTATGGTAGAAAAAATTTGTTGTCATAATCAAACAATAAATAGCTAATATAAAATGCACACAAAATTAATTATGTAATTTAAATTTTTTAAATTGCAACGAAAATAGGATTTTGACAATTAGAAATAAATTGAAAATTGCAAAAATATTTTCGTGATAACCCAGTCGGAATGTAGGCGAACACCTCTCTTAAGCGATCTATTCTTTCTTATTGCCTCAAGTATTTAAAAAAGGCGTTAATACCTTAGGACATGAACACGGCAGCTGCAAAGCGATGTGTTAGAAAGAAAATGCGAAAAGTGCTAAGTAAAAAAAAAAATTGGAAAAAATCTATATCCATATCGACATCCGTTATCTTCTTTCATTGCCAAATTAAGGTAATCGGATTCTTGACTAATCACTTCTAACGTGCTCGAAGATGTGACTAAAGGATTAATACCCGTTACGTAGCACCTCCATAAAAAAAAAATTTTACATTTGAAAGTGAAGGGGTATGATCGCTAAGTCTTAGGGCCGTTTTCTCAATGTCCGGTTAAGCACTAACCGGAAATTTAACCAGCGGTTAGCAAGAAATCGTTTTCTCAATGTTCGGTTAGTGCCTGTGTGTTGGTTAAGTTAACGGCAAGTTGTGGTTCCGGTTAGCTGCTAATCGGCAGAACAGTTGAGTAGGCAATTTTTTTTATTGCTTGTGTTCAAATTTATTTTACACAAAAATGGAAAGAATTGTGTTTCTTTATAATTTGATTGTCAATCAGAACAGAGGATGGACATATTCATTTATTCATTAGTCTGCTGCGTGCTGATATGCAGTTTCTATGTATTCACAATTGAAAAATTCACAATTGAAAAATGCACAATGATTTAACCGGAGGTTACTTAATTAGCACTTGGTGAAAACGAAACTGTTTTTTAGCTATCATATGGTTAGCTATCTCCCGGTTAAGAGCTAGACTAACCAAACATTGAGAAAACGGCCCTTACAGGATGTGCCAAGAAGCCATATTGGGATGATCGATTTCCTACTGGGAAGTTATGATTCACAGCTTATGTAAAAAGTACAAAGTCAATACATTAGTTTTGTGATATTAAGGATTTCTATTTTGATGCCGTCACTTGGTATGGGTGGTGGATGCAGTTTTTATTTGATTTAACAAAGTAAACAATTGGAGCACATACTCAAAATCAAAGCATATGTACAAAATTTCAAGTAATTAGATTAATTTTTGTAGAATTCTATGAGATTGTACCGATCTCATTGAGTCACTTTGTATGGGAAGTAGGCGTGTTTTCAATTTATATTAGAAATCAAAGCTTATGTGTAAAATTTTAATTGATTACATTCATTATTGCGGATTTTTTAAAGACTTCGTTTTAAATAAAGCCACTTTGTAAGGAAGATAGTGGCTTCCTTATTTGAAAGGAAGATAGCCACTTTGATAGGAGGGGTTCGAGGGGATGGATCCTAAGGGAAAAAATATTGCACTTGAAGAAGTACTGGAGGTTGTTCGTACATATTAGCCCGACCCTTCCCAAGAAGGGAAATATTGATTTCATTAATAGGGTGCATTGTATGGGAGCCCCCTAAGGAGGAGTCGGAGGGCATAGGTCCCAAAGGAAAAAATGTTACACTTGAAAAGGTATTGGAGGTCAGTCGTACAAATTAACCCTCTCCTACCCTCCCCAAAGAGGTAAATATCGATTTCATTTACTGAACGGGGCTATCATTATATGGGAGCCCCCCTCAGGAGGGGTCAAAGAGGATAGGTTCTAAGGAAAACATTTTTCTCTTGAAAAAATTATGGGGGTCGGTCATACATTTTAACCCTCTCTTGCCCTTCCCAAAAGGGGAAATATTGATTTCATTAATTGTATAGACTTAGAGTTTACCCTGGACCCGCCTCCAGGGAGAACCTTACGTGACCCGAAAAAACTGAATTCATATTCGGTTTCAGCTCGAAAACATAAAAAAAAGTCATGAAACCCTACGGTTTTTTTTCGAAAATTGTTGTACAGTGTTATTATCGTTAAATTATTGTATGAGGTTGTAGCTGTACTATTTATATTTTGGGTGTTACGAAATGTTTTCAAAATGACTATTTTTTGTATGAATTTCAACTTTAGTGGAATACAACTTCTAAGGATCAAAAAAATTAAAGCATCCAGTTAAAGGTGAAAGTCTCCTCTTTCACCCCATATATGAATATGATCATTTCAACCCGTGTCTATGACACCATATAAGAACCATGTGTAACAACACCAAAATAATCATCAATATAACCGTGTCAATGACACCATTTCAACCCCATAATATCCCATAGCCTTAATTTGCCTCCTTGCCATGGATAGATAAGGTCGTCCTCATTTGACGGGTATGATTATCCCCGTGCTAACAAGTTCTTATAGGACAACAGCTATTCTCTCACAGGCTTTTGCCATACCGGTGTACCGAATATGACCTAAAAAGTGAAAGCTTTTGAAAGAGCCTCCATACAATTTCTTACGTATTTTTCGTACTTTTTTAGTTAAGATAGATATATACATTAAATATTAGAATTTTTTATCGAACTTTGGCAAAATATTGCTGCGACTGAATTTATCACTTTTGTAGCCCAAGGGGGGAAAGGGGATCTGAAACGGCTTTTAAAGCTTATTTTCCCTTACAAAAAATGCTCCAATGGGGGCTAAAGCCCTTTCAGCCCGTATGTATAATGAAACGGCCTAATGTAAATACATACATACAATTATTCTTTTAGACAGTTTTCAGATATAGCCTGAAACATAAAAAATTTCTTCAAAGGGGGAGTTTACTTTTTCAGATGGTATACTTTCAGGTCAAATTCGCACATGCCACATACAGTGTTGGAAAGAAAAACAAGAACAAGTGAAAGAGAAAGCTTTCCAGTGATCGCCAAATTTTTTATTACAATAAAGATAAAGGTCAAAATCTAATACAACTACTATTGAAACGCTATTACTTTTTATTTTGAAAAAATTGATAATAAACAAAAAAAAAATAAGCCGTTCTTATTTTTTTCCAACTGCTTATGTAGATACATAGGTACTTCCCTATCATGAACAGTTTTCAGATATAGCGAAATATGCGATATTTTGTGGAAAAAATGTCTTTTTTTATTTATTATGTCTAGGCATGCATTTATCAAATTCATAATATTAAAGACAACTTTTTTTTTCAAATATGCAAAAAAATAAGCCTTACAGATTTTTTACTTTTAAGAATGTTGCAGCTATCATTCTTTTCAGTCCAATTCCAAATGCCCAATTTTATTTAGAAAGTCAATTAAAACTGTATTTCTTTTTTGTCCAGATATTCAGTTTCAGAACGAATACTGATCATTAAAACTAAAACGAACTCTTTGTGACCAAGAAAAAGTACCCGAGTAGGCTGCATTAGATTGAATTAAACAAAATTGGACAAACTGATATATAGTATTTTGTTTATCGTAGCCTTTTTAATTCGAAATTTGTTTTTTAGTTTCATAAACAAAACATTTTTTCACAAAATGTCAAATTTTCTATACTTTTATCAGTATATTGCATGTGCTGAAACTTGTTAAAAAAGTAGTAAAATGATTTTATTGAATTAACACATAGTAAAAAAAGTCTTGCCTAATAAAGTCCATTTATAAATTGAATAAAAATAAAATTTATTTTTTATTAAATTTTTATTGTTACAGTTAGTTTAGTAAAGACATTCATATCTTAAAGAACTAACTATTCATTAATATCTGACGCACATAAAAGTTACGTTCATATAAGCAATAAACAAAGAGAGAAATAATATAAATGTTTTTTTTTTTAATTCATTGCAGTTTTTATATTTATGCACGATAAGGAAATACTTAAACAGTTTTTTAAACTTATTTAAACTATATACATACATATACTTTGTCTATGTAATAAAACAGAATTAGTAAAAGAAATAAATTTTCTTACGTTGCTATATCTAATCTACTAAATGGGGATAGATCTCTAAGTGTATATATATATATATATATAAATTATATAGACATGTGATAGTTTTACATACATTAACACACTTATGAACCCATTGTTTTTGAGTTACACATTTTTATCAAAACTTAAAGCAATTTTTTTTTTAATTTTCTTTATGCATGATTAAAACTACTTCAATTGCAACTAATTATTGCAAATCGTATTACATCTCAGTAATAGTTATTAAGACTGTTTTTTTTTTAAAGAAATATAGTTATGGAAATAACAGTTCCAATTTTTTTTTATTTTTTAATACTTAGAAATATTTAGAAAAATATTCAATGATTATTTACAAAAGATATAATTAAGTAAAGTGCAATTTTAAATATAAATTTAAAAATATATGTTTGCAAAAGAGAACAAAAACAAAATAATAGTAGTTTTCATTTCATTACAATAATTGGTTAAAAAATAAATCTGATTTCATAATGCTAAAATTGTACAATAAAATATATATTTTCAGTAGAAATTGCACATACCAAAGATATACATATCATTTGGAGTTATTGTAATTTCATTAATTTATACAGTTTGATGTTTCGTCTATTTTCTTTTTTTAACTTTACGTTTTTGTTTAGTATACTACTTTGATTTCTTATTTGAATTGCTGCTGCGCTTCTGTTGAATCTTATCGTTGAGGTTTTTAATAAGATTTTCTATATCTTCAATATGATAGGCAAAAATTAATTTGCATTGTTTAGCTTGAATATTGCCATTGTTAAGATTTTTTAGTGCATGCTGCAAGCAATACACGTTGCCCTCATCAGTTCTCACCATTGAGATGTATAAATTCGCTCTGCACAAATCGCACTCGCTCTCAATTGATTTCACGTGATGTTGTTTTTTCGATTTGGAGCCCTTTTCATTCGGCACCTTTTCAGTTGATGTAACACCAGCAGCCTATAAAATATTTCATTATTAATAATTGGCTTTAAATTTAAATAATATCGTTTTTCATACTTTTAATTGTTCCCTGGCAGCGGTTTCCTTTTCAAAAACTTCGTTAAGCATTGGTAACATTTGTTGTAATGTATCAGGAGAGACGCGCTGATCAGAGCCCAAAGCGAAGAGAAGCTGCTCCAACGAAAACATGGCTGGTTCACAGCTATCGTGTATGTCCTAAAAATTTATAAATCCAATTAAATTTTTTTCTTCAAATAGATGAAAAAATACTCTTGCAGGGTACTTATATTAATTAAAATTTTCTTAAAATAACATTATAAAAACTTATACGAATAAACTGAAAGAGAAAACATGATTGTGGAACAAAACAATGATTCAAGTTTTCAAGTACTGTGGGTCAGTAGATGGTAAAGTGGAGGAAGTTTGTTCATTTGAGAACGATTTGATAATTAGAACGATGATGATTACCCGAAATCGTTTACAAAGAAGGTGCGTAGGAGCATAAAAATTTCTTTGCTCCATTTAAACATAGTTTTAGCTGTCTTTTTCGGTTTGTGATCCGTTCGTTTTATTAGGTGCGTTTTTTTATTGATAAAAATTAAAGCAATATTTACAATAAATTTTATTTGTGACGTAACAAACGACCTCTCCCCCAATTCCACACTTTGTCCCAAATGTTCAACCCCCCCCCCCCCCCCCCCCTAAAAGTGTTACGTAATTTATGAATATTCGTGCCGAAATCATCGCTATACCGTCCGAGATGCTCGAAAAGGGGATGGAAAACGCAGCATAAAGGGCATATTTTGCTTTGACCAATAAAGGCGGCCAATAACAGCCCTCCTATTCTATCATCTTAACAAAGCTCACCACATTAACAAAAAGTTAATATTAAAAATTTGTTAATGTTCCGTATTCTGGTGAAAATTTAAAAGCTCTTTTCTTTACAATTTTGTTAATTGCAGAAAGTACAGTTTGTCAAGAAAGTGTTTTTACATAGTGAAATAATTGTAATTTTGACTTTTGTCTTAAAAAAAAAACTATAATAATTTTTGTTTTTATTATTTTTGTTTATTGATTTAGTATTATTTATTCAATGACAAAGATGTAGTGGTGAATAAAGAGAAAAAAAAATCAGCAGCAGCAAAAGCAACAACAAATACTTAGATCACTTCGAAATTTTACTGTCAAGAAAGTTTTTACATTTCGCTCTCTTTCTATATTGAAGCTGTTGAAAGAATTAACCGTTATTGGTTTAATTTTTCAGAGATGGGCTCATGTTTTTAAAGGAAATAGAGCAAATAAGTATTTGTTTTGTCTTTTTTAGCGCTTTAGATATCGTGCTATACAGTGGATATTAGTAGGGATAAAACTAAATACAAGCGGAAATAAAAATGCCCGGTAAAAGGACATCTTTTGATATAATTCAGTTAATTTTTTATAATCATTCCATTGGGAAAACTATTAAAGAATTATTTGAAATGTTTTCTGGTACAAGACAAACAGTTTATAACATTATAAATCGTGCTAAAATAGGAAAAAACTGCATCACCATAAATCAATCGGTTGACCACGCATTTTTTTGGAAAGAATTGAACGGTTCTTGACAAGAGAAGTAAATGACAACCCTAAAATATGGGCAAGAGATCTTGCTATTATGTTTAAAGAAGAGTTCGGTGATATTATTTCGCATAAGTAAGAGAGACAATACCCAGAAAGAAATGCATATCCGTCAAGAGTAGCACATAAGAAACCGAAGCTTATGATACAGCATAACAGTACGTTCAGAAAGTTCATAGGATGGCACATTGAAGGCGTTACTAGATTTTTTTTCCGTATGACCCCTTTTACATTTTTTGATCAAGTCTTGAAGTCAAGTTTCAGAGTTTGTAGGCAATTCACCGCACATCGGAAGCGACGCAAGGGGAGAAAAAACTTGAAGCTGTACCGGCAATTTTTTCGTGTTCCTTTTGTTATTTTCATTGTTGACAGTACTTTTTATTTTATTTTTCGCATATCAATGTGAGTTTGTTAGACTTCAGTTGCAGTGTGTGTTCAATTTTTGTGTGAGTTATTTAATGAGGTTTTTGTAGATATTTTTAATAATAATATATTTTTATAGCCAAAAATGTCGTTTAAGTGGAACAAGGAGCTAATGCAAATTTATTAAAATTCAGTTTGCTTCAGTTAGCTTGCTACCTCGCTTTATTTTTTAAGAAAACAAGAAAAGAAGACAGGAAATTGAATTCAAGTCTTGACCAATGTGAAAGCTTTCGTCAAGTTCAAACGAGAACGTCAAAAAAACTTGACTTCAAGTCTTGATCAATGTAAAAGGGATCTATGCTTTTTATTTAGTACCAACCTTCAAACGATACGTATAAAAATTTGACAACAATCAATTTGACAATTTATTCGTGATTTATAGCATTTTGTGTGCAACACACGACACACGAGAGAAGCGAAGCTTTTTTACAGTTCCATAGATATGATTTAATTTTTTTTTTTTTTTTAAATAACTTAAATTCAAACATTTAATATATTAAAACAACACACGTTAATATTCACAGCAGTAAATTTTATTACATTTCATTATTATATTATTTATTTTATTACATGTTACTGCCATTGTTTTTTCAACGCACTTGTGGGCAATTGTTAATTTTCCTTCGCACTATGCAAAAACAAAACAAAACAAAAGCATGTACCAACAACAGGGGTGAAATCGGCTAAGGTGATAGTTGACAGTCGCTGTTTTGATTGTCTTTTTGAAAACGACACCTAAATACCGATCGCATGAAATCAATAGGGAAAAAAGTGATTGTCACTTGATAATCACCTTACACGGAGCAAAAGCGACGATTTTGATTCGTCAATTATCAATTATCAGTTTAGCCGATACCACCCCAGCATAAACGAATTCACATAAAAAAAAAATATATCACTTTGCCCACAGTGAGGATCGATTTTATAACCCGTTGATTAATAAACCTGCACTCTTTCCACCGATCCAAACAGCTCTGTTAGATTTTGACGTTGATTTATTATTAAATATATAACTGCAGCTACGTTAACAGTTGTTAACAGATGGCACTATCAAACTGAGGATGATGACCAGTGTTGTCACTTGCAAATTTTATATAGTGGTAGGTTGAGTCTAAAGTGAATAAAATGAGTCTAAATGAGTGGTGAATTTTAAAAAACTGGAATATATTGTTCTTAAGGAAAAATTCGACTGAAGTCCTACAGCAAAACAAATCATAAGAGGTATACCATACAGTACGTTTTTCACGCTGAATTAGTTTTATTGCAAACAATTCCCATATAATGTTCTTAAGACAGTACTAAAATATAATATTAAATGTAATAATAAATAAAATATATGCAATAAATTTCTAAAATTTTAATTATAATGCAATCATTTTTATTATATAAATATATCAAGAAGTGATAGATTTTGTAAAAATGGAAATAGTGGGTGATAAAAGTGATAGAAACCAAAAAAGTGCTAGACTTACCACAATTGTGGAAAAGTGGCAGTACTGATGATAGCAAGTGGCTTAGCAGCTACCCAACCCATAAAAATCTATTAATCAACTCTTGTAGCAAGTGGCTAAGCAGCTACCCAAACCACACAAATACATTAATAGGTTATTGGATGTGCTGCAACATAGCTTCAGTTGCACTTATTACTGAATCAATGCCTTTACATAACGAGGGTGCTTGGCTCAGTGGATGGAGTGTAGAACTCCCAACCAATGGCTTGTGGGTTAGAGTCCCCACGGCAAGTGAAGAAATGTTCTTTTTATATTTGTTATATTAAATTGTCTTGTTGTAAAAAACACAGAAACAAAGAAACTATATAAAATTCTACGAAAAAAATCTGTCAAAAATTTTTCAGATTTCACTCCAAGCAAATCACAGAACGGGGCGCAAAAAGCTTCGCTTAAAAAAAAAGAAAAAAGTGAATTTCGAGTTTTGATAAAGCATTGCATTTTGATAAAAAAAAAATACAGTGGAAATCAAATAATGGCTTGATAAACATTATCCCGACTATGCTCCATCCAGACAAATGGTAGAAAAGTGGAAGAAGAGCACAAATGATGCAGAGCGCAGTGGACGCCCAAATCAGACTGTTATTCCACAAAATAACTGATGTAAAGATATCAGATGGTAGTGTTTTTACCATTTTACACGAACATTTGGGTATGCGAAAGCTCTGTGCAAAGTGGGTGCGGCGTAAGCTCACAGTCGACCAAAAACAACAACGAATTGATGCTTCAGAGGAGTGTTTGGCGCTGTTAAACCGCAATAAAATCGAATTCTATCGTCGATATGTGACAATGGATGAAACATCACTATTACACACCAGAATCCAAAAGACAGTCAGCTGAGTGGACAGCAGTCAACGAACCGAATCCAAAGCGAGCAAAGACCCAGCAGTCGGCTTTTAAGGTGATGGCGTCTGTATTTTGGGATGCGAAAGGAATAATATTCATCGACTATCTCCAAAAAGGAACCACCATCAACAGCGACTATTACTGTGCACTTTTGGATCGATTGAAGGCTGAAATCGCCAAGAAACGGACACATTTGCAAAAGAAAAGTGTTGTTTCACCAAGACAATGCACAGAGTCATAAATCGATGAAAACGCTGGCAAAATTGAAATAATTGGGCTCAGAATTGCTTATCCACCCACCGTATTCTCCAGATTTAGCCCCCAGCGACTTTTTCCTGTTTTCAGATCTCAAAAGAATGCTTGCTGGAAAGAAATTTAAGTCCACTGATGAAGTAATCGCTGAAACTGAGGCGTATTTTGATGAGAAAGATATAAAAGTGGTATCGAAAAGTTGGAAAATCGCTATACTCGTTGGATCGCTCTCGAAGGCAACTATATTGAATAATATAATCGAGTTTTATCAAAACTTTTTTTTTTTTACTTATCCTACGGACTTATTGAATGACCTGTTATTATCGTTCGTGATGAAGTACATTGAAATGCCAAAATCCTATTGGGATAATGTCATATTCTGTGACGAGTCAAAAATATTGTTATTTTATAATAACAGGCCCAGGCCCAATAAAGTATGGCTTCGGCCCTTAAAAGCGTTGACAAAACGAAATGCTATTCCTACAATTAAATTCGGCCAACTATTTGTTATGGTATGGGAGTATATATCAAGTAGAGGGTTTGGCGATATTGTGTTCATTGAAGGCACAATAACAGCAAAACAATATTTAAAGGTTTTGGAGATAAATTAAACTAAAAGTGCTCGAAAATTTGGATTTAATAAAATTAAATTCTACTAGGATAGTTATCCGAAACATAAGCAGCACACAGTGAAGACGTGGCTCCTTTTCAATTGTGAAAAAGTGCTAGATACACCAGCCCAGAGGCCGGATCTTAACCCCATAGAAAATTTATGGGCATATTTAAACAAAAAGGTTGCCAAAGGGCAGCCAAAACCACGTGCAAAGCTAAAACCTGCTATTGAAGAGGAATGGAATAAAATTCCCATGGGATTATGGCGTAAAAATGTTTGTATATTACATTAGAAATAGGTTACCAGCTGTAATTAACTCCAGAGGGGATTATACCAAATATTAATTCTTTTAATTGTATTTTTAGTACAGTTTTAATAAAAATAGACTTTAATGTAAAAACACTTTCTTGACACTAATATTTCCAAGCATTTTAAGTTTTCGTTGTTGTCTTGCTGCTGTTTCTTTTTTCTCTTTTTTCACCACTTTTTCTCTTTTTGTAATTAAATAAATAATACTAAATCAATAAATAAAAATAATCAAAACAAAAACTAAGATAATTTTTTTTTAAGACAAAAGTAAAAATTACAATATTTTCACTGTGTAAAAATACTTTCTTGACAAACTGTATCTTAAAAACGACAACATAATCTTAACATTTATGTGTTTAGCTAGAGATTTGTTGTGCAAATAATAGCAATAATATAAATTGTAATATAATATTGAATTAAAATAAGACAGTGAAAAATGGAAGAATTTTTACGTTTTTTAAGTTTTGATAATGAAGAAGATCAACGAAAGGAAAATATTTAACGACGCACAGTGGGAGGACTTCATACAAGTTTTGGCCATAAATAGTAAAAATTGAAATAGAGCTTTGAAATTTGGTATGAATACTTTTTACTGCAAAATATGAAATATGTAGAATTTTGGATGAGATCCGCCAACAGACACGCCCACCTTCCATACGAATTTTTTTGAAAAAAATAGTAAAAACAAACCTAGAGATTTGAAATTTGGTATGCGAGCCTCATATAGTTTAATAATATTTAAATGTAAGTTTGTATCAAATCCGCCCACAAACACGCCCGCCTTGCATAGGAACTTTTTTGTAAAAAATTAAAAATAAACTCAGAGGTTTGAAATTTTGTATGAGCGCTTTGTACAGTTAAATATTAAATAAATAAAAGTTTTGATCAAATCCGCCTACAGACACGCCCACCTTCCATACCAATTTTTTTAAGAGAAGTTGTATTTTTGAAGTGAGCCTTTAGAAAATATGCTCATATAAAAATTTTTATTTCTGAATTTGAGCAAAATTTGCCAACAGGCACGCCCACCTTTCATACTTATCTTTAGTATTAAGGGGGTCTTCTCATTGAGCAACTTTTTTTTTTAACTTTTTTTTTGCATTTATTTATAGCTTGGGTAGTTGTGAATATGCCCCTAAAAGTATTTTTAGAAATTCGAAATACTTTAGAAGATACAGCCTTTTTTGTGAAGCAAGGTCTGATGGACAAGAAGGTGATGGAGGTAATAAAACCAGCTTACGAAGCGCTGTCGGCAGATAATTTGCTTGAAAGATGCCTTGGATCTGAAACTCAGAATTCCAATGAGTCCTACAATTCTGTTCTTTGGTCACTTTCGCCCAAACACATCAACTCAGGCGCACGCACCATCGAAGTGGCCAATTTCATTGCAACGTGCCTCTTCAACGACGGTTTTATACCCATACTTAAAATTATGGGTTTTTATTGCGATCGGCAAAAACGCATACGAATACGCACTATCTCGCAATGAAGACAGATTGAACCGATCAGAGACTCGAGCTGCGGCATCATCAAAAGCTGGCAGAACGGCTCGCAGAGCAGAGAGGGCAGCAGAAAGCAGTTTCTACGAAAAAGAGGAAGGTGGCCTGTATGGAGCTGGCATCGCCGACTAATATTTGTAAGTAAAAATTGTCAGCTCTTTAAAACTGCATTTAAACATTTTTGATTTTTTTTTTTTTCCCAAAAAAATTACTTCAAACTTTAAACGCGTTTATCTCGAACCCACGTTTTTCGAACTGGCGGCCATGATATCTCCAGTTCAACTGAACCGATTTTCATGAAACAAAATGGAATCGACGCAGAATTGTCACCATTCTCGGGTGAACCTCGACCATAATTTTAAAAAATTTTTTACTATTTTTTTTTACACTAAACTACAAAAAAAAAAACTGAAATTGAAATTTTTTTTTTTAATGGCCGCCATTTTGTCAAAAAAAATCACAAAATTAAGCTTGAGGTTCACCCGAGAATTACATCTATACTGATTATAACCCCGTTTTTTTTTCATTTCAGACGCTCCGGAGACCCGGAATCGTGGCCGCCGTGACGACACCTTTTTTTTCACCACCAACTTTGAAGTCTCATTACTTTTTGAACAGCCCACGTATCGAGGCAAAAAAAATTTTTTTATTTACTTTGAACCTTTTGTAATACAATAAATAAAAAAAGTTTTCAATTATTCTTTGCGTTTTCAAATAAGAATTTTTTTAAAAAGGGTCCAAAAAACGGGGTTTGAATGAGAAGACCGCCTTAAGCTCTTGGCATACAAGTTTAAATTCTATGGATTTAAACATGTTTCTTAAGAACATAAGCATAAGCCGTTCGGAGTTGGCATACAATTAAAACAAATAGTTTATAATTTTAAAAATAGTTTTTAATGTTTATAAAGCTCATTTTGTATTTTCTCTTAAGCTTCTGCTGACAGCTCCTTGTATTTTTTTTTCTTTTTCACAAATGGCTGACAAGAGGATCGGAAGATATAAGAAGATGGTGGGAAAAATATCTTCATTATTAGCAGTTTTTGGACAGATTCTGCTATTGCGTAGACTTGCAGTTTTAAATATTTTGTTGGATAGCTCTTGTGCTTCTCTAGAAAGCTTCATAATATTGAATATATATATAATATATAATTGAATTTTTTACTCTCTTTCATATGACAAAAAGTTGTTTCAGTTTTATGAAAAAATTATTGTTTCTGTACTATAGACAATAATAAAACTCTTTTCTATTTAAAATTCTCTACTTCGAATAACCCTTAAAGGGGGGGCGGGGGTTTACCCTCTTCTACCCTCACCCATTGTATCATACAAATTGTTGTGACCATACGTTCTTTTTAGTATTTTGTTGATTTAGCAAGTTTTGATTTATTCTTAAGAATAACTTACAATGTTTGTTTTTTGTATATATTTTCATTTCTTCACGAAAGTATCCGGGAATAAAATATATTCTGAAACCTTAAAAAAACACACAAAGCTTACGTCAACAATAATAACACAAAAGTTCCTGAGCACAAGTGTAGTATCCTCAACACATTGGACGCTACAGCAACATAAATGCTTGCCAAAAATTCTAATTTGTCGGTCAGATTTTTATATTTTTTCAAAAATGTCCATTCTATCGAATAAAATATACTATTTGAATTTTTCTCATGCTCCTCAGATATTAACGCTACAATTTTGCTCATTCCGCCAAAGGTAGCGGTTTAAAAGATGCACACAACATTCGTTCTAATTTTTGTCAAAAGTTTTTTCAAATTGACGAATGAGTTAAAAAATTATTTATATCAACCTCCGAGTAACGCCGGGTATTCAGCTAGTACCAAATATTTGGAGCATTTCATACTTGTTTACATATAATTTATGCATATTCTTATAATCTGGGGACTACATATCATAAGAGCAAGACTTAAGAAAAAAAAAAAACAATGTGTAAGAAGAATTATTGCACCTAATATTTTCTAAAAAAAATTGTGATAATTTACATCACTTTTTAGTATTTTTAATGTTATTTTCAATTTAAAGATACGCTGAAAATAATAAAATAATTTGTTTTTTAAATGATCCATAAGTAAAATGATAATCCACAAGTAAAAATCACATGAAACCCCTTTGGGACAAGCCTCGGCAGCAAGAACCATATTTTTCTACTTTTGATTTTTGACTATTTTGATGTATTTTTTTTACCTCTTAATGTTTCCAAAGTTTTTAGCTTTTATGCACTAAACATGCTTATTTTAAAAATCCACAAAAAATATATTTCTTCTGATAACCACAAAGCTGTTAAAGGGCATACACATTAGCGAACCTGTTCGTCGAACAAAATGGCAAAGCCAACCTGTTGGGAATAGTTAGAGTTCAAATTAAACCAACCTGTGCGTCAAGCAAGCGATTCATTTTTGTTGTTTTTCGCTATAATTTTGTTATAGACATTAGTAGCGCACCAACATAAACGATAAGGCTTTATGCTGGTCATATTGTATCTACGGAATTTCATAAAGTATGAAGCTTACGTTCGAATAATAAAACACGTTCGACAGCAACCCTTGTTTGACGAAGAAAATCAATGGAGGTGTTCATACGTCAGTCAAATGATTGAATCAATCAAAATTTGTTGTTGCTTTCCTATGTAAAAAAAAAATAAACTTTATCTCAGAGCGAAAATAAACTCCAAAATCTTCCCTCGTCAGTCAAAATTTTGTCTACTTTTCAGTAGGCAATTGTATCAAGAAAAGTAGTTAACTGAAAACAAAGGTAGTGTTTTTGAAGAGAAAAAGAGGTGTAGTTTCTTCAGTTCCTGCCATAATTTCATTAATTCTATTGTTTTTTTATGACTTGCATCCGATGGTCATTCAATTAGGTATAATTTCCGGTGTATTGATTTCCTAATGTGATAAATTTTAATCCTAAAAGATCAATTAGATATCCGCTATTGTTTCCCATTTTGTAAAATTTTTTTGCACACAAAACAACTTAATAAAAGAAACACCCAAGTAAAGTGATGCACACATCACGATATGAATTCACAAAATAGTAGGTAGCAGAAAAGTAACAAATGCCTGCATCGGAGCTTCAATAAAAAAATCGTGTGTGAGCAAGCGTCAATCAAAACTTTCAGAGAGAGTTAAAGAGAGTAGAAAATCGCGATATACTTCAATCATTTGACTGATGTGTGAACACCTACAATATATTTTGGGAACAGGGCCAACAGGTTCGTCAAACTGTCAAACCAGCTTCTTAACTATCGAACTGGTTCGAAAATGGCCGCCGTTTGACGAACAGATTCGCTAATGTGTAACCCCTTTTACAGTTTCGGAAACATGAAATATCATATTTTTATTATTTTTTCATTTCAATTCTATTTTCTTAAAAACAAAAAAGGTGGAACACTTACAACTACAGATAGTAAAAACAAGCCCATTATTTTTTATTAAAAAAGTAAAAACTTCGAGCCATTTTTTGACCAAACTTTAACCTGAATTCTCCCGGTTTTCGAAATAGGTGCTCGAATGATTTAAAACTTTGTTTACAGCTTATAAGGGATATCCTTAACGCTAACTAAAAAAAAGAATTGGATTGTTGGGGCCAGATTTTGAGAAAATGGGTGTCGTTATATGACGACACTATGAAAATACGTATTAAAATATTTTGTGATTGGATTTAGTTTTAAATTTTTTATTTCATTTTTTATTGAATAAAAATAAAGAAGAAAACAATACAAATACTTTTTATGACTTTTGATGGTACGAAGCGAAGCAATCAATGCATAAACCTTTGTTACATTTACTGTTGCATTCAGCAACTTTTGACGTTTTCCCTCGTAGTTCCCAATTTATCTCATTTTCATGTTGTTTCTTTCCTTGAACTTTTTTCCTTTTAACGTCTTGCTGTACGAAGTCTGCAGAAAGTTGTCATCATTATCATTTCTTATTTCAGCTGGTGCCAGAAGTTGATTACGAGACAGAGCATTGATATTACCATCGCCTTCCTCATCTGAATCTTCATCAGTTAACACGTTTACTTCTGGAGGTTCTATGTAAAACTCGATTGACTGATATTCTTCCTCCAAAATATCCAAAATGTCTGCGACGCTAAGATTTTTGCTAAAAAATAAATCAAGACCAAGTAATGTGCAAGACATACGCACTGGTTTCTTTTGTTTCTAACGGTTTAAACCAGTTCCCCAATACATTGAAGTTGTCAATATTTTCGTCGTGATATGATGAAAAGATTTCTAAGTAATTTTTTGGGTTTTCCTTATCTGATGTATAAACTGTCGATTAGTAAAAATATTTTCTACAATATCAACATTTTACTAGGTGTGTTTCCGTACTCTACACTGTGTAAGATTTGTGCAAGTTCAAACTGAGAGAGTAAATATGAAATGTGAGAATAGTTGCAAAAGTACGGAAACAGCTTCTAGTAAGTTTCAAGCACAAAACAGATGATTTTGACTGCAGACACGTTAAACGTAAATTGCGCCAATTTGTTTGTGAATTTGATGCTTGTTCTTCTTGATGCTTGTTCTTACTTTACTCGGAGTCTTGAGTTCTAGAACTCTCTGTGCACTTTGTGTGCTCGAGAGAGCGGTTTTATGCTTGTTCTTCTTCTCCCATTTTAAGCACAGAAAGTACGGAAACAGAAAATAGTGTCCCACAAGCTACACAACAGTGTGAGTACGGAAACAAACCTACTTTTTTATTTATGGCCACGAATCTCCCACTGTACGACGGCGCTATTTAAAACGCCTTCGGAATAAAAATGATTCATTCATTCCAGGCCCGTAGCCAGGATTTACCTTAGGGGAATTTTTTTATAAAAATATATAAGTAGATACCATTAAAAAACTAAACGCAGGGATATGGAAATTTATCTTAACAAATCCGTTTTCTCTTAAGACTACTCGTTAATATGCCCGTTTTTAAATGACCATTAGAGAGATGACAAGAGTTTATTGAATTTTTTTATGAAATTAATTTTTAGTACTAAGTTTTCGATTTTTGCGTATGGTTTTTTTTTAAAAAAAAAGTTTTTTTGATATAATAAAAAAGTTTTTTTGATATAATAAAAAAGTTTTTTTTAAAAAAGCAATTGACTCCGATAAAAGTCATATTTAAATCTCAGATTATTTTTCAAAGGCCGTAATTCGAAAACTTGTTTTTGCACAGCACAAATATCTTATACCCAATATATCGTATCGTATCAAAAGAAGTCTTTCTTTGAAAACGGGATAAATTTGTATTAAACAGTTACTATTTTTTATATTTAAGAGTTTAATCAGTCGTGGATTTAAATTTAAGCTATTTGCGAATTAAAAATACATTTCTTGAACTTTCAACTAACTTGTTTTTAAATTTTTTAACATAATATAAAATAATTTTACAAATGCCGAAGTTCAAAAAAATAGTAATTGTTAATTTTTCTTATGAGAATTTGGTAACATAATTAAAAAATCAGCAAGTCTCCTTAGAATTGGACAGTATAAAATGTTTTAAAAAAATGTTTTGTTGAGAATTTTTTCGAAAAAACGGATATTTAGATTTTAGGGGATTTTTCAAAACCTGTAATTTGGAAAAGACTTCACGCAGGGCTAAATTTTTGTGCCAAGTTTGAGATTTTAGATGTCTTATATACCAAGGAAACAACAAAATAGAATGGCCAAACTTTGTAGTCATCCGCTTTACGTGGAATACCGCATAATGTGTTTAATTTCGTGGTTAATTTTTTTGCATTATATAGCTTTTAAAAATTAAAAAAAAAAAATTCGTTCAAACAAATGCTTTGTCAAAGGTTTTGGGTTCAATAAGCTTAGATATTGTTTATTATATAGATAAATAATAAATATATTATTATTTATAAAATAATATTCGCTATAGGTATAATTTCAAATATACATTTTTCCGGATATCAGGGTCTTTTTGAGCATCAAAATCCACAATTGAAAACGGTTCTTTAATATATACAAGCTCCTTACAAGCTAAATCCCAATATGATGCAAGCCTTTAAAAGCAAAGTTAATCTTTCATTTGGCCAGACAAATTTTTCATTAATTCAGCGAAGTTTTTAAATTGGTTTTGAAAATGTTTAAACTTTTGCATCTTCAAGTAAATTAACATCATTATCTCAGTTTATCTTAAAAAAATTACATTTTGAACTTAATAGTCTCGTTTGTGTTATTTTTTCATATTTTCTGGATCCTAAGGGGAAAAAGAGGCTTTGAACACCTAAAATTCCCCCCTTGGCTACGGGCCTGATTTATTCTATCTATCTCTTTATCTTTTTTTTTAACTTCTATTCAACTCTAAATACAATCAAATACCGAAATCAAAAATCCAAATATAATAATATACATATGCAAGCCAAAATTTGAAGGTGCTGCCGGCAAAAATTGTATATAAAATAGGAGCTGCTCCTGCGTGGTTCACTCAAACTTTGTTTGGCTATTAAAAAAATGTAAATTTGTTTTTTAAATAAAAAAAAAATCTTGAGATTACTAATTCTTTGCATTTAAATTGAAAGGATTGAATTTAAAAGGTGAAAAAACACCTGGCGTTTGAAAGCTACGAGTTTCACATTCTCACCACGCGTGATGAACTTTTTAAGCTTATTAGAGCTTTCAAATTGTAAATGATTTTTAGAATATGAACATTTAAATTACATTACAATAATATTTACAAGAGCTCCTTAATAATTCCTTGTTAAGTTAACAAGCAGAACAGAGCTGTTAATTGATGTTGTATTCAAAAACTAGTCGAAATAAATTGTAAAGTTCCAATTTAAATAAAAATAAATTAGAATTTAAAAAAAAAGTATTTTTTTGCAATTATGTTTTGGGAGACCCTGACTAGGATAATTAAGGACTTTCAATATATAGTTTATATTCGACCTAAACGTATGAATATACATTGGCAGTAGCCCAGTTTCCAGATAAAGAATATAGTTTGGTGTTGTTGACGGTAGTTTCATCAAACCCCCTTTATAAAAAACCTCAGCAGTTTTTCAACCTCAACATATTTCACAAAGCCCCAGATCTCCGAAGCATAACACATAATTGACCTAGCGACTGATTTAAAAACTTGCAGTTTACTTCAAATTGTAATTTCTTTTCTAGAGAAAACTTCCGCCCACGAAACATTTACGGCAAATTTCGATGCAATAAGTTTTTCAAGAAGATGTGCTCGAAATGAGAGTCTTAGCGTGAGTGTAACACCTAAATACTTGTAGCTACTTACAATTTCAATCAAATTGCCTCCTAAAAACCATTTATCGTTCGCTGCTTTACGACCAACCCCATTTTTGAAGATAAGAATCTTAGATTTTTCAAGATTTATAACTAATATGACCAATTTTTGTAATAATCGTGTAAATCATCTATCATTGTTTGAAGCTGCTGAGGATAATCTGACCAGATTACAATATCATCAGCGTATAAAAACTCCATGATGTTAATACCGTCAATATGAATGCCACCTGACAAACACTCACTTAAGTAATTAAAAAAAAAGTGAAAACAATATAGGGCTCAATAAACAAACATGTTTCACACCCGAACAAGTTTTAAGCCAATGAGATTTTTTTTCTCCATTCCACACTGCAGCCATAGTATTCAGGTGAAAACTGAAAAAAATTTTGTGGACACTCCTAAACAATGTAGTTTACACCAGAGCGCTTCTCTATTAATGCAGTCAAACGCTGATTTAAAATCAACAAAATATGCGTACATTTTTTAAGGTGTTTTAAGGCTAACTCATTCGCTTGTGAATTTACAGACAACAGTTAATGCAAGACCGCTTGCATTAAACAATGCAGAATTTAATTAAACAGCCATGTTTTTGAGAATCTTCTGATTCGCCAATGTTCCATGGTGCCAGCCAGGACGAACATATCGACCCCTTTGCGCGAAATTATTGTATGTGCCATTTTTTCGAAATCGACTTTTTGATGCAAATTTGAAGTCCTTATAGTTACGACAAAAATTGGCTGTATATTTAATCGTATGTTACAATGCATTTTTTCTTGTGGGCAAAATTATCGTATGTGCTATACAAAAATTTTTTTACAAAGAAGTTGTTGTTATATTTACTATTTATTTTTTAAATTAGAAGTAGAATGTGAAACGGATTGTTCACTTTTATGTAGCCCTTTCGTACCATGCCTATATTCGCTTCATCGTTACTTAAAAAAAAAATATTTAAGTGTATTAAAAGTAGAAAAAACGCACTCCTGTAAAAATTTGGTCTTTGGCACATACGATAATTTCGCGCAAAAAGGTCGATATTTTAATAGAGTTTGCAGTTTAAAAATTCACAAACTAGATATAAATGCTAACATTTCCATAGTTTTTAAAACGAAAACTTTCATACAATTAACTATACAGACCTATTAAGCGTCTTTAATAACACAGTAAAAGAGCCGAATACCGATCAACGGATTCTGGTAGAGAAAAAAATATTACGCGTGTATTGACGTTTTTGAAGTTTATGCTAGCCATTTATAATATGGGTTTTAAATTAACGCTAACTTTAGCAATTTACTAACATTTTGTATGTAAGAAAACTTTAAATATACGCATTTCACTAAATTGTTGTGTTCACAGTAAAATTTTGAGAAATATTTTTGTGAATGTTTTCCAATAGGAACATAACAATTTTATATTAAAATAAAACACAGAAAAATTGAGAAATCTTGCTAAGATGTATTCCAGACCGGGACCGTAACTGTTGGGCAATTCCATTGTGACGGGTATGACCATGATACTCACATTTTTTGTTATAATTCAAAAATAAAAAATTTATAATTAAAAACAAGGCTACAATTCCTAAGGATGTAAGTTTTGAAAACGTTTCAGAACAGGTAGACTCTGAAAGACCACAATTTCTGCTCAGAATGGTCATCAGAAGACTGTGACGGGTGTGACCTTACAAATTTGAGCTTTTAAGGAGTTATAACTTTCAAGATATATTCTGTAAAATTTTCCGTAGAACGCACACAATAATTTTGGTGTAGTAAATTGTTTAAAGACTTTTTAACTGTATTAAATACTCACTGTATAGAAACAACTATTTTTTTCTTTAAAAAAAACTTTTTAGAAAACGTGGCGGGTGTGAACTCTTCATGTGACGGGTGTGACCTAGTATGAAAACTCGAAAACTTTGAAGAAATAAAATTTTTTATTGATCTCATTAACAAAGATAAACACGTAACAAAATAATAAGACATTTACTTATTAGCTTTTCGTACTTTCAAATACAACAGAATGATCCAGGCTAGCATGTTTTAAGGTAATTTCTCTAGGTTCAGACAAATATGTACCGCAAACATACGCAGGGACTGCATCCGCTCATTTAAAGGTTAGGTTAGGTAAGAAGGGTCGTGCACTGTTACCGGCGCTTCCACGGGGGCCTATAGGTCCATTGCGAATCCCTTTTTATAATTGTGGTACCAAGATAAACCATCGTTCCGATTTGTTCCTCAAACCATTCTGTGCTTTTTATGATCCTCCAGATGTCTAGCAGTGGTGTGTTCACCAACTCTTCCAAGTCTTTGAAAAATCTGTTCCCCATATGTCGGAGTCGACGATTCTGTAGACTTGGACATTCGCATAGTAGGTGAGTTATTGTTTCTATTTCCTCCGGGTCTTTGCAGCTCCGACAGAAGTCTGGCGCTGTTATACCTATTCTATTGGACATTACCCCAATGGGGCAATGACCCGTTAGAACTCCAGCAAGGATCCGGATTTCCCGTTTGACCAAAAGCAGAAGGCTGCTAGTTCTTTCTCATTTAGCTCAGGCCAAAGCCTTCGAGATATGTTGCAGTCACCTCTGGAAGCCCAGTTTGTGTTGGCAATATCTCTGGCTTTTAGTTCTATACTCCTTTTGACGACGCCTATTGGAATGTGCACATCTGTGTCAGCTCTGTTTGTACTTGCGGTTACTCCACGCTTTGCCAGTTCATCTGCTGCGTCGTTTCCTTCAATATTGCTATGTCCGGGAACCCAGCAGAGAGTGACATTGGGGGTATTGCAGATACTGTTCAGTGCAAGTTTACAGTTTTGCACCGTTCGAGCCTTCGTCGTTTTACTGTTCAGTGCTTTGATGGCCGCTTGGCTATCCACAAAAATTACTACCCTTGTGGGGGTAAGATTTTTCCAGTAAATGGCCTGTGCAGCTTTTTCAATAGCATATATATCTGCCTGAAAAACGCTACTGTAATCCGGGAGTTTGTAACACACTTTGATTTGCAGCGTTTCACAGTATACACCCGATCCAGTTCCGTTTTCCATTTTGGAACCATCAGTATATAAATGGAGATTGCCGTAGGATTCTACAGCCGTTTCTTCCCACACTGGGTACGATATAGTCGGTTGCTCTTTTTGATTCCTCGGTTCCAAAGTGCTGCTTTTCCAGGCTCGTGAATCGTTGAGGCGAATCGCGCTCTTGGTCGCCGAACATTTAACGAACTCTTCTATGGAAAGAAGATTAAGCATCATATCTAGACCCGCCTGTGGCGTAGATCTCATGGCTCCTGTTATTCCTATGCCTTTGAACTCCTGTTAGGAAGCTAAGGTAGCTTTTTTCATGCGTTATCGTCCACCATACGAGAGAACCGTAGGCAAGAATGGGTCTCACGATCGCTGTATACATCCAGTGGATTATGTGCGGTCGCAGTCCCCATTTTCTGCCAAATGTCTTCTGACAAGCGTACAAAGCGCACAGTGCTTTTTTCCTTCTTTCCTCTGTGTTGCGTTTCCAGCTCAGCTTGTTATCAATGATAATTCCAAGGTATTTGGCTTCCGTGGAAAGCTTCAGAGTTACTCCGTTAAGTTTCGGTAATGTGAAACTTTCTATTTTTCTTCTTCTTGTGAACAGAACGAGTTCGGTCTTTACTGGGTTACACCAAGTCCATTCGATTCTGCCCACCGCGATAGCTCATTCAATGCCGCAGACATTAGTTCGCTAATTGTTTGCAGGTATTTCCCGCATATTAGGATGGCAACGTCATCGGCATAGGCTACCACTTTTGTTTCTCCAGTTGTGAGAGTAGTGAGAATTTTGTCAACCACAATCAGCCAGAGAAGGGGGGATATGACTCCTCCTTGCGGTGTGCCTCTTGTGACTTCTTTCCTCACAACGCTCATTCCCATTTGTGAGCTTATACGTCTGCTATTGAGCATTTTATAAATCCACAGGGTTATTGTACTGTTAACTCCTTTGTATACTAAAGCATTTCTTATAGAATCTGTATTTACATTGTTAATTGCGCCTTTGATATCTAAAGACGTTGCTAAAGTATATTCTTTGTGATGAAGGGTTCCTTCTATGACCGAAACCACCTCATGCAGTGCCGTTTCTACCGATTTACCCTTAAGGTAGGCATGTTGTACACTACATGCACATTTAAAGGTATACATTTTTTAATATTTTTTTTTTATTTATTGGCATCAATTGAAAAAATCTCCCTTTAGCGATGGTGTGACAGGTGTGACCTCATATTTTCTTTAACTAAACACTCTAATACTAAAATAATAGAGGTTCAAAAAATTTCACTACATTATTCATTGCGCTTAATTTGTTATTGTTGGAAAGTATCAAGTTTTTATTATGTAAAGTAACAATTTTATTAAACTTTTTCAATGTGTGACCGAAAATTGTAATATTTCAATTTCTCTATAAAACTCTTATTATAAAACATACGAAGTCGAAACTTCAACAAAAAGCAAATAAGAGTATATTCTTTCCAGAGATAACGATTTTTATTAATGATGATAGAGGGAATAAAATAAATATATATATATATTTGTTTTTATTTTTCCATAATTGCCATTCTCTTGAAGACATCAATTCGCCGAATTTAATTACAAATAAGTAAATTCTGCTTTTTCTGCGAAGGGCCGTTTTATGTGGAATTGCCGTTAGGATTTTTTCAAAAAAGTCAACAAATAATCGTTATTTTTCGATCAGATATAAAAGTTAAAATTTGATTTTTGATTTATCGATCAAAAATAAATGTTAAAATCTAACTTTTATTTTTGCGATATTATATTAGCTATTATAATAGTTTAAATTTTCAAAACAATAGACCAAGAATCACGAAAAAAGGCTACTGATGAGTTGGTGTAGCGGCCAACAAAACAGCTGTCTAGTCTGCTATGTGATTGATACTCTATATAGGGTATTGTTGTTGTTAGTTGTTTTTTCCTTCAGTTGTTTTCTTCGGAAAGCAACATTGACCTTGAGCTCGATAAAATATAACCTTTAATAATTGAAAAATTATTGGAGTTATATAAACACATAACTTAAAAAATATGGTAAATTTTCGAAAAAAATGTGTATAAACTATATAAATACAATTCTTCTTAAAAAATTTGTTCTATTAAATTCTGAAAGTTTGTTGGTTATTTTAAATATCTGTCTCTTAAAATTTAAATTAGATGTCACGTGTTTTGAAATAATTATACCCATTCTTGTAACGAGTTTTATTACCCTAGTGTCAATATTATTCGAGATATAGTGTTTTTCTAATATTGCCACGGCCCTTTGTTAAGTAAGCGCCCACTTGAGCGTTATTTACAATAATTGTGCTTACCCCTGTACTTTATTTCAGTACCCCAGCGTCAATATAAACCGAGATAGTGTTTATCTAGTATTGCCACGTCCATTTATCGAATAACACCTACTTTATTGACCGTAATTTTTAATAATTCTGCCTACCCCCGTACTACAAATAATTTCAGTGCCCTAGTGTCAATATTATTCGAGATACACTGTTTTTCTAATATTGCCACGTCCAGTAGTCGAATGCCGCCCACTTTCTTGACCGTTATTTGTATTAATAATGCCTACCTCTATACCAAACTGCAGTACCATAGTATCAATAGTATTCGAGATATACTCTTTTTCTAATATTGCCACGCCCATTTGTCAAATAACTCTCATTTTTTTACGGTAATTTGTAAAAATTGTGCCTAGCCCTACACTAAATTTCTGTACCCTAGTGTCCATATTATTCGAGATAGTGTTTTTATAATATTGCCACGCCCATTTGTCGAATAACGCCCACTTTATTGGCCATAATTTGTAATAGTAATGCCTACCCCTATATTTAATTGCAGTACCATAGTATCAATATTATGCGAGATATACTCTTTTTCTAATATTGCCACGACCATTTGTCAAATAGCGCCCATTTTCTTGACCGTAATTTGTATTAACTGTGTCTACCCCTACATTAAATTTCAGTACACTAGTGTCAATATTATTCGAGATAGTGTTTTTTCTAGTATTGCCACGCCCAGTTCTCGAATAACGCCCACTTTTTTACGGGCACCTCCATGCTTATGATATCTATCTGTTCCCCAAAAATTATGGCAATCAGGCATATGGTTTAGGAGTTATCGATGTACATCATTTAAAAAAAAAAAAAAAAAAAAAAAGAGAAACCGACGAACTTGAGAACCTCCTCCGTTTTGAAGTCGGTTAAAAACTGGCATGAAAAGCTTTTTGAGAACATAAGCCGTTCGGAGTCGGCATAAAGCTTGTAGGTCCACTTCTCGATCATTTTTGTTCAAACATTTCACAACACGTACAACAAAATTGATCATAAGAAGCTCGGGCAAAGTGCTTTCAAGGGCTGAAATGGCCATTTCGTTTTTTTTTTCAATTCTTTCCGTCTGACTTGAACAGAAATTTCGAAAATAACTGTTATTTTCAGTCTCTGATTCTTTGAAGCAGCAATCGATTTTTGATCCAATTTTCCACCACTCTTCCACATATGTTGACCGGAACGTTGGTAATTTTGAGGTCCGATTTTGTTCCAGAGCTTCTCTAACATTGTTGGCTTGCTGACATAAGCCAACAACTTATAATTAATAACCCCATAAAAAGAATTCCAACGGCTTTAAATCGCATGACCGAGAGGTGGCCACTCAGTCGAACCATTTCTCTTGATGCCACGATTACCGACCTTTCTTTTTAAAAGGTCAATTGTTTGACCAGCTGTGTGGCAAGTGGCAAACACATATCATTGATGTCAAGGCCATGCATTCTGGTCAAAAATAGGTTGCCATTTTGAAATGATACCTTTTCAAAATGAAATCAATCGCCTAAAATATTCATAAAAGTTTTAATTTAAACAATATTCTCTACAACACTCCAACAGAAAAGATAACTTAAAATTACAACACTTAACACACGACTGCGCCTAAGCAAATTTCACTTCAATTATTGGAATAGTCTGCGAACCATCCATTATACTTGTACAAACAGATAAAACAAGTAAGAACCTGATATAATTGGTACAAATACAACAACGAGTAGAACTAAACTTATGCTTATATGTTTTGGATTGAACAGAGATCGTATCATCCCTTTCTCTGGCTCTCATTGTAGTGTAAGCTTTTTTCTCTTTATCTGTTCCACTAAGTAAATAACTGTTTTCTCTTTTTTAAATGGATATATCCATTTAATATGGATATTCCAAATAGTTCTCTTCGTGTTAATCTCGTGCTTTTACTTTTTCTGTTCTACTAAAAAAAATGTTTTAATGGATAGCTGTGGATAGATATGTGAATGGATAGCTTTATATAAGGTACTTATACCACATTTATTAATTTTTAATTTCTTTAAGTTTACGAAAAAATGCCTTTGTTAATTTTTGTTCAATAAATGGAAAACTTGAATGCATTGGACTTTCATAGTGTTTTTTTTTTTGTTTTATTGAAATAATTCGATCTTCATTCTTTATGCTTTTGGGTTCACATAATCCAGATGTACCAAGTAAACATAACAATATTACCGATATATCTGTTTGTTGCGTATTTTCTCACTCATATTTTTGACGCTTGGTAATTTCACTCGCTCATATCTGAGCTATCCCCTATAGGAACAAACTAACTTGTTTTTAAAAACATCTAATTAAAAACTAATTTAAAATAAACCAGTATATGAACTACTTTGAATTATATTAAGGCGGCAACTACTCTGATTTTGACATGTTTTATTTGCAAATTTTTATTAGATTACAAGTTTATATATATTTAACCATGTTATTTCATCAAATATTATTAACTTTAGGCGATCAGTAATAGTTTTCAATTGGTTATTTTAAAGTCATTAAAAAATAATTTAAATATAACTAATTTAACAAGTAGTTGAAAATATATGCAGACGAAAGTCAATTGACTTATTTAGCGGACATCACCATACAAAATATGTTAGTTCGTTCTATGGAAAAAAGTCAGAATTTCAACTAGTTGTGGTTGACAAAAAACTACTTTATCAACTACTTTTAAATTAGTTGATTTTCCTACAGGGTCGTTATCTAAAAGATAAATATTCCATACATACTCAATGCGAAATTACATATTGGGTATGAGAAATACAAAATACAAATTGCAATACAAAATACATAATATTGCATTTTGCAATACAAAATACAAATACAAATTGGTATAAGAAAAAATAATAACACATAACTAGAGTGTTTGGATGGTCCTTAGCAGAGCTTCAAGTGGGAACCAGAATATGACCTGATGACGTAGTATGATCAGAATATGATATGACGTAGTATGACCTGTCAAAAGTTAAAATATACTAAATGCACGGAATCGCGCAGAATGCGTAGTACGTCTGTGGTTCCAAGCTGTAGCTGTAGCGCAAGTTGAGCTAACTTTAACTTTTGAGTTATACGCTGCTCTGAAAGTTGTATTAATGATGCTTTTTTTAGAATCCAGTATATAAAATCACCGTTATATTTTTACTTTTCTTGCTTCGGTCAACTGGTCACATTCAAATTTAACAATGAATGTGTTATAACAAAAAATGTTAGGAGTAATCTTGCAAAATATTACTGTTTTGTTAATTTCTTAAATGCGGCTAAGCAAATTGCGCTGACTGTATTATATTGAAAACTTACCCGAAAATCTTCCTTTGCCAAATCAAGCCAAGAGTTAGTTGCAAAATAAACACTCTCTGATACTACATATCCGGTTGCCAAACTAGATGTATAGGCGCGTGGAAAAACCACAATGAATTCGCCTGGTTTTTGCTCGATTCTGCACAACGATACTCCACGATCGGTGAGCATATGAGGTGGCACCATAACCGTATCGCAAGGCAACCAGATGGTCTTATTTTGACAATGTGTTGGAATGAGTGAAGTAAGGGCAGCTCTAAAATTAGCACTTTGGTCATCTGGTATGCCATACCACAGCTTGGAAGCACCTGTATGTAGATACTCAATCCAGGAAAGACCATGCGGATCACGATACCAGCAACATGCTGAGAAAAGCATGCCGACGTGTAGTGTTGGCACTGTAACGCCCATGACTGGACCAAGCGAACGTAAAACGGAGCCCGGATTATTAGTGAGCACCTTAAGATTCCATGGATGGCGTGCGTAGTTGGAGCCTTTACCCTTAGGGCCGGGCGATGGAAAACCATAGCCCCAGCCAGATGAATCAATAGAACCCGAATGTACACAAACATGACTGTCGCGAACCGCCACGTGACGCCAGAATTCGGCCTCCACTTCATTAACTGTCGGTTCGGTATTTTTAAACCATAACGTCATTGTGTTGCGCGCAATGCGATAGAATTGACTGAGCGGCATACTGCGCCCCTTAACAATACATTCCATAGACACACCGTCTACCTCTTCCTCCGACTCTTCGTCATCATCTGAAGACACGTCATCCTCTTCATTCGATACACTTTCCGTGTTTACAAACCGATCTGCATTGCGCCGAGCACGCGCCTCTCGCTTCGCCCAATCGGCTTCAACCTCATCGAACAACTTTTGCCTTTCAGTGGGCGACAGCGTGTCATAAGGTAGCAGGTATTTGCAGTAAATGTCATCCAGTTTCGTGACGCGATCCTGCGCTAGTTTTGGAATGCACATTTCCTCAGCCACACGTGCCCATTTCTTCTTCTCTATAACCTCCTTAAGGCCGCCCAGCTCCTGAACAGTGTGATACAAACGCGGCAAATCGACTTCCATGCCACCAATCCAAGGAGGATGATTCATTACAATGCTCTGGGTGGCCAAATACTTTTTAATTGCACTGAGCTCTTTGGCGCTGGGGCCCCATCGATGCAACATTTTATGCACATACTGGTTGTAGGCGGTGAAGCGCATTTCGTCGGATATGCGACATTCTGGCTTGAAAACGGCGGGCGGTATGATCTTGCAAATACCAAATCGCGCTGCAATCGGCGTAATGCGCTCAATAAAATCCATAGGATCTGAAAACTCTTTCTCAGTTGGTCTAAATATTGGCGCCTCGACCATTTGTGTGGGATCATCGTGACGCGGAAATGCAGTGTTATTTGACATTTTTATTGGTGTGTCATCCTTGAATTTCTTGCTTATAATGCTGACTGCTACAGGGCCTGCATTGCCGTGTCTAGACTTGGCAGAACCTGAAAAGAGTGAGGAATTGGAATTGACACGCACCAAGCCACTGCCGCCGCTAGCACCCGTTGAAGTGCTGGGTTGAGCTGTGTTTGTTGCTGCGGGATCTGCAGTGCCCTTAAAACGTGGCTGCACCGTACCAATTGGTACACTCTTCAAACTGTTTGAAGCTGAATTGATAGCTGCAGCAGCGGATGATGTACTAGCTACAACTGCAGCAGCATTCAAGGAGTTATTAGACGATTTTTTTGTTGTATCGACCGTTGAAGACCCACCAGAAGATATAAGCAGATTCTTCACAATCTCAGAGGCGTTCATGGAGTCTGGCAGTGGTTTGGAGTTCTGGCCCATTTGCGCTTTTGTGACTAGCGTTGCGTGCATAATAACTTTCTGATTGGGACCTTCGGGGCCCTCACGACCCAGCTTCACAGCAACACCCTGAATGCCGCCTTCGGCCAAACCACCTGTTCCAGTGCCCTGCAGCGGTATGTAGAAAGTATGACCATCAGAATCTGAATCGGCTGCTGTAGTTTCAGCAGGTTGCTTCGTGGATGCATTCAATTTGTTTTTAAATTTACCCGACTTGGTTTTGTTTGCAGTGGCCGAATTTTGTTGCTCTGCTTCCAGACTCACTTTGACCAACTTGCAATTTTCCGCAGGACTTAGTGTCAATGAAACAGAGCTACTTTGCGATGCATTTGCCGCATCTTTATGTGGTTTATCTACAGCTGAAGCACCACCAGCATTGCGCTTCTTTGCGGGCGATGCACGCGGTGTTGGCGTAGGCGTAGATGGCGTCATATCTTCCGGATGCGAGTCACGTCGACTTTGTCGTCTAAATACTGGCTTTGTAATTGGTTTGTTGGCGCCAGCATCATCGTCGTCCTTATCAAAGGAATAAATTGACTTTTCGTTTTCAACCGAAAATGCACCGAATGTATAGGAAAACGGTGACTTTTTCTTATGACTGGTTGTGGTGGTTTCTTTTAATTCGATTTGCTTCTGAGCAGCTTTCTGATTATATACTGGTGTACGTTTTTGTTGTACTTTGCTACTAGGCGACGTTACGCTCGCGTGAGCAATTGTTGGCTTTTGCGCCGTTTGCTTTTCTTCGCGTGAGCTTGGAGTTGTTGGTGTTGTTGCTGCTGTTGTATTCTTTTTGCGATTCGGTTTAGCAGCGGCTGATGCTGGTGTTAGTGTTGGCGATTCAAGCGTGTTATTTGTTTGCTGCGTTGAACTTGACTGCTTGCCAGCAGCAGTTGTCTTTATGTTAGTCAATGCAACAAGGTGTTCTTTTTCTTTATCGGCCTTGCTTTGCTTTGGTTCCTTTTCTTTAATTGCATCCTTGAATGGTTTTTCCTCCTTTAACTTTTTCTCTACTTTCTTCTCCAGCACTTTATCTTTTAACGATTTGGTGTCAACATTGCTAGAGTTTTGCTTGGCGCTGCTTGGCGTTGCTTTTGTTGTTTGACTGCTTACTTGGTGCAGATCCGTCTCTGTTGCTGCTTGTAGTTGCGACAGCAACATGTGATCGCTGCGTTTTTCTTCTTCCTTTGTGCTTGTTGTGGCTACAACTGGTATAGCTTTAAGTGAGGGACCTTTACCAGACCAGGCACTCTCACTCTTGCCTAGGTCGCGAGTGGCCTTTGAAGAGGAACTGAATGAAGTACTTTCCTTGTCATCTCTGGTGGGTGGCGGCGTGGTTGCAAATAGATTAGGACGTAGATTATCGTCATAATCATCGTCCAAGTCATCTTGTATCTCATCTGGATTCGAAGAACACTCTATGAGCCATTTCTGTATTTGCTCATGTGTCATATTGACTTTAGCTTTGCGTCGTTCCTTGCTAGAGAGCTGATCGCCAATATAACCTTCGGTGGGTACTACCGGACCCAACACCGGCTTGTGTATGGAACCACATTTGCCCAGAGTACACTTGGTGTTATCAGGACCGGAACTTTGAGCCAGACTCACACTTGCAATGCCAAAGATTTTGCCCGATTCCTCCTTGCTAGGCATAAGATTTGCCGCTAGTATGGAACCAATTTCATCTTTCAGTGGGTCTGAGGATGCATTTGCACCGGCAGCGGCACCTGCTAGTGCGGCTGAAGATGTTGTTGGCGTCGTCGCCAGGCCCGGTACTGTATTAGAGCCGACGGCAATAGTTGGTAGCGTCTTTGGACTAAGCGTAGAATTGGCTATACCACCGGTTTTTGTCGTCGATGATGACAAATCGAATTTGACAGGCGATGGAGAGGGAAAGTTATTTGTGCGTGGCAACGCTGAACGATCAAATTTCGGTGTGAGAAAGTTTGGATTAATTTTTGGCGATGGATAAGCTTCAATTGGAGGCGGATATGTCGTAGGCGGTGTTTGATATTTTAAAGGTGATTGTGGCGGAGGAGGTGGCGCAGCGATATGCGACAAGAGCGTTGGTAGAGGTGGCGGTTGTGTGGGTGATTTTGCAGTTTGTAATGCTGGATGCGGTGATGGTCGGGCTGATGTGTGTGCTATATGATAATGTGGTGATGCTGGTGGCAGATATGAGGATGTAAGATTGGGCGAGATAAGTTTGTGTTCCATTTTATTAATGTATGAATTCTGTGTTGTCGCTGGTAAAGTGTACGCAGCGGGAACATTTAGGATCTTAGCATTGGGTATGGGCGAT
Organism: Coremacera marginata; assembly: GCA_914767935.1. Taxonomy (NCBI): domain Eukaryota; kingdom Metazoa; phylum Arthropoda; class Insecta; order Diptera; family Sciomyzidae; genus Coremacera; species Coremacera marginata. The sequence goes on from OU612047.1 coordinate 55,664,773, forward strand.
TTCTTCTCGGTTACTTTAAAAAAAATTGGCAGCGATTGTGATGCATTTTGTGGTATAGTGTTTGCAGCAGTTATGGGCGATGTGTTGGTTGACAAATTGCCAGTGGCATTGGCGACTGGTGGAGTGGACACAGCTACCTGTTGAGCACCACCGTCTATGGGCAACATTGTTAAGGTGGTCGCTACTTTGTTACGTTGTCCGCTGTCCGATTTTCTGGAATCATTTTCCACATCTTTATCACTGGATTTAAGATTAACTTTAACGGCCAGCGGCTCATCATCTGAATCGCTGAAACTTTTCTCCAATTTACGTTTGGTCTCATTGACTTCTTCGTTTAGCAAAAAGTCTTCCTCTTCTTCGTCAACTTTAGCGTCTTCCAGCTGTTGTTTGTCATTATTACTCATATCGGACTGCGTATTTATGGTGATGACCTTTGCTAGGGCGCCCTTTTTGATCAGCATACCTTCAATTTCACGTTTTGCTGGAGGTGGCGGCGGCTTGCCTTGTTTTGGTGGGCGTCCACGACGTGGTACAGGTGCTTGTTTTTCTGTCTCAACTGCAATTTTTGATGGTGACTTTGATGGTGATTTTGCCGTCGTTGGCGAATTGGATGTAGTGACTGCATTTTTCTTCAATTCGAATTCCATTTTCTCTGTTTCTTTGACATTTGGTAAATCTGGAAAACTATTCAATGACAACTCATCGTCCTCGTCTTCATTCTGCTGCAGTTTGTGTCCAATAATGCCCATATATATGGCAGCTGCTTCCTTAGTCTTGCGTGATGGTCGTTGACTTCGCACTGGTGCCGTCGGTGAGGTCGCATCACTTTCCTCATTTTGAGCAGTGCCATTAGGAGTGATGGGATCACATTTTGCTTTGTTTAATTTGCGTGGCTGACGAGCAGATGGCGGGGTTTTCTTTGCTAGTGGTGCTGGGGTTTCATCAGTCGTAGCGTTAGACTTCTCCGGTTTTGCTACTTCGGGTGTTTCAGTTTCTGCAGCAGTTTGTTTCTTTTTTGCAGATTTGCCGACGCCACGCTTTGTTTTTTCGTCATTTTGTTCAATGATTGTTTCTTTTTCTACTTCTTTTTCTCGTTCTTTTTCTCTTTCCTTTTCTTTCTCCTTTTCTTTTTTTATTTCTTTTTCTCTTTCTTTTTCTGTTTCCTTTTCTGTTTCTTTTTCGCTTTCTTTTTCTTTATCTTTTTCTTTACCTTTATCCTTTTGCTCTTCAATTGTTTTTGCTCTCAAATCCATATTCTCCTTTTTCTCCGTTTCAATTGTTGCAGCTTCATGTGGAATCGGCTTCTTTTGAGTTAATTTTTTACCTTTACGTTTGACATTTTGTGCTGTCTTTTTTGGACTGACTGGTAGAGAATCCTTTTTGAGTTTTATTGATTTGGACAACGGCTGTTCATCTTCCGATGAGAAATCAAACACGTTAAGTGAATTATTTTTTTCTTCTGGCTTTATTTCAGGATTCGTTTTTTTAGTGTCCTCAATTTTTTTCGCAGTAGTGGATTTTTCAATTTCTAGGTCAAGTTTTTTAGGTTTTTCTGTTGTTGCTGTGGCTCCTGTTGCTGTTGCTGTTACTGTTACTGTCTCATCTTTAGGTGGAGATTTCAAATTTTTGTCCGACTGCTGTTCAGTTTCTTCGACGTTGTCACGTGGTAACACTTTGACAGGCTCAAAAAAAGCACGTTGTCTTGTCATGCGTCCAGTTGGCTCCGGTGAGGGTATAAAAATTGGTGATTCTTTTTGCCGCGTTCTCTTTACTGGTTGTTTTGCTTTTGCAATTGCAGCGGGTAGTTGTTCAACTTTCTGAGCTACAATTTGAGATTCCTTTACTTGCTCGTTCTCGCCTATGTTCTGTTTGATGATCTCTGTGGAAATATTTTTAACTACAGTCGCTTTGTTTTTTTTACCTTTCGGCATCGGGACAGGAGCAGTGCTTGATTCATGTTCTTGCGTTGGAGTTGAAGTTGTTTGGTTATCTAACTGAGTTGGAGTTTTTGATTTTTTTGTATTTTGCTCTTCTTTTAAATTTTTTGATTCTGTCAGCTGCTCGATAGCGCCATTTGCCGAAAGTTGTTCATAATTGTCTTCCTCAGCATCAGGTTCTGTTAAATGTTTCATATCTTTCACAATAGTGCGATTAGAACGACGTTTATTATCCGCTGTTTTGGTAGTCAAGACTTCAGCTTTCGACTTTTCATTGGCTGCACGACTACGTCGGTTTCCTGGTTCCGCCGCTGGCTCTGGTGCTGTTGCTGCTTTTTTGGTTGGAGAAGCCAAGCTGATAGGCTCTTCTAAAGGAATACTAGAAGTTTTATCTGTTTGATTTTCTTCGCGCTTTTCATTTTGATTTTTTGACTTGTCATTGATACTAGATTCGGGTGGAGGATTGTTATTAGTAGCAGAGTTATTATTTTCGGCTAGTAGAGCTGCTGCAGCTGCTGCCGCTGAAGTTGATGCCACTGGCTCATCATCCGCCGCTTTAGCAGTTTCTTTAACAACTTTTGCCTGTTTGCCTCCCTTTTTTGCTATTGGTTTTTTCTTCGTTTTTGTTGTTGCTTTACTTTTCTTTTTATCTACGATTTTCTCAGGTTCCACTGGCTTGCCTTGATTTAAAAAATCCAAATGTGCCGGCAATGCAGAAGTTCCACGAAAACACAAGAATGTAAGGAAATCTTCAGTTTTCGGTCTTTTATTGGGTAATATTTCTGTTGGTGGTTCTCGACTTTCGGAAGATGCACTAGGTCCGCCAGTTGTGGAAGAGGATGAAGCTGCTAGTGCTGCTGTGTACGAAGATGTTGGAGCACTTTGCCCTTGAGCAAACTTCCGTTGCGCTTGCACTTTTGTCCTAATAATGAAAAAGAGAAGAGTTTAATTTAATGATCATTTAAATCAATAGAGTAAAAATAAGTCACCTACGATCTCGTATTAAATATAGATACATTCGTTTATTAAATATAATTTTGAACATTAATTCGTACATGATTCAATTTCTGTCAGGTATTTTTTAGCAGTGGAAACCAAAGCTTGAAATCATTTTAATCGCTTTATTAGGACTTTAATGAAGGAAAATTTGAAAATTTGTAACTGCGTGAAGATAAATTCGTAAATCCGACGCTAACATATCAAAGACACAAACCCATATTTCTTAAAAAATACGAACTTAACTTTACGTACGAATTTAAATACGAATTTTGTATTCGCACTATTTCAAAGTACGAATTTAACTTTGGGAACCAATTTAAATAATAAAACTTTAAATTTAACTTCAATTGATAAGAAACCACTTTGATATCGACTTGGAAACTTTAAATTCAAAGTATTTATAAAAAATTTGGAAAAAATACAAAATGGTGTAAACTTTACATTAAGGTCATCAGTCATTTTTGGAAAAAGTCATAAATTATATGTTTGTGTACTTAATTTGAATGACAAAAATCATAATATCTAATCGTTCGATTTTTATTATTTAGTTCACCTAATCGACAGGTAATTGACGCACCTTTTCAACGGTATAAGACTCTTTGTGGCGCGCTAAGGATTTTGGCCAAGGGAAATTTTTGAATTAAATAATGATTAGGCGAATTAAATAGCTAGTAAGGAATAGAGCTTCGGCAGGGTACCGAAGTTAAATTACCTCCCTTCCCCCCCCCCCTTCAACCACCTCGCGACCGTAAGTATATTCCAGGTCTTTAGCCGTCTATAAAATGTTTATGTATAATCTGCAAAAATATTTCTGTCGTACGCTTAATTTTATTTTACCCTTAGCTGCCACATAGTGTGGTTGGTATGTGCAAATTCATTCAATTCCGCCCAATTTTCTAGACTACTGACGGCTCGTTATTCCAAGGAATATGGAAAATTTGAAAGAAGTCGGACAAACGGTATAGAAAGATTTAAATTTATATTAAAGTGGCACACCCCTATCTAATTTCGCCCAATTTTTGAGAATCACTGCTCATTATTCATTCCAAAGAATGAATATATTTACAAAAATTTATTGAAGTCAGGAAAGCGGTGAAGAAGGAGTTCGATTAGAATTAAATTGACACGACCTTGTCCATCCCACCCACTTTTGTAGGCTTAAATCTTCTCATTATACCAAAGAACATATCGCACACTAACAGTCACAACTCAAAATTTGCAAAATTTTACTTGTTAATGTAAAACTATTCGTAGTGATCATATACTTTGACTGTAACAAATCAAATATATTTTGTCTTCTTCTCTATACTTATAGTATACTCTATAATATAGAGATATCTTCTTTCTCTATACTTTAATAAAAACTTTTGTCTCATTGCTTTGTAGAGTTCCTTCAAAAATAAAATTGTTTAGTTGCTTCACCTAGAAATTTAAAAATTTTGAGTTGTGACTGTTTTGTATTAAGTGTGCGATATGTGCGAAAATTGATTGAAATCGGAGAAACGGTGATGGAAATAGAATAAAAATAAAGTACCACGCCCCCTTTCCGCCCACTTTTATAAACTACAGAATGATACTTATGCCAAATAATATGTGTGCAAAATTTTGTTTAAGTTGGACAAACGATGTAGAGGGAGTTCGATAAGAATTAAATTGACACGCCCCTTATCCAATCACACCCACTTCTGTAAGCTTTAAAATTCTCATTATACTAAAGAATATATGTAATAAATTTGGTTGAAACTGGACAAACGGTGTAGATGGAACTAGTTTAAAAATTAAGAGCCACGTCCCCTGCCTAGTACTGCCCAATTTTATAAACTTAAATTGCTTAAATTACCAAGGATTATATGTGCAAATTTGGTTGAAGTCAGAAACACGGTGTAACAGAAAAACAAAAACAAAAAACGAAATAGCCATTTCAGACCTTGAATGGACTTTGACCGAGCTTCTTATGATCAATTGTGTTGTGTGTGTTGTGAAATGTTTGAACACAAATTATCGAGAACTGGACCTACATGTTTTATGCCGACTCCGAACAGCTTATCGAAGGCCTATATTCATTTTCCTCTATCTGCATTTTGGGCATTTTTTGTTTTTTAATGCCAAAATGATGGCTGGCCTCGGTTGCATCTATGGTATTAATATTAGGGCGAAAAACCAATCCTAACACCTTATTTTAATCAATTAAACTGAACCTCTATCTACAAACATATTTATTACTTACGACATAAACCTCTATCTGCATTAAAAACAAGTAATTTTGAAAAACTCTAAGAAGTTTTTTTTTATTTAGAAACATTTTCTTGTGTTGATACAAACAATTTTCAGTTACACTAGCACAAATATATTTTAGAGTTTGGTGCAGCTGTTATTTTAGATGGTCTTTTATGGACTCCACGTATATAACAAAGGACTTTGGGAAGGATTTTCGAGTTTGTTAACTAAACTCGTTTCTTTTGAATGCAGTTGTTACCAAGAATGTGAAATTAATGAAAATGGGCATCAAAAATTTGTGGTTGTTAAATGTTCTGTTCTGGGATTGATTCATCATTTTTATGACAAAATCAAAATAAAAAAAAAAAAAAAAGAAATGGCCATTTCAGCCCTTGAAAGGACTTTGACCGAGCTTCTTTTGATCAATTGTGCTGTGTGTGATGTGAAATGTTTGCACACAAATGATCGAGAACTGAACCTACATGTTTTACGCCGACCATTGCCATTGGTTTGGTTTAATTGAATTGAAAAAACTTTCTGTGCCAGGTGGGATTTGAACCTGGGTTCTCTGGCGTATGGGCCACACAAAGTACTCACTGCGCCACGACTGCCATCATAAATAATAAGCTTTAAATAACTTTTTTTAATTTTTAGGTCACGGTGGACTTTTCTGTGGAAATGCCCATATGTAAAGACAATTTCTCTATTTTCTGGAAAAACTGCGGCGTTTTTTTGGAAGGTCGAAATTATCTTTCGAGAGCTCGAAAATAGCTAAAAATTAAGGCCGTTATCATTTTTTAATACATTTTACATATAACCGTATGTTAAAAAAAGTGTTTTTGTCGTTTTTCCGGAAAATGGATGGTTTTTTCGAGAGTTCGAAAATACTATTGAAGGCTCGAAATTCCTGTATGACTTATTTTTTCTAAATTTTTTATTTTCCGATACTTTAAGCTTCGGTAATTTATCTTAGCTATGGAAATTTTTTTTTTCGAATTTTCCGGAAAATAGAAAATTTTTGAAAGAGCTCCAAAATATTACTTAAAATTTCGAAATTCCTGCATCAACATTTTTTCGTTCTTTCACTTTGCATTGCTAAGATATTTCATCTCCAGCCACGATTACGATTTCCTGGGTGCCGCTATCTGAAAGTATTTTTTTTTTTTTGTTTAAAACAACAAAAAAATAGGTATGGTCGAACGAAAAATCGATACCTACCTCAACTAGTTATCGATTTTTTTAAAATATTTTCTTTGCTAAAAGATCTATTAAAAAATACACCTATATCTTTGGTAATATCCAATGGAGCTTAAATATTGACACGTTATTTGAAAGATAATTAAATTATCTTTCAGACTAATTACAAATCTAATACATTTCAGCAATATGTTGAATTTTATATGGTAAGCCATTGCAAATCATATTTACTTTTTGTTACTGATAAAAGTATTATTTTCTCAAAGATTTGCAGTATTAATGTGGTAAAAAGCAATTTTATTTTTAAAGCCTGAAACTTTACCTTTTATTTGATATGGGAATTTCCAGAAAAAAGTCCACATTGACACGAAAATTATAAGTGATTATTAACTTATTATTTAATGATATTGTCTAATAGAAACATTTAAATTTTATTGATTTCAGCAATTTGAACATTGTCTGCACTGTTTCACACATGTAATTTTTCTTTTTAGTAAATGTTCAGTTAATGTTTCTTAAACATTTTTGTTTTAGTAAAAATGGAAGGCATTGGCCAAAAATAATGGAAAATGGTTGAGGCAAGGAGAGGCGGAATATATTGAATATGTTTTTAATTACTAAATTACATAATTACTACATTACATAATTACTAAATTACATAATTACTTAATTACCCAATTGAATTACAATGAAAATTTAAGTAACGTAACGCCAGTAACGTCACGTCAGATGACTAAGCCTAATAACAAAAAAACGGGAAAAGATTTTTAAATTTGATTACTTGAAAAATAAACTTATATTATTTCAAAACCTTCTAAAAAAAGGTTTTATGCAAAAACTCTTGCTCAACTCGCAGAGTTTTGCAAATGTTGTAATCCAAGTCGGAAAGTACTTCTGTTTTTTGTAACTTCACGCCAGAGCATAGTTTTGTTTATATCTTTAAATCGTTATGCTACCCATACACGCTGCGACCAAAACAAAGCTAGAAATGTAACCTGAAAGCAATATTTTCACAAACTTTGTCACACACGCTGCGATGGTTGCAGTGACCAGCCTTGCCTGCGACCAAAATATTAAATGATTTTTAATATTGGCGTAACCTTGTTGCAACCTTTTTAAAAATTTGACTTTTTCATTAATTTTTTTAATATTTTTTCGTAAAAATCGTACGTAACGCTTGTTTGGAAATGCCCATATATAAAAGTTTACACTTTTTTTTTAATCAACACTACATTTGATATATCGACGTTGGGCGTGCAATACCGCGTATCCGCTACGCCCAACGACGATATGTGTTATAAATCTAATATATAAAAATCTCGTGCCACGGCGTTTGTGGTCGAACTCGTCCAAAACAGCTCGACCAATTTCAATAAAATTTTTTTTTGTATATTTGGTAGGTATAGGCGGAATTTGGTGAACAATACCCAAATAATTTAACCTTCGTTCGCACAGCCTCGGAATAACAATGAAACTCAGCATGGAATTACTAATTGGCCTGCTCTTTCTATTGGAAAACTGGCACGGCATTGCAAAACGGGGCGTAGCTTCGCCATACAAGTCACAGAATAGCTATGGTGTTAAAATTTAGGATAGAGTTATCACTTGGTCATGTTCTTTGGATGGAAAACTTGTACAGGGATTAGGCAAGAGGTGTCGCTCCGCTCATATAAGCTAAATTTTTCATATCGAATTTTTCATAACTCACAATGGAGTTACTATTTGGTGATGTCGGGAAACTGGGACGGGCAATGGACAATGAGCGCAGTGTCAAACAAAGGGTCATACAAAAGTTTTGAATATATTTCGATACGTCCAACGTGTAAGTTGGTAAGTCGATTTGCCAACTTTATAATGGAAAGTGCTTATCAAAATCTGCGCATTCAGTATATGTATATGTGGGTAAGTCCTCCATGCAAAAACTTGGCAACTTAATTACAAATATATTGCACAATTTTTTTTTTTGTGTCTTGGTTACTTCGTTTACCAATTTATGCATGGGACAAACAAAGAAAGTTTGTGTTGGTAACTTCATATACAAAGTTATTAGCATATTTTACTGAAAAAAAAACGATGGTTGTAAGTCATATATACAAACTTAATGCAAAATTATTCTGCTTAATTCAAGTTGACAAGTTCAGTTGCCAACTTTTTTCATGGAAATATAAAAATTGCTGCAGACAACAATTTCGTAACTTAAGTTACAACTTGCATTAAATTTTTTGTCCAAATTATAAGTTTAATGGTTAAATATCTTCTTGCATATGCTAATAAAAACTACAGCGATTTAATAGCCGGTAGACATTAATTTCATCTACAATAAACAATACCCTGTTCTCAATTTTGCCAGGGGGGGGGGGGGGGGGGGGGGCCAAACCTTCACATGGCAACGTGTCTGACTGCCTGAACCTGGCGAGGCCAGCACTATTCATGTCGAAATCGTCCCAAGTCGACTCAAACCTCCTCGTGGTGTTCCATGGGCATCCGTTCCAACTGGCATCCGTTAGTTTGACGGCTAATTTGAGCGGCGGGTCGCTCCGTGGACCTTAAACATGGAATGTGCGCAGGGTTTGGGTCCCGCCACATTACTACTGCCTAATGAAAACTAAACCAGGCTCGGATAAGAACTCCAATTACGTTGACGACCATCGCAAACGAAAAAGGACAATGATTTATGGATATACACCTGGAATATCCAGACACTTTATAGGGAAGGTGCCATTATCCAACTGGCGGAAGCACTCAAAACAATACAAGCTGACATCACCGCCATCCAGGAAATGCGATGGAAAGGGCAAGGCTGCTCTAAACAAGCACACTGCGATATCTACTACAGCTGCCATGCGGAGAAGCGTGAATTCGGATGTGGATTCATCGTTAGCCGGAAACTACGCCACCTAGTCTTGAGGACGTATACGACCACCTTCAGGTCCATGACATAATTTTAATGTGAAAGTCGGAAAGGAAGGCATCTTTGGACCCACTGTCGGTCAGTTCAGTCTTCATTAGACATCCACGAACAACGGTCTAAGACTGATCGACTTCGCCGCGGCACGAAACATGGTAGTTAGTAGCACCACATTTAAGCACCTCGACATCCACAAAGCCACCTGGCTGTCTCCGAATCAAAAAACGCGAAACCAAATTGATCATGTTGTAATCGACGGAAGGCATGCCTCTAGTGTTCTAGATGTGCGTACATTTCGTGGGGTCAACATTGACTCCGATCATTATCTTGTTGCAGCCAAGATCCGCATGCGATTATGCAATGCGAAGAACATACGCACAGGAATGCAACGAAAGCTAGATGTCGCTAAGCTACAATTACAACGAACTGCCGAGGCCTACTCCGCTCAACTCTCGGTTAAGCTCAACCAACCAACCTCTGGACCCGACGACGCCGGCAGACTTTGGGCGTATATATCCCACTCCATGCGCGCTGCCGCTGAAGAAGTCATTGGTTTCCGGTGCCCGCAACCTCGGAACCAATGGTACGATCAGGAGTGTCGCATCGCGACAGCAGTAAAAAACGCCGCATATAAAAAAACGCTGCAGTCAGCTGCAACGCGAGCCGTGCGAGAAAACTACCGCGAAAAGAGGAAGGGAGGCGCCTTTTCAGACGCAAGAAAAGAGAGCAGGAAAAGCGTGAGGAACTAGAGGTATACCAGGGCAAGAAGGATGCACGAAAATTCTATCAACAGGTTAAGCGTCTAACCCAAGGTTTTAAGCCCGGAGCATCCACTTGTAGAGACGAAAATGAAGATTTGAATACGGATACACAGTGTGTGCTTAGATTGTGGAGACAGCTCTTCTCCAATTTACTTACTGGCGACGATTCCACCAATGCCGCCCATGGAGAGCGCAGTTCAGTGCCACCAATCAACGATGACGGAGTGGAAGTGCCACCACCTAGCCATGAAGAGATTCGAGTTGCTATCCAACGACTCAAAAACAATAAAGCAGGGGGTGCTGACGGCCTGTCAGCTGAATTGTTTAAAATCGTCGGCGATGAATTGATAAGGCGCATGTATCAGCTCACCAGCAAAATATGGCTAGCAGAAAGCATGCCCGACGATTGGAACCTCAGTGTACTGTGCCCTATACAACTCCGCCAGGGTTGCGCCTGCCTGTCCCAAGCCAGGATAAAGGAGGAGGGTTGTTTGTAGGATACGTCCTGCAAACATAAAAACTGATAGGGCCAACCAAGAGCTCGGGGTGGCGCCCATCTTGGTAGCAGGTCATATTCGGTATATCGATATGAAACAAGCCTGCGAAGGTAGAGCAATTGACCTTAAAACTTGTTAGTACGGGGACAGTCTTTACCCGTCAGATGAGGTAGACCCTATCTATCCACCGCATGGAGACCTTAATTCGGCTGGAAATACTGGATGTGAAGTGTTGGCATGCGTGCGTCAAGGTGTCAACTCTTCGGCTTTCCGAAGTGTTGCTTGTCAAGAGTTTGACTCGCACCCTCAAACTGGCACGGCAGTCACTGAGGGAAGTGTTGACGTTGGTTGTTTTAACTAAGGGTTCTCATACTGAGCACGGCAGTCCCTGAGAACAATGGCCAATACTCTATGTCTGGATGGTGTAATCCGAACGGCGAGAGTAAGAGTGGCAATTGCAAAGGTCCTCCAAAGTAGGTACCGGTCATGCGCAATAATTTTTCAGTTGAGTCGGCAACTGCAAGTTGTTAGACTAGCCTTTAAGTGCTCATTGAGCACAGTTATGCATAAGAATGCACTTTTTCATAATTGCATTTGTGTATTCTTGGTCTTTTTGCGGGGATGTTGTGGATCCTCATTTGACGGGATCGAGTTGCCCAGATGACTGTCGTGGGCTGGCCCTTCGGGGAGTCTCGTACTGGTTGTGGTTGTGTGAATGCTACACAGGTCTAGATTGACCGGCGGCGTCGCGCAATGGTACGACCGGGCTGGCATATCTGTCTTAATATGCAAGAGATTGGGTAGGTCTCGTCTCCACCAGTAGATGGACCCGTAAGTTTTACTTGTTAAAACGTAAACGGGTCCGTGTTGTGGATCAACACAAAGTTCATGGTTGTCTGTCTCATGAACTATTACCCTAGGTTTTGGATAACCCAACTTATCCAAAGCCTTACGGCAGGTGTAAGTTGTAAATGCCGAAATCGTCTGTCTGTGCCCTATACTTAAGAAAGGAGACCCTACAATCTGCGCTAGTTATAGAGGTATCAGTCTTATTTCCATCGCATATAAGGTTATCTCAAGCGTACTGTGTGAAATATTAAAGCCGATTACAAAAACACTGATTGGACCTTATCAGTGTGGCTTTCGACCTGGTAAGTCCACCATAGACCAGATTTTCACGCTACGACAAATCCTGGAGAAAACCCACGAAAATCAAATTGAAACACACCATCTCTTTGTCGATTTTAAAGCTGCGTTCGATAGCCCGAGAAGGGATTGTCTATACGCAACAATGTCCGAGTTCGGTATACCTGCAAAGTTGATTAGACTTTGCAGAATGACGTTGAGCAACATACGCAGCTCCATCAAGGTAGGAAATGACCTCTCTGAAACCTTCAATACCGAAAGAGGTTTCAGGCAAGGCGATCCACTGTCTTGCGATCTTTTTAACATCATCATGGAGGGGATCGTACGAAAGGCCGGTGTGCATCGTAATGGCACCATTTTCTATAAAGGTGTCCAGCTTCTTGCGTACGCTGATGATATTGATATTGTCGGCAGAACCAAGAAAGATGTTACTATACTATAAGACCAAAAAAAACGTATGTTCAAGGTTTCATTAAGATATGTCTGCATTAATTATTACTAATTATTATTATTATTAATTATTGTTGTTTATAATTATTATTAATTATTATTATTATTATTAATTATTATTATTATTATTAATTTTTATTATTATTAATTATTATTATTATTATTCATTATTATTATTATTAATTATTATTATTAATTATTATTATTAATTATTATTTATTATTATTATTAATTATTATTATTATTAATTATTAATTATAATTATTATTATTATTATTATTATTAATTTTTATTATTATTATTAATTATTATTATCATTAATTATTATTATTATTAATTATTATTATTATTAATTATTATTATTATTAATTATTATTATTATTAATTATTATTATTATTAATTATTATTATTATTAACTATTATTATTATTAATTATTATTATTATTATTATTTATTATTATTATTAATTATTATTATTATTAATTATTATTATTATTAATTATTATTATTATTAATTATTATTATTATTAATTATTATTATTATTAATTATTATTATTATTAATTATTATTATTATTAATTATTATTATTATTAATTATTATTATTATTAATTATTATTATTATTAATTATTATTATTATTACTATTATTATTAATTTGTGGGTGCTATGTCCCCTTAAAGAAAATACCATAAAAACCAAAAATGTCCTATTGTATACCAAATAAGATATACATTTTCAGGCTTTAATAATATTTATCTTAATTCATAGTAATCACGGTACTTTTTGAGAAGATTAGGATTTTATGTAGCAAATATTTGACTTTTGCATACAAGGAGCTACAAAATGTGAAAAAATTAACGGATTTCATTTATTTAACTTTTTCTGAAAGCTTATTATATCATCTTTAAAATGTTATCATAATCATATTGGTTGTAAACTAAGAAAAATATAGGTACTTCTCTTAACAGATCTTATCAAAAGGAAATTATTTAAAAAAATCGATAATTCATAAACAAATCGATAAATCGATTTTTTTTCTTTCGGCCATTCTTATTTATATTGAAAGTACTTCACGAATACATTGCCAAATTCCGGCGCCCAGGAAATCGCAATCTCTTCCACCTCCATATATCATCGTCAGAAAAATATTTTAATTCAGTCAGATAAAATTGCCAAAATATTCATCAAATTTTATAAAAAAAAACATTGAATAAGTAAACTAAATTATTTGGTAATTTTATTATCTTTACTAAAAATAAAAAAAGGAGAGAAGGTTTGTGTTTGTTATTTGTTTACACAACAACTACTCATCCGACTGAGATATTAAATTACGACGTCTCATAGATTATTTGCATTCTTAAGTGACATAAGCTGCGTCCGGTTTTTAAGACATTTTCAGATATTAGTGATAACGAAAAAGCTCTCCATGCACGAAATTTGACGGATAATTTCTATGTCGTTCTTTGGGATGTAATAGATCGTAAACCAAAGCAAAAGCATACTGAAGTTGACAGAGTCGGGGAAACTCGATTGAATTTCATAATGAAAAATGTCTCATCATTCAGAGATAAGAGATGTGTTAATTCTAAATAGGATCAGAAACCGAAGACATAATCTTTGTAGAGACTTCTGTAATCATTTTGAAATTGTTGACAAAACCAATCGATCTTCTGAATGCAATCATGCTTTAATAATTACAACATCGAGATATTTTTTAACTCTTTAAGACTTGCAGAGGTTGCTCGCATGTAATAAAGAATAAAAATTGAAAAAATTTTTAAATTATTTAAAAGATTATAGCGATAAAAAAATTATTTTCTGTTTTTAAATTCAAAAATTGCAAATTGTAAGGAATGATGTTCAATCTTATTATCGACATACGAACGTACACATATGCAGACATTAATTTATTCATACCATATTTATATATGTACATATCTATACGTATCTTGCTTACTTTATCATAGCAGGGTATAGTCCCTCTAACCCCACCTGTTCCACATAACTAGGATTTAAGGTTTTTAAAGGTTTTGCTCAAAATTTTCTGATAGAACTCAAATTGAATAACATCGATTAAATTTAATTATCCAATGTCTTAAATTATTTAATGCGCTCACCTTTTTGGCATTTCTGGCGACGATTCAATCATTGGCGGTTGCGGTGGTGGCGACTCCTTGCGCTTTCGCTTGGAGTCTTTGGAGACCACCATTTTTTTCGATTTATTTTTAACAATTTTCTGCTTTGCTTTTTTTTCTTTTGAATATGATTAAGTTTTTATTTTTTTCTGTTGTTCATGGGCTTAAGGGAGAGCTCGGAAATCATAAAAATTACTCCAATTACGCACACCACTGCTTCAAACTTTTTCATTTGCAAAATGAGAAAAAATCTTTAGATTATTTACTGCACAAATTTAATTTCACATTTTTACCTATTACATTCAATATTTCACTGTAAAGTTGTTAAGAATTTCAAAATATAATGTTGCAAGATTTTTTATACTTGTATTTTATTTTATTTGTTTAATTTTTGGAACAGAGATTTTAATAAAAAGGTTTCTTAACACGACGACATCACAAAAATATATTTTTCTCCGCCGCTATCGCTTTACATTCTGCACAGTACTTCTCAAACTGTGTGCTTTGCATCATGGCGGTCATTTATGAAGGCTGCCACGTTTTGATATTTCTAATTGTCTGTTTAATGGTGTATCCACACTTTTACGATAGGCATAAGAAACAAAGTAGGCCAACTCGCACACACAGGCTGTATTTGGAAATGCAACTGATTCAGCATACTGCGCAAAATGAGCTGTCTACACTGGCCTCACTAAGTGACTTCCTTTGACATGTGTAGTGAGGACAGTGTAGACAGCTAATTTTGCCACTAACATTTCGGCAATAAATTGACCAAATAATGGAGGCAGGTTGACATATATGTGGCCCAGTTTGTAGTGTTTCTGCTTTCAGAATGCAAAGAAGTTCGGAAATATATTTTATTAGTGGCAAAAACAAAACATGGCATACGTACATGTTGTATATGTCTGCCTGTGTATATCCCGCTTTATGAAATGATGTAAAATTAGTTGCGCTTTGACAGGACAAATTTGGTCAAAAAATATTGACCACATGGTCAATGAAAAGAAGGTAACGAAGTGGCTGATTACACTCTCTATCTCAGTTACCATTATTTTTGCTTTTTTTTACAGTTCTGGTAGCCGGCTCTCAGCCGTGCGACTAGCTTTATTTACTCTACCATGGTTGACCTGGTATTAGTCGAGAAAAGATCAGAAAAATTTAACATTTTTTCAATGTGCCGGTTTACATTAGCCTCAATTCACAGACTCATTTTTATGTGAGACAGCTGCTAAATGTTCTCACACAGCACTTATCCCACTAACCTTGATTAATTCAATCCAAGAATTCTTCGCTTTTGAATTCTATCGAATCTTAAGTTTTATTGCACTTGATATATTAATTTATATTTAAAATCATTTCTCACAAATTAAAATAATTCTCGAGCTAAAATGATGCAAAAAAATTTTAAAACTCTTGCTTCACATGCCATGATCTTACACTTCTGTCACCTTCCCAATTCACCTCTCTTCTTGTGACGTCATTGTGAGTCGGTTTAGTGAGACCAGTCTGAACAGATTCAATGATGTTGTTTATTTTTTTGAAACTTTAAATTTATTCTCACTGGAATTTATAGAAAATTTTGTTGAATCGATATTTCCACATAAAGGGTGGTTAAATTTTAAGGGCCGATGTTGAATGTGAACCACACCTAAACGTCAAGATTTTTTCTGCATTTCATTTGACATATCTCAATTTCAACAAACTCAATTTTAACCATGGAAAGATACACAATCGAGCAACGCGTTAAAGTTATTCAGGCTTATTATGAAAATAGGCGTTCAAATCAAAATGCATACAATCGGAAAAATCCTACAAAAGTTTGAGCAAACCGGGTCTTTAGGAGATGTGAAAACACCAGTCACTGTTTGGTGCGGTTTATGGGCTGGCGGCATCATCGGGCCGTATTTTTTCCAAAATGAGGCAGGTCGGGCAGTTACTGTAAATGGTGTTCGCTATCGTGAGATGATAACGAACTTTTTATGGCCCGAACTGGAAGATATGAATGTGGACGATATGTGGTTTCAACAGGACGGTACCACTTGCCACACAGCTAACGAAACAATGGCCCTTTTGCGCGACAAATTCAATGGTCGTGTTATCTCACGTGGTGGCGATGTCAATTGGCCGCCAATATCATGTGATTTGACACCGTTAGCCTTCTTTCTTTGGTGTAATTTGAAAGAAAAGGTGTACGTCGATAAGCCAGCAACAATTCAAGAGCTAAAGGATGAGATAACTCGGCACATTAACGGCATAGAACCTCACTTATGCCTCAGTGTCATCAAAAATTTGGACCATCGGATGGAGGTGTGCCGCCGAGGTCGCGGCGGCCACTTGGCCGATATTTTGTTCCATACATTATTGAACCATACCAGCATTATCATAATAAAAAGAAATGACAATAATTTCCTAAATAATTTGTTTTATTCAAAATCAACATCGGCCCTTAAAATTTAACCACCCTTAGTTATTAAAAGAATTCCGAATAAATTTATAATTTTTTTTTTATGCCTTGTATAAATTTATTGTCGTATTTTTATTGTCCTTAAAAGAGCTCAAACTTAAATGGAATGTCAAAGATAATCAGCCCTCCTATTGTGAATAAAATTTCAGCCGAAATTAAAAAGTGGAATTGTTCGTATTTTTATATCTCAACGCGTACTGCGTAAGGGGTATATTTACTTTGTCATTCCGTTTGTAACTCCAAGAAGGAGGCGTGGCAGGTATAGAAAATATATATATTTATATATATTTTTGATCAGTATCATCTCCTGAGTCGATTTCCGTGTATCCGTCTGTCTGTCCGTCTGTCGACACGATTACAGCCGCAATTTTAAAGCTATCGCGATGAAATTGAAAATATACGTTTATTTTTAAAAAAGGAAGATCAAGTTCGAGAATGGGCCAAATCGGATGAAAACCACGCCTACCTCCCACACAAAGTGACTTTATATTAACCGTAAAATGTCTTTAAAATCCACAAAAATTAAAGAAATGCCTTGAAATTTGGCATGTAAGCTGTGCTCTTCAGTCTTAATCCTGGCTATAAAATCTTGGGAAAATCGGATGGAAACCACGCCTACCTCCCATACAAAGTGGCTGTATTTTAAAAGTAAAATCTCTTAAAAATCGGTTCATTAAAGAAATGTCTTGAAATTTTGCATATAGGCTTTGATATATAATATAGACCATCACTATGATATATGGCAAAATCGGATGAAAACCACGCCCTCTCCCATACAAAGCGGCTTTATTTTAAACGTAAAATCTCTTAAAAATTTACAAAAATTAATGAAATATCTTGAAATTTTGCACATTAGCTTTTATATATAAAATTAACCATCCCTAAGATATATGGCAAAATCGGATCAAAACCACGCCTACAAAGTGAAACCACGGCATAATGCCGTGGTTATGCTAGCCAAACATGATTGCCGAACATTTGGTGTTCATTTTCGTCTATTTATTCTCTTCGCTGAAATGTTTGTTTGGTGGTTATGCTTCTGTTTGCTGCACAGTTGCATCAATGTTATAATATTCCAAAACACAAATTAAACAACAACCCTAATTTTTATGTATACACTTTTTAATACACTTTTTTACACTTCGCTCAAGCTGCAACTCCAGGTAAATACCATTGCTACATAAAATATATTAAATTAAATACAACACAACAAAAAGAGTTGTTGGAAATTAATCTGCAATTTGATTTAAGACTATTTTTTGTAGTAAACTTGTGAAGGCACAAAATTGTTAAGTGTTTATTTGGAGCGACAATAAATACTGAAAATTTTTGCTCAACACATCTTGTTCGACTTTTTCTTAATGTCTGTTCTTTGGTTTTTAAGGTTGATTGTTATTTAAAATAAGTTGCTTTGTAACTTATTTAAATTTTGATTACTTTTTGCTATTTTTTTGATGCTTTTATGGGAAATGACTGCAGGCAACACCGGAAAGTTCGGCATGTTTGCTGTTTCAATCAGCAATCAAAAATGTTCGGTCTGAGAGCGAGAGAATGAATTTGAGAAAAGTTAATTTCTCACTTTACACGAGAAACAATAACAACAAAAAATGTTCGGCAATCTTGTTTGGCTAGCATAACCACGGCATAATAAAAAAAACTTTGTGCATCATATTTAAAACATTAGCAGTAATATTTAAGGAAAAATTTTAAGTTATTTTCACAAATCAATAGAAAATTTTGATCTGCCAATTTCACGAACAGCTGTTCGAAGCTATTCGATACCATGATACAATGATAAGGTAGGCCCGCTGCGCTGAGTGCTCTCACCCGTCAACGAAGAGTGGATAATGAGAAGCAACATTAATGTCAAAACGACGAATTTCGTAGAAATTGCAAATGAAGAAAATTTTTTATGTTTCCAAGTTGCAAACAGTGCGGTCGCGGGTGTTAAACTTGTGCTAATTTGAGTGAAAATATTATAAAAAAAGTGTAATAAAAACTATAAAATGTGAAAGAAGTCTTAAAATTGCAAAAAAACCTGTAACAGTTTTAACCTAAAAACAACTGCGAAACGTGAGCATAAAGAAATTCGCGATTAACAGCTGATTTTGACATCAATGTAGCTTTATTCTGCTTTCTACTCCATTCCTCTCCGTGATGACCTTACCTTATAATTCCGCGATGTTCGATACGTGCTCGAAGAAATTATTAAAATACAAGTTCAAGCCATGATAGAATAAAACCAGGTAGATGCAAGGGAGAGAGCGTAGACTCAAAACTGTCAAAGTTCATAGAAAATAAGAAAACAGAATGAAAAAATTTCGAACGATTTTGACAGTTATGGTTGACAAAAAGAGATGCAGGCTCTGCCTGGTTTTTTTCTACATCTTTCTCGAGCTTGAAAAACGTGTAAAGAAACGCTTTCAAGCAACTTCAAGATACTTTTTAAAAGACTTCAAAAAAGTGGAGGTTCTCAAGTTTGTTGGTTTTTTGTACATTCAGTTGGTAGCATTTTAGGGCAGAGTTTTCGACATAAATTTTTTAGTTGAGTTCTAATTTTAGAGTTGAAAAATTTTTGAGCAAATAACGAAACCAATGCAGTTTTTCGAAAAAAAAGTTGCAAAAGCTATAAAAGTTTATTCTCCGTGGCCGTATTTATACAAGTAAAATTGTGTTAATTGAATGCAATTCAATGACGAGTTGTACGTTCACGGAAGCGGCAATTCGGCTCCAGGCCTATCATGAGCAATTTTTTCGCCCGGAATCAAAAAATAAATTTCCATTTTTAACCCTTTCATGTACATGTTGCATGTGTACAACAACTTTTTCAGACGCTTGTCTAGGATTCGTAACGGTATTTTGTTTTTGTGAGTATGAACTTAAAAAATCATATTTCATAAGGTCCGATTAAAATGATTTTCGGGGGAATCGAAAAGTTTTTCTCTTTAATTTCATTGTTGACGTTGATTGAGGTAAGGCTAATTTTGCATTCGAACTTTTGTCAGTGATTTTTTTTATATAAATCTGAATAACTTCTGAATAATAATTTTCCAACATGTAGAAGTAAATACATTTGAAGTAAATTTTTTGTTTACTCAGTTTTTCATTTTCATTTGAAATTTGAAAAAAAATAGTTTTTTGTATGCTTCATGCACCATGTTGTATGGGAAAAACAATTTCTTAAATCCAAACGCTAATTCGAATTGTTATGAAACTCATTTTATCGAGTTCCTAGATTCCAAAATAGACTAAAATAATCACTTAAAAAATCTGCCTCCCCTAACAAAACTTTTGCACGTTAAAGGGTTAAGATAGCAGGAATTTTCTACACTCATAAATATTTTCGGTTGATAAACAAATTTGCATTAAAAATTTCCAAAAGTTCTTGAGCCTTATCATAAAAAAAAAAAAAAACGAAATGGCAAAGGACTTTGACCAATCTTCTTACGATCAATTGTGTTGTGAGTGTTGTGAAATGTTTGAACACAAATGATCGAGTACTGGACCTACATGTTTTATGCTGACTCCGAACGGCTTATGTTCTCAAGAAGCTTTTCATGACAGTTTTTACTCTCTAAGGTTTGCCATTGTCTGCAGAGGTGACGACCGAACAGAAAAATGAATTCAATTGAAAAAACTTTCTGTCAGGTGGGATTCGGACCAGGGTTTTCTGGCGTATGGGCCACACACTCTACCCACTGCGCCACGGCCGCAACACTCGCTTTATCTCTAAGAACGGAAATTCCCTTATCCGATTCCGGACACAAAATTAGCTAATGATAGGCATGAATATAAATGACGGTATGGTATAGTTGTGGCGGCCGTGGCATACTGGTTGAGGAGTGTGGTTTGTATGCGACAGAACTTCAGGTTTAAATCCCATCTGATACAGAATGTTTTTTTTAATTGAATTCATTTTTCTGTTCGGCCGTCACTTCTCTGCAGACAATGGCAAGCCCCAAGCATAACAGCTTGTAGGTCCATTTCTCGACCATTTGCGTTCAAACATTTCACAACACGCACAACACAATTGATCATAAGGGCTAAAATGGCCCTTTCGTTTTTTTATAGTATAATAGTATGGTATGGTGTTGTGATGAGTATAGAATGGAGCGTATAGAATATGGTGTAATAGATTCGGTATGGTTATATCCGAAGATGTTCTTGTGTAAATTCAATAATTGTATATAAATTGTATTGAAACAGATTAAATTTAGTCTTGTCAGTATTTGAAATGTGACTTTTAAGTAAGACATTTTTTTAAGCCAGTCTTTTTTAATAACATTCATATCTGTTGAGGAATAAGTATTAATTTTAAATGCGAGAAACTTTACATGTCACTTCTTCTTTTTCCTGCATGATGTTTTCTATTGTCTATTTAGCATTATCAAGATGTTTATTATTGGGGATGGTTTTTAAAATAATAATAATTGTGTGCCGCACTTTTTATTTACTTGCTATTTGTGTGCAAAATAATTTGTTATAACATTTTAAGAGACAAAATATTTTATAATTTTATCCATGGCACATAAGGTACAAATATCGTAATTTGAATATATTTAAAACGTAGTTAGGTAAGAAATAACAATTTTATTCGACGCAGTTATAATAGATATGAATGCCTTTCATTTTTTTTTCTTTGCTAACAACGTCGTTCCTTATCTTGGTGGATAATGATCTGTTCACAGATATAAATAAAAAATTCTTTCAAAATTTAAAATATCTACAAGCAACATTATACAAAATACTAAAATTCAAAATACAATCAATTATTTTTTATAAAAACTATAAAGTGAAATCTGGTAGATTCAACTATTCTTTAAGAGGATATCTCCCTCTCTTCCTCTAGAAAGATTACTAGCTCTTGTTTAATGTAAAAATGTACAAAATAAAATCTGAATAACTTGGAAAAGTTAATTAAAATTTAGATTTTTTGGCTGCAGCAACTGATGATGATGATTCAGCATCAGAAGGAATTGGAGCCGAACATATTGAAGAATCTAACATATCTGTTACCTCGACATGACACCGTTTCGCCGCCTTGACAATAGTATAAGAATTTTGTTCAGTAGTCATCGAAGTGTCCTCACTTTTATCAAGAATTTTATCTTGTTTAGAAGTAGGCACATGTGTTGGCACAACAGTAACTACAGTCTTTTCAGCAGTTGATGCATCATTCACACTTGCTGCAACGCCAGCAGTTGGCTCTCCAGTTTTGATTTGTTTTATATTTGCAGATAACTCGCGATTTTTAGCATCAACATCTTCAAGACGCTTTTTTAATTCTACTACCTGCATATTTAATGCAGACACAGCTGAAAGCGTCTGTTGTAAACGTCGCGACTGTTGCGTTTGTATTTGTTGCATTCTATGCATCTAAAGTACAAGGTATTAAAAACTTTAAAATCATTTTCATTATCACTGTCCACCAGAGCTGAGCGTGAACGAGTACAAAAGCACAGACTCGTACTCAAAATTTTTAAGTATTTTTTCAGCGTTCAAGTACTCACGTACGCCCAGTTCTGTTGTAAACTCACCTTAAGTATCCCGCGCTTATACTCAAACTCGATTTTTTTGAAGTAAGTCATCGTGGCTCTAGCTTCTGGACAGCGGTGTTGCTCACAAGGTTTGAGGGAATTAATATCAACACTATCCGGCAATGTTATCTGAGTTTCGTCATCAGCACCTAACGAATTGTTATCTTCGTTTTTCATCAAATGAATCAGCCGACAATTTCCATTAACATCGATCAATTTATATGGAAGCGATGGAGTGCCTAAGGTCTTTGTCTGTAATTGCATTTTTTTGGTGACTGCCAATGACTCAGTCCTTTCCATATCCGTCTGAACTGTTTGCGCAGTGCTTTGAAACCAGTTCACACGTTCACCCAAAGTTTCAGTACAATTTGAATTTTGTAATGATTCAGGTGAACTTTGTGAACCTGAGCTTTTCAACAGCAGCATGTTTGTTTTATTATCCAAGTAGTCAGTGAAAAATGTGGATATTTTGTTTTTGCTTGTCTCTGTAGAGTTACATATTCTCGAACTGCTGCTATACATATGATAGGATCTCTTTAACGTGCTAGCAATCTTTTCATCGAAATGCTCGATGGCCATTGATGAGATGTCACGCAACTCTTGGAGTACTTCATGTGGACGCAAAGGTTTGACTGTCTTTGAAATTAAACGCAGTATACGCAAAATTTCGTCCAGCACACGACCCGGTATGAAACAGCACAAATTCAAGTCAATATATTTGGTGTACGTCATGGAAAGCATAGATATCCTTGTTTCAATGGATGTAAGGATGTCGGCATGACGAGCCAAACAGTGGTTTCTTAAAAAGAATAAAAAAATTATATTAATTTTTGTTAGCGACTTAATTTATACTGTCGATTATAAATATTATTACTATTGTAATTATAATTGTAATTATAATTAAACTATAATACGATTTTGTATTTTTGTGCAAATATGCAATGTTTTTGCAACTTTTTGTTTTAAAATCTTGGCAATTGTGTATCGTTTTTTGATTTAAAAAACGTTTTATGCAATATGAAATGCCATTTTGTAGGGAATTTCTCTAGTTTCATTTGGTACATATATGTTTTTATCGTGAAATGAGTCCGAAAGAAAATATTGGCAAAAAACTGCTTTTAGGCGCCATTTTGCCAATATGGTGGCGCAAGCGGCAAAAATACGAGGTGGCAAAGTTGAAATACGAAAAAAGCGCATCGAAATCTATAAGTCCCCATTTCCAAAACTCCCGGAAAACATTAACCTCGTTTTTTCCCCCAAATGACTACCAATAAAACAAAGTAGAAAAAAACGTTTGTTTCCCTCTGCTGCCCTTAATAATCCACCAATTTAGTTGATTTTTTTTTAATGTAGATAATTATGATGCGAAGGTTACAGGCTAAAAAAAGTTATTGTTGCCACCTTGATTTTCTTTTTTTTATTTTTACTAATTCGGCGACGTACACAGGTAAAAATGGGTTACTGAATCCAAATCCGTTGTCAGGATTTCAAAAATTATGTAATTTTTTTAGAGCTGCCGCCTAAAATTTTAAATTTGTACGAATTCGGTGCAGGACGAACATAAGCTTAAAATGCTTTTACTGAAGCTTTCAGTAAAAGAATACCTTTGATCTCGTCCAGCTTTGACGAAGCTAAGGAAGGTCTGATGCTTTGGCAGTTGACATGACCAAAATTGAAGTTTGACTTGCATTCCTTACTGCTGGAAAAATAATAAATTCATATTATTCCGAAATATTAATTTCAATTTATTAAACAAAAGATTGCATCATGTTTATTTTTAAGCAACATAAAAATGAGCAAGAACAAACTCATCAACAAAAATATCAAACAAAAATTCTACGTCCACACTTACGATACTATCGAAACTGTGTCTTTTTCTTTAATTTGGTATGCAGCATTTTATACCTATTTTCGTCAAACTTATATGAAACTTATTTGTGCACATTATGAGTGAATTATAAATTCTGACCAAAAGACAACAACCCTGACTCACTTATATTGTGTATAATAACCATTCAATAAGGGTTTCAATTCTGTTTCCTAGAGATTTCGTTTTTACAACAGTCTCGAATATCTCAAAAACCGTATTGTATATAGAAAGTAAAGCTCGCCATTTTCAAGCACACGAGCTTATCTGGTAGCCCGAATTATCCGGACTATACCCGAACGCCTAAGTATTTTCGGATACTTTCTGTTTCGAACATCCGACAACATACCTTGGAAGTTCATCAGACATGCTCGCCTCCATACCCGCTTATATATTTTTATATAGGCATGTCCTAGGACGGCATGTCTGCAAAATGAACTGCCGTAGCAGCACTGCTGCATGCATCTCACGGTATGAATTCTACATTAATTGTGTTATATTGACGCTGCAATCGTTTGGCTTCTTACAATCATGTAAGAATTGTTTTTTTCATCCTTAAAAAAACAGTAGTTTTTAGTTATTTGTCTAAAGGCGAAAAAAGTAAATAAAAATTAATTTTTGGGCATCTTTCAAATATCAAACTCTCTACTTTGAAGCCAACCTTCCAAATGAGAGGTGTCGATAAAATAATTGTACGTTCGCAGTTCTAAACTTTCCTTTGACAAGTGATCATCTCTCTGTCTTTGCCAGTGCGAATTTTGATATAAACTTATTTAAAAAAAAAAAACAACAACAAAACACTATTCTATCCTTTATTAAAAACTATTCTTACAAATAGAACTCTTAAACTTTCCACTTAACAAAATAATATTAATTTATGAATTGAATTTATAAAATTAAGTTTTTGTGCTCCGGTTTCATAAAAACCTCGTGTCGTGAAACAAAAACAACAATGAAAGATCCACCTGATCGTGTTAGTAACAACGGGAATCAAGCTATCAGTATTGATAAAACAAAAAAACTGAAAATGATCTCTCCCGGTCCCAAGTTTCTAGTAATGGTGAGAAAACAAAGTAACGATACGCTAACAAATGTCTCTCCCTTCCTTATAAAAAAACTAAAAGACAATGTATGTGCAGGTGAAGTGAACTCGTGCAAAAAAACTCCGCAATGGTAACATTCTTATTCACACTAAAAACTTAACCCAAGCCCAACAACTTGTGACATTGACTGCTCTTTCTCAAAATATATTAGTAGAAGTCTGAGAGCATCTTTCGCTCAATTACTCGAAAGGTGTTATTTACACTAATGATTTGAGAGGAATATCTGAAGAGATTATTCTAGAAGAGCTCAAAAGTCAAAATGTGTGTGAAGTAAAAAAAATTCTAAAAAAAGAGCATGAACAATTAAAAGAAACGGGCTTAATCATCATTACATTTGCCACAATTAAACTATCTGAGACAATTAACATTGGCTATGAAAAAATTGCTGTAAGACCCTACATTCCATTGCCAACTAGATGCAAAAATTGTTTTCGTTTCAATCATATTGAAAAATTTTGTAAAAACGTAAGATTGTGCCAAAACTGTGGGGAAGAAGAGCATATCGACGAATCTCTAATGGAAGTGTGTAAAAACAAAAAATCTTGTATAAACTGCAACGATAATGAAGAAACCAACAACAACCACAACGCCTTAGACAAAACCTGCCCCGTATTTATAAAACAAAAAGAGCTTCTGGCTATTAAAACTCTTCAAAAAGTCGATAACAAAACCGCACATTTAATCTACAACGATCGCCACCGCAACACCAATGTCTCTTATGCTTCAGTCGTTCGTTCGTCAATAACACACGACGTCAAATCAACAAACGTTTTGCCAACTGACGCCGATTTTTCTCAAAATACTCGCGTCAATACTCATCTAGTAACCGATCTTCCAACAACTAGCAACACCAGAAACGGTCAAAAGCAAAACAATCAGATTTCCGAGGAAAGTGACAGTGATATATTTAAATTACCCAGCAGCAACCCACAAAACTTTTCAGCCGCACCAACTCTGTCCTCCAAGCTTCTTGCAGGCAACAAAATTAAAATATTTCCAAGAAATGCTTCCAAGCGGTTATTACGCCAAATTAAAAACTTCTCACAAAACCAACGCTAAGAAAACAACAACAACTTACACTTCAAATGATTCAGATATTGATAACAATATGCTTCAAGACTAACGTACCAACACAAAATGTATCTCTTATTTATATATAATAAGTTTGTTATTTATAATTTATTTTCGATGGGCTTTAAAATAATCCAATGGAATATTAACGGTTTTTTTAATAATTTGCATGAATTACTTACTTATTTCGTCGCATTCTCCAGACATTATTGCTTTACAAGAGACTCACTTGACACAAACAACGGTAAACCTTAATAACTACAAAAGTATACTTAGAAACACACAATCGACTAGTCACGTAAAAGGCGGAACAGCCCTGTTAATTAAAAATGGTATTGATTTTACTGTTGTACCCATACATTCTAACCTTTGTGCAACAAAAATTTTAGTTACCACAGATATCAAACTATCATATCTCTCTATATACCACCAAATTCTTCATTTCCTGCATACGAGCTTAACCAACTTATTTCAGACGATACTCATCCTCTCTTGTTATTAGGTGATTTTAATGCACACAGCACACTATGGGGATCAAGTACCACTAACTCCAGAGGTAAAAATGTTGAAAATTTCTTCCAACAATCCGACTTAACTCTTCTCAATGATCACTCCCCAACACACTTATCTACCCATTCAACCTTGACTAATATAGATCTTTCTTTTTGTGCTGCAAATTTATTACCTTTTCTCTCCTGGAGTACGGATAAACAGTTGCATGGCAGCGACCACTTTCCTATTCATATTTCGTTTACCAATAATATTGATTATTCAAGAAATGATTTTAAGACCATCCCAAAATTCACCACAGAAAAAGCCGACTGGCCAAAGTTTCAGAAACTTTTCGATAACAATCCACTAACATTTTCTTCCAATATCAACAAAAACGCTGCCCTGCTTCATAAAAAAATCCTCTCATCAGCCAATGAATCCATTCCGCAAACTTGCAATAAAGCAAACCCAAAGTATGCTTTCTGGTGGAATAGTAGTTTAGCTTACAGAATAACAGAATAACAAACAAACCTGTTGGAATACTTTTAAATCAAACATGTCCCAAATTAACTTGCTTGCATACAAAAAAGTAAATGCAAAATTTAAATATGAAGCTAAAAAAGCAAAAAGAGAATCTTTTAAAAATTTCACAAGTTCAATTAACCCAGAGAGTTCTATTAAACAGCTATGGAATACAGTTAATAAGCTATATGGGAAAAAATCGAAGCAGAATATTAAAACCATCATCAACTCGAATGGGGCAATCCTGACGAATGCTACTGACATCGGTAATTTTTTCGGAAAAAATTGGTCGGAATACTCGATGGATAACAATTTTCCCAATGAATTCCTTTCTGCTAAATTAAATTCGAACCCTATTGTTAATTACGAAATAGATAATACTGCACGCTTTCTTGAGCACGAATTATCTCTTACCGAACTTAGCTCGGTGCTAAATTCGTTTAAGGGTACAACTACAGGATACGACAAAATACCCTATCAAATCTTAAAAAATTTGTCTACCACAGGAATAAATCATCTTCTCAACCTCTATAATTCTATTCTAAGCTCTGGAATCATTCCGCAAACATGGAAAACAGCCACTATAGTACCCCTATTAAAACCTAACAAACCTGCTAATAAAGCTGAAAGTTATCGCCCGGTATCGCTTTTACCTTGTATTTCAAAACTTATGGAGAAACTTATTGCCAAAAGATTGCAGTGGCATTTAGAAACTAAAAAATTAATTCATCCAAGACAAGTTGCATTTAAATCAGGTAGAGGAACAATTGATTCTCTTTTATATATTGACTTTCTTGCAGCCGATGCCGTCTCTAAAAGAAAACATTTATCCATACTCTCAATTGATTTTGAAAAAGCTTTTGATAGGATTGGAAAACATGTCGTTATTGAACAATTGAAGGAATGGAAAATAGGAGCAAAGATAATAAATTACATAAACGCCTTCTTGTGTAACAGACAGTTTAGAGTTCGTATAAGAGGTTACAATTCAATAACATACCGTCTATATAATGGGATTCCACAGGGCTCACCTTTATCGGTGATTCTCTTTAGTATTGCGTTTAAAAAGTTAAACAAAATTTTAATCCAGCATAGTTTTTTCACACATACAATTTACGCCGATGACCTTTATATAACTGCTAAATTTGATACTTATCCTCAATTGCAATTCAATCTAAATCTCCTTTTTCAGTCCCTTAAACCCTGGTTGCAGCATTCGGGTTCAATAATATCCTTCGAGAAATCGAAAATTCTCCACATTTGTCGCAAAATAAATTGTGTTCCAGTTGGAATAAATATTTTTTCTAATCTTATTGAAGTAACTGATAACTTAAAAATTCTGGGAATAGTATTCAATAGCAAGTACAACTGGTCTTCTCATATAGATAAACTTAAGATCGATCTTCACAAAAGGATTAACCTCATTAAATGCATAGCAAGTCGAAGAAGTGGCTCTCACCCAAACGATTAACTTTCCAAAAGACTATGGTCTACCTTTATATGGACATTCAGCCCAGTCACAATTAAGAAAAATTAAATAAATTTATCATGCAGCAGCGCGTTTAAGTCTTGGTGCTTTTCGTTCTACTCCTCTTAAAAACATTTTTGCAGAATCGGGCCTGCCCACAATTGAAGAAAGAACCGAACAAACTACATCTCGCCTAATACCTAAACTACTCCTTCCCTCTGAGTCACCAATTATTAGTAATATAGCAAACCAAGCAAAAAGAAAAATACTGCGCATCCCTTCTGCAATACATCGCATAATTTGTTATGCGAAGGAAATCGATTTAAAAATAAGGGTTCATATGAAATACTCGAGTAAATTTTCCCCTTGGCAATTCAGAAAAAATTCTATAATCTCAAATCTTATTGATTTGCCTAAAAATTCAACTTCTAACGAAGTTTACCTTTCTAATTTTAAATCTATTATCACCCCTTATCAGCAAGACAATTGGAGTCTTATATACACTCATGGTTCGAAAACTGATTTTAACACGGGCTTTGCCGTTGTAGACTCAAATTATAAATC
Organism: Coremacera marginata; assembly: GCA_914767935.1. Lineage (NCBI taxonomy): Eukaryota > Metazoa > Arthropoda > Insecta > Diptera > Sciomyzidae > Coremacera > Coremacera marginata. The sequence goes on from OU612047.1 coordinate 55,694,110, forward strand.
AATTAAACTAAAACAAATTTTCGGCCACTGCTCTATTTTTACAGCTGAAACCGAAGCGCTTTTAGCAGCAGTTAGCTACTGCAAGGGTGTTAAAAACAAAATCATAATTTGCTCAGACTCACTGTCTGTTATTCAGGCAATTTTTAATTATAGACACCAAAATGAAGTTATTATAAAAATAAGAGAATGTCTTATTACATATTCAAATAAACTAGAACTAATGTGGATTCCTGGTCACTCCGGGATCAAAGGAAATGAAATGGCTGATAAAGCCGCCAAATACGCCTGTGCTGGACCTATTACAATGCTAGAGACTCATAACAAAAAAGACATAATTAGACTAATTAACAACCTTTACCTTAATAAGCAAAAGCTTAAGTGGACTGAATATACTCACCACTACAAACAACTTAACCCAAAAGGAACCGCTGCCACATATCCTTGGGACGTTTCCAGAATTCGTTTACAAAAATATACTAGGCTTCGCCTTGGACACACACGATTAACTCACTCGCATCTTTTTGATCCAAGGCTTGAAACCGAATGTCCACTATGTAACTTTGATCCTTTATCGTTAACACATCTTTTAAACAACTGCTTTTGTTTTCATTATTATTTATTATTGTTACAGAAAAACAGGAAGTATTTGATACTTTTTTATACATAATTCCTCTTATATAAAAATATAAAAAATAAAAATATACAATATATTATTATATTTTTATTTTTATGAATTATTTGCCTGAAAACCTTAGTTGTTATGGCTTTATTTTTTAAGTTTGTTTTGTAATTTATTATGGGATGAACTGTTTAATAAATAAGTAAATAAATAAAATTGTACGTTCGCAATTGTAAAAATAAAATGTACCGTTTGTCACTTCACTTTTCCTCACTTTGAAATGACGCAGCAGTTTTACTATCGCTACAAACAACAAAAATATGAATGTTCATAAATGTAGCCTTGGTTGTTTTTTTTTTTTTTTTTGCCTCCTATAAACAAACAGAATTTTGCCTTGAAAATCCTCACTTAGCGGCAAAGGGGAAGTTTTTCAAATTTCAAAAAGTCGACTTCTAAAATTAGCATTAAAATTATAACCTGCCACATTCCTTCCATCGGCAGGCCTGCTTTGTTTTTCATCTGGGAAGTATCTTGGAATTCAAATACATATGCTCCCTCGGTATTTCATATTGGCTATACTTAATTGCAAATCTGACGTCATCGTTACACAATATGCGTACGGTGAGACTGCACTAACGGAACAACCAAGGTTGATTTATAAGGTTGTCGCAAGGGAGAGAGCGAGTACCGAGTAAGTTGACAGCTCATAGAAAATCTGCAAGTGCGTTCTTTTATCATCCGATTTTCTTTCGTAGTCATTCGCAAAATGGGCTGGTTTTGACAATTATGGGTACTGAGAAGAGAGTGCGATCAGCCCTGCGACAACCTTATAAATAAACCTTGGGAACAACTATCGAAAGCAAATGCGTCGTTTCGAATACGAGAGTGATGCGCTGAACTCACTACGCAGCAACAATGAACAAAAGGCAAAGAGTTTGACCTTTTGTATTTGAATTTCAGAGAGACGTTAAGATTACACTAATTCTGACCATGGCAGAATTATAAGGTGGGCTTAAGTTGGAGTAAAAAGGAAGCTGTAAGTCAAAATTGGCTGGTCGAATTTTAGTTTTCTTACTGTTGTTGTTGTCTTTATCATTTGACGTTTAGCGTTCTCACAGCTTTGTTGTTGCAAAACTTGTTGTTTGAGCAGCCATTTAAATGTGAGCTTACCTTATAATTGTATCATGGTTCTGACTTGATATTAGCAGCCGATCTAAAATTTTGTCATTATTCATTAGAAGATTAGGAGCAATAAAAGCAAGTCGCTTCGCATAAAAATTAAACAATGGCGTTCTTTTTAATTTAACAAGTCATGACATGCTAAAGTCTTGTATGAAATAGAACATAGTTTTCACCCAAATCCTTCATGAATGATAAAACATACACTATATCATGCAATTTTTAAGAAGCTTAAATTGATGCCTGATTTCCCTATGCCTTGTAAAAAACCATGCATTCTGGAATGCATAGTCTATAGCGGCATTCTTCAACATATTTCTATGCAGGACCATTTACTGCTGAAATTACCTCAACATTATTTACCTCTCGATAAGAAATGCATGTAACAAAAATTTGATTATGCTATCGCAATCAGCATAATCATGTGGCGGCCGTGACAACGGTTAAAGTGAGTGGTCCGTATGACAAATAACCGCGGTAGACCTGGGTCCGAATCGACGCTTCCGTGAACGTATAACTCGTCACGTAAAATTGTGTTAATTGAATGCAGTTCAATGGCGAGTGGAAGACGATTCCGTAACGAGTTGTGCGTTCACGGAAGCGGCGATTCGGCCCCTGATTTTAAATCACATCTAACACAGAAAATTTTTTCAGTAGAAATAACTCTTGATCATTTGCGTACAAACATTTAATAACACGCATAGCACAAATTGATCAATAAAATTCTGGACTGTCCTTTCGAGGACTACTGAGATTACCATCTTTTTTTCGTAATCAGTGTCCTAATCGCAACCAGTGTAATCAGTTACTCGAAACCCGAACACGGGTTGTTATGGCCGCCTAAGAAAGTAAGTATTCAGTGTCCTAAAATGCACGATTAAAAGTAAAGGAATAATTGTACCTACTTTAGAGCCCAAGCTCCAATATTTTTATTTTTATTAGATGTATATGGGCCTCCTAAACCTAACGGCCCGCTTATGGGCCTAAAATTTGCCCGCTCTCATATGGTTTACGAGATAAAAATCGCGAAAGTTTGAAAATTCAGGTCAAATTCTTTAGTGCGTGTATGCAAATTTCACACTTCAGAATATAATACGTACTATTTGTGGTATATCGACCCTGTCAAAATAAGTAATACAGCATCATTTTATTTTGATAAAATTATTTGTCGATTTATTCGTTAGAATCAGTGCTCGAATCTTGTGACGATGACATACTCGCTCTAACCGGATTATACAGCTCACCGGCAATTTTAAAAAATTCCGTTTGTTCGTCGACACCCATGGCATGGCACTGCTTAATATACATTTTTTTTTTTAATAAAAAATTTTTCATTAATTTTTAATTGTGTATTAAAGCGCCGCAGGCGAAAAATTTTTATTAAAAATCGCGGCCATACGAGAGCGGGCAAATTTTATTGCACCGTTAGGCTTAGGAGGCCCATAAACATGTAAAAAAATATGTCGAAATTTTCAAGCTTGTTAGCAATGAGGAATTCTTTTGAATTTTCAAACTTTCGCGATTTTTATCTCGTAAACCATACGAGAGCGGGCAAATTTTATTGCACCGAAAGGCTTAGGAGGCCCATATACATCTAATAAAAATAAGAAAAAAATATTTGAGCTTGGGCTCTAAAGTACAATTATGCCAAAATAAATTAAAAAATCGGGCCGGTGGCCGTAAATTATAGTTGGCCCAAAATTTGTTTTGTTTACTTCTTGTTGTTAAATATTTACCTTCGTTCAGATTCGCGTCGTGGAAGTAAAGCTTTGATTCGCTTGAAAATAACACCATGTTGACGCACGACCTTGTTGAAGCCTCCATTTAATATATGTTGACAAATACGATCGATTTTCCCGCAAACCTTTTGGGAAGAAATTTTATTTGTATATCTAACTAGGAAAAATTATGATGAGAGTCGCATAAGAACGAGATCCATACTAGCATTTATAATAAAATTAATTATATACCATTAATTTGTTGGGACTTACCAGACGTTTCTTCGAAATTTCTTCATAGGGTAGATGTTCAAATACTTCAATCAACACAATATTAGGTAAGTCTAATAAATTCATTTGTTCTTTTTGTTAACCTTTTCTATAAGAACAATTTATATGCTATATACTAAATCGTTTTAAATAAAAACAATGATCTAGAATGTTTTCTAATGTTTGCGTAAATACAATTAAATTTGACGCGAAAAATAACTAGTGACGGTAAATATTAGGATATCGATTAATTGTTGCTACTCGAATACTTCAAAAGCTGTGCACATGATACACGCTTTTTTTGTGTAGTGTTTTTACCTCAAAACATATATGTAATTTTTCAAAATTATGTCTTATTTTTTATTCAACTTATACGTATTTTAAACTATTAAAAAAAAATTTTTAAAGGTGTTACGTCCCCTTAATTTCGGACATATGCATCTGCAGCTGCTGAAGTTGTTCTGTTGCTGCACTTAAATATTTTGAACTTTTTAATGTTTTCAATAATGAACACTATCACTTTCCTTTTATTAACAATTCATAATATTTACAATGAAATAAAACATGGTAAAAATTTCTACTTTAATAAGCAAATTGGCAATTCTGAGAAATAGACATTATCCTATGCTTGAATTATAAAGGCTGATCGCACTCTATTCTCAGCACCCATAATTGTCAAAATCAATACAAAACAATTTTTTGCTTACATTTTGTCAATTTACAAGGTAGGAGTGACAGATCTGCTGGCGATTTGGAGTTGTCAAAAACACATTGAAAAGAGAAAACGAAGAAGCAGCAAAACAGGTGACAAGTTAAACTTTGTACTGATTTGACAATTCCCGATCGCAGCTCGTGAGAAAAAAGGTAGTTGTCAAGGCTACCTTGTAAATTATTGTATCATGATCGCGTTCAGATTTTTTATGAGCTATCATCTTTGATTTACCAATTATGGGTACTCGCTCTCACCCTTGCAACAACCTTATCAGTCAACCATGCAATATCCGAATGTGCACGCTCTCATGGTATAATGATTTCTAAGGTAGGAGTGAGAGTTCTATTGGCGATGTGGAGTTATCAAAAACGCATTGAAAAAGATAAAAGGAAAAAGCAGCAAAACAGATGACAAGTTAAACTTTGTATTGACTTTGACAACTCCCGATCGCCGCTCGTGAGAAAAAAGGTAGATGTCAAGGCTACCTTGTAAATTATTATTTATAATAATTATTATACATTATTATATAATGCTACCTGGTAAATTATATTATGCCTACATCCATGGTACAATGAAAAGAAAGTAGCATCGCGGCTTATAATACTCTCTTTCTCAGCTACCATTATTGTCAAAACCAATACAAAAAATTTTCTGTTACTTGGCAAACTGAGTTCAACTGAAAGCCCAACCAAAATAGACGCGTTTCTCCGTAACGAGTAGAGACGAAAATGTTCGCTTTAATGCAATTCAAAATTAATTGAATTCAATTCAAAATTATCAAACGTAATTTAACGAAACTGAACGAAACAGCTTGTCCATACATTTTGTTCCGTAAGAACCGAACTGCTAGTGTCTTAACTCGTCAGACATTCGGCAATCATCTCGTTTCGTCTATTTTGGTTCTGCCTTGAGTCTCCGCGTAGTGTTGATTTCGCTTTTTTTTACAGTTATGATGGTCGGCTCCATGGTATAATGATTTACAAGGTAGGAGTGACAGTTCTTTTGGCGATTTGGAGTTGTCAAAAACACATTGAAAAAGAGAAACGAAGAAGCAGCAAAAAAGAAGAAAAGTTACACTTTGTATTGATTTGACAACTCCAGATCGCCGCTCGTGAGAAAAAAGGTAGTTGTCAAAGCTACCTTGTAAATTATTGTATCATGGTCGGCTCTAAGCCGTGCGACTACCTTCGTTTATTCTACCATGCCTACATCAATCAGTCACAGGGTTGCATAAATAACTATACTGGAACCATGTGCTAATTTACAAATGACGATATTAAGGCGATTTTTCTAACCGATTTTCTGTTTATGGGCTGTGTTATGCCAGCGGTCATGGGCACGTCATGGGCACGCATTGTTGTTACTTCAATGTAAATTGAAAAATTGAAAGCGAGAGAGGGAGAATAAATTGCCCACCCAATTTTGCCCACCGCGGTTACCAAGGTTGATTTATAAGGTTGTCGCAGGGCTGATCGCACTCTCTTCTCAGTACCCATAATTGTCAAAACCAGCCAATTTTGCGAATGACTACGAAAGAACAACTGATGATAATAGAGAGCACTTGCAGATTTTCTATGAGCTGTCAACTTCGATTTGACAATTATGGGTACTCGCTCTCTCCCTTGCGACAACCTTATAAATCAACAAGTGTTTCAAGTATGAAATTTCGAACGGAGTTCATCGAATTGTACTGAAATTTTCCTAACAAATTAAAGAAAAATTTTTAGTCATTACAAAACAAAAATATTCGGCCAAAATATTTGGCTATTTAGGCCGAAGCCAAAGGTTAAAATATCGCCCGAATAGACCGAATACCAACGCCGAAACCGCATATTCGGTCTGACACTAATGACAACATAAGCAAACAAAAATGACAAATTAACATTTGCTTGCTAATCTTGATGCTTATTATTCTTGATGCTTGTTCTTATGAAGCTGGAAAACATTTCTTCCAGCATACTTCAAGCAACTTTCGAGCTCGAGAGCAGGCTTGCTACTTTTGACGATTTATCGTCATTTCGACGTTTTTTGGCTTCAATTATGAAATGATGTTTTTCTTTTAATGTCTGGCCAAAAATGACATGTTTTGGTTAACTCGCTTTTCCTTTATTATATAAAATTTGAGATTGAAATTCCGATTTAAATTTGATTTGGGTGCATGGAGCAGTTATATTTGAGTGTTGAGGTAAAATTGAAGTTAGAGGAATTATAAAATTCGATAAGTCCAAGAGAGATACTAACATTTAAAAATACTTGCCGATTTGCTCAAACTATTTTCTAATCTAGTTTGAGAAAACGAGGGTTTTTCTATAATCGGCGTTTTTTACTGCTGTCGCGATGCGACACTTCTGATCCGAGATTGCGGGCGCCGGAAACCAATTACTGCTTCAACGGCAGCAAGCATGGAGTGGGATATGGTCAGAGTCAATGTTGACCCCCGAAATGTATGCACATCTAGAACACTAGAGGCATGCCTTCCGTCGATTACAACATGATCAATTTGGTTTCGCGTTTTTTGATCCGAGGACAGCCAGGTGGCCTTGTGGATATCGAGGTGCTTAAATCTGGTGCTACTAACCAGATGTGCGAAACTAATGTTTCGCTCCGCGGCGAGGTCGACCGGTCTTAGACCATTGTTCGTGGAGGTCTCATGAAGACTGAACTGACCGACAGTGGGGCCAAAGATGCCTTCCCTTCCGACTTTCACATTAAAATCGCCGAGGACTATTTTTACGTCATGGACCGGGCACAGTCAAAAGTTGTGTCGCAGAAAAAAACTAAAGATGCAGAAAATATTGTTTTGATGAGAACTATCCAAAAATGTGTGAAACCCTTGGGGTTAAAAATTCGTTCCACTCTAATATATATACTATATATATACACTCTCAGAAAAAATTGTTGATTTTTACAAAAAAATAACAATAATCTTGGTTAAAATTCCATTAACAATAGGCAATTGTTGATTTCTTGTTAGAAATAACAATCGAAATTGTCAATTTTTCGAAATTTCATTTTGATGGTTAAAAAAACAAGTTGTCATTTATAAATGTCAAAAAACTAAAAACAAAATGTCAAAAACTGTCAAACGTCTAAAATGTCAATTTAAATTCGTCAAAAAAACTTTTTCAAAGAAAAATTAATTGTCAAAAAAATCAACTAATTGTCCAAAATAAAAATTATCTGTCAAAAGAAAAGCAATTAGCAATTTTTTATTTGAAATTTGATTACCGTCTTCATAATGTAAAAAAATAAGTAGTTTTAGGTGTACTTTTGTTTCAATTTAGAAAATGATAATACATATATAAATAAAATATTAACATGTTACGATTTCATTTTGTGTTTTTATAATAGTGCAAAATGTCGAAACTTAGAAAATGACAATAGTTTTTTGTCAAAAATTGATACAAATTTTCAAAAAGTATTCTTAAAAATACAAACAAAACATTAACGATTATGACGACTTACATATAATGGTTAACATATAACGACAAGTCAATTGTTGTTAAAAACAAAACATGATTTACGTGGAAAATGAAAAAGTTTTTATAAAAATTTGTGTTGTGCTTATGTAAATTTTAACATAACGTGAATATTTAACGTTTTTTTGTTTTAAAATGTTGTTTGCGGTTAAAAAACAAATACTAAGAAAAGATTGATTGATTGGTAAGAAACGACGTAGTGGTAAATTATTTATAGAAAAATATATTTATCGAAAACAAAGCCTACTGCAAATATATTACATGAGCCCTTAGCTAACCTAACCAATTTTGAACAAAAATGGGTATGATAAACTCATTTATTAGCAGTAAAGGAACCTTTATTTAGTAGTAGTTTTAGTAGGTATCATCGCATAACTTGAATGATATCTACATAAATGTTTCTTAACGATTCATGTAGACTCCATTACACATAATACTTTACAACAACACAGAACTTTCCGAATTTTATGCCATATACCATACATCAAATTGTCACAGACCCTAACCACCACTCCAACCATTCGAATATACAGTTTTTGAAGAATAACTATTCTGTGAAGGCATTAACTAGTTCTGACTTATGCTCTCAAATACGCATAATAACTAGCCTAATGTATTAAAATACAAATTGCAAAGTCTATCATCCGTATTAAGAGTTTGGAAACATAGGCTCTGAAACGTTATTTGGTTGCTTTCCTTGGCGATGTAGCCAAAACGGAACTAGCAAAACCACCCACAAAAGCTGACTTAATTTTCTTCAGTTCAAAAATCAATAACTGTGAGGAGCAACCATCCAGTGAAGACACAAATTTAGTTCTGGCTAATGCTCTCAAATGCATAAAGAATCCGGCTGTGTAGGCAGGTGTGTCCGGCTGTGTCCTAGGTGTTTTAGGCACCAAGGACAACCATCCCTATGGAAATAATTTCCTAGTTCTGGCTTATGCTCTCAAATATAATAAAACCACACTATGCATAATAAACATCAGCTAAGGTCTTATTATACTAAGAGTCTGGAAACATAGGCTCTGAAACGTTATTTAGTTGCTTTCCTTGACGATGTAGTCAAAACGGAATTATGAAGAAATTATCCCACAAACATAGTTAACCTCTCGCCAAAATTTTCGGCCGAAGACCGTCAAAAACTTCAAACTGTGCAGCACATAATCAAAATCCAAACAACCGATTATTTAGAGGAAAAACACAGTTATTTTACAAAACAAAAAGAGAGGAAAAACATATGTCCAAAGGCACCATTACATAACTTGAATGATGACTTATTAAAATATTCCTTAATACATATTTGGTCATAATGTAGAGTCCATCAAGCAGTTAATCACTACCCCAGCAATTAAATCCAAAAATTCCCACACAAAATCCCTAACGCGTAAAAGACTATTGTGAGTCAGAAACTATCCTATTGTTTGGCCTTCAACCCTGCTTAAAATCTTATGATATAAAAACCACCAAAAAATATTATACACAAGATTATTGCAAGTCAGGGCATACCAGCTGATAGCCCTTCAACACCACAATGAAAATCTTATACTTATCTAACCTACTTTAGGCGACATTACTTGAATACCTGCCTGATGGCCTCCGTTCTGTAATCAGTAACATTAGTGTTGTGCAGAAAAGTATACAGAATACACTGACCCTTTTCCATTAAAAATTAATGGAAAAAGAGGCAATAATATTCACAAACATATCCACATCAAGTTATCGTTGTAGACGTACGTTAAGAATCAGTATTTGTCAAAAAAGTACTGTTGACCATAAGTGACTACACTGTCAATAAACCCCTTTCCACCCCTCATCTCATATAGAAATCCTTATGTCTATCTATTATTTCGTCAGACTAACTAACAAGAAAAATGTACATAACAATAACTTAATTAACTGTAGACGTGCAAAACTTGTACCAAAAAAACTGTATATATCGTATATATCTAACAATACACAGAGTTTTCGGTGTACAAATATATGAATATACACACAAAATGTATATAAGATACAACAGTTCGGCTATCGAATCCCTAGGAAAATAGAATTGAAATATTCGAGACGAGTCACCGATTTATCTTATTTTATTACAAGAAAAGTGCAAGTGAGAATGTCGTCATAATGACGTCAAAATGAGAAAATCTGGTGAGAACTACGGTGAGAGAAGTTACAGAACCGAGCTACTGAAAAATAATGATGTCTATCCAACAAGTAGTGTCTGAAAGCTAATCGAAAAAATGACGTTGTTTTGTCGAATAGACATGTAGTATTGTCTGAAACACCCTAAAGGGTAAAATTGTTTACTGGGTTGTAAACGTGAAAATCAACTGATTATATGTAAACAAACAGTTTGCGATGAACGCTCAAGAATATTTTTCAAAAATAAAAGAAACGTGGAAATATTTACATCAAATACCTGGAATATTTGCTTATAATTTAAATGTAACACAAAAAAAATTCTTGTCTGGAAATTACAAGTTTTATATTGAGGTAAGGCTGAAAATTCTACAATCCTGGCACATAAATTTATTTAAAAAATTTTATGCTCGTTTTACAGCTGAATCCAGAGCGCTCATCGCTACGTAGAGCACCTCAACAAATCACTTCTTTGACTCCAACTTTTGATGAAAGTAAGTTTAATTTCAAAAGAGTCAAACCGGATGAACGCATGTTGGATATCCCGTTTGAGGATAGTGTTGTGTCCATGATTATTAATCGTAGTCCTCTTACGGAATTTCACACATTAATATGTCCTGATTTAGACGCATGCCACCCACAAATAATTACCATGAAGTCGCTTCATTTTTGCGTGAATTTTTTGTTAGAGCTAAAGAACGCAACGTCCATACGTATTGGGTACAATAGTCCAGGAGCGCTGGCATCTGTTAATCATTTGCATCTGCATTTATTGAATATAGACACGGACCTATATATTGATAACGCAGTGAGTGTTTGTTAAAAAAAGGGGCTTAAAAATAATTTTAAAGTCTAAAAATGCTGACATTTGTTCAAATAGGAATTGGAACCACTAGCAAATGAATATATATATCGGCTTAGCAGTAAGATTCCAATGGAAGCGATTTGTTTCATTTTTAATAAGAATGATGACATACCAACCAAGGATATTAAATTAAAAAAACTGTTTGCTTTTTTACAATGGCTCTGTGCTGAGAACTATCCACACAACATATTTATGACTACATCGCGTCAATCCAACACTACAATTGAAAGCTTAAAAATATTTGTTTTTGCCAGAGAAAAAGCGTGTGTTATTAAGGATGTAACTGCTTTAAATATCGGCTTCTGTGAGCTATCTGGCTACATTGCAGTAGGTTGTAAGTATTAAAGAAAATTTCTTGCTTTTGTAAGTTATTGATATCTTTTAATTCCATTTTTAGCTACGAAGGTATATGAAAATCTTACTGTGGAGGAGGTTATATTAAAAATAAGTACTGAGACTGGCAATGCGTTTAGCAAAATCTATAGTTACTTTTAGGTTAGATCAAATTCCAGATATAATCGGAAATTTTTAAAGAAATTTCCCAAGAGAAATTTAGCGAAATTAAATTAATAAATTTTGATAAAAGTAAAATTTTGATGAAAGTATAAAGTCAACTATTCAAAACTCAGTAATTTCAAGCGATCATTCTTTAAATTATATAAAAAAAAATCGCTGTGCTGTGCGAACGATCGCCTAAAACCCTAACGCCCAAAAACTAAAATGAACGAATGCCCAAAACAAATTTTGGGCGATAGTTCATTTCACATTTTGGGCAGGCATTTTTTTTTTGGGTGATCGTTCATAATGAACAATCGCCCAAGCTTCCAAAAATGTAGAAACAAATGTAATAGTATGTTATGAACAAACGCCCAAAATTTTTTATTTTATTTTGCTTAATTTTAGTAAGTTCTCTGTTAATGAGATAACAACAAGCACAGCCAACAACGGTAGCAGATTTGTTATTTTGAACTGAAGTTACAGCTCGATTCATTTTTGGCAGTACGAGTATATCGGTCAACAGCATGATACAATTATAAGGTAGGGTAAGGAGATTCACCACACAGACCTCGAATGCCAAAATGTATTTTTGCATTGCCACTTTTCTGTATTACTAAAAAGTGTGGGACATATAATAAGAGAGGGAATTATTTGTAGGATAAATAGGATAATTAAGGACAAATGTATTTACAATGAAATAAATCGCTGTTTTGTGATTTGAAAGCTTTGTTTTCAGTAAATTGTTATTGCTCAGCTTTTTGTGTTCCCTTGAAAGGACTTTGACCGAGCTTCTTTTGATGAATTGTGTTGTGTATGTTGTGAAATGTTCAAACACAAATGATCGAGAACTGGGCCTGCAAGTCTTAGGCCGACTCCGAACGGCTTATGTTCTCAAGAAGCTTTTCATGGCAGTTTTTACTCTCTGAGGTTTGCCATTATCTGCAGAGAGGTGACGGCCGAACGGAAAAATTGATTCAATTGAAATTTTATGTTCACACCTTTTTACTAAAAAATTTTATTATAATGTGTGCTACAAATCTAATAAATCATTTTTTTTATTGTCGTCTGACAAAGAATCTGTTGAGCATAAATGAAAAATATGTGTTTGCAAATTGAAAACTGCTTTTATTTTATCTTTATAATTTTTGTTTATATAATCTGTTGGAACTTTAAAAAAATGTTTTTTTTGTTCCACGTTATATAGAAATTTTTAAATTTGCTATATATCACTACCTTAATATAGAAAGGCCCCAGCTAATTTTTTTTACATTATAGAAGAAACAAACTTGATAAAAACAAAGTTCTGCCATTTCTACAGTATAACAATTGTTACATAATAACATCACTAATAGATTTTAATAAAAAAATTCGTTAACAGAAAAAATCGAAATTATAGAACTTAATTTTTTATAAAATTTTTTTCCTTCCCCTATTAAGTTAAGGACTTTTGAGCTAGGGCGTTTGTATATTAAGGTAGGAAAATATATATATATTTGCTTAATATAACCGCAAATAAAAAATAAAAAAAAACAACAAGCGCACTCCTGTATAAGAGAACGAAATTATTTTGAATGGCCTATGGCGAATTGAATAAATCTCAAAATAGACTTCAAAACTTTTTTAATAATATAATTTACTGTAAAATAATGTACAATAATGTTATGTATCGAAGTGAAATATCAATATATGTAGTATGTTAAAAAAACCCAATGAAATCATCTGAAAAAAGGAATCAAAGCGATATTTTATCAAAATTATCACCTGCCGAATGTGTTTCAACATACCAATTTTCGACAAATTGTCGAACATCGAAGCTTACGAAGTTATAACACGCCATCATAGTTAAGTAATTCAACAAAAACACTAAGAACATAAATGGATTTTTCATCGATATTTTTTTAAGATATGGCATCACCGTATTTTATAATTTTGACATTCCAGGTCGGTGTGGTGAATCTCCAACAGTAAATGTGTTTGTTAGTAATTTCTGGTTTTTACGTGTTTTCAAATACATGTCAATTTTTTTTTTCATGTTTTCTGTTAACAAATTCATTATTGCGCACATCTTGTACTAGAATTGTTTTTTACCTGAATAATTTATAATATGTAATTTGATAAATGCAAGTTTCTGTAATAAAATCATAATTTATAAACACCGTATTCGTTTCTTACTCAGGGTCTCAGTTTCATTCAACAAAGTTTTTGGGCGATAATTTATCTGATAATTTTTGAGCAATCGTTTATATTGAAAAATCGCCCAAAAAACAATTTTTGGAAATCGTTCATTTCAATTTTTTGGGCGATTGTTCATTGTGAACGACTCTCCAAAATGTGTGAAATGAACTATCGCGCAAACATTTTTTGGGTGATCGATCATTTTTTTGTTTTTGGGCGTTAGGGTTTTGGGCGACCATTCGCACAGCCAAAAAAATCAGTTTATATACAGAAAGATTAAGAACAAATTGCAATGAATAAAAAAATTCTAATACCTTTATTTTGTCTATAAGTTTTTTTTCATCACCCAGAATTTGTAACCAAATCCGGTTTTGAAGATACTTTTACAAGACCTGCTTTGTTAAGTTTCTTTATATTCTGCTCAATATGGTAGTCGATCTCAGTTTCTGTTGTCTGAAATTTAATCAAATTTACCAGTTGGGGTAGTGAATCTTTTGCAATATTGCTGCGAATTGTCTCAAAAAATCCTATGTAATGATGCAGGTTATGTCTGAAATTCCAATTAAATATAAAAGAAGTTTATCGAAAACTTAATAGACACACTCACATCATTAGCAATATAGGCCCCAGCAGCTCATTTGTTTTGTACAAATGGTGCACATATGCACGTGTATGTTTTCGGCATGTCAAACAAATGCAATTGTCAATAAATGGTTTTAACTCCTCTTTTAACCTTCAGGGAAAATTAAATAATATATAGTTGAATAACAGGTCATTCAAATTTTGGCGTTACTTTTCATCTGTCAAATCCAGAAATGCGCTTTCTGTTTTAGTATTTGCACTCAAGTCAAAGTTGTATATTAATGCTTTGAAATTTATTGCTGCACAATAAGCATACGATGAATCAAACATATCCACACCCAAACTGATAAGCTCTAAGATTGCAAGAGGTGTATAAGCGCCTAGCATCATTTTTGGTTTAGCATCACCAAGCTCTTTAAGGGAATACTTCATTACAGCTAATAACTCTTCCAAATCAATCTCAGTTGCACTCAGTCCGTAGTTGTGAAAACCTTCAAACAAGAAACCACTGAATATATGCTCTGTTTTGGACAAAGCATGCTGTATAGATTCCGATCGTGCATAGTTATTGTATCCACCAACAATGGGAGCTAAATACAAAATAAAAATTTAAAATAATAACATTTTTTTTTATTTATTTTACCGAATAGCGCTGTTTTCTTAAGATTATCGGAATTTTTATGACGCTCATAACAATAATCCATAAATTGTGTACTGCGGTCCACTGACTTCTGTACACGTTTTTTTGAGCTCTCGAGATTTGTATCAGCATCGCATAGACCTTGGTATATATCGGGCTTAAAAATTTCAACAAGATCCATGTACCTTCAAGAATAGACATATAAAAACAGCTGTCGCATATTCATTCTTCTTTAAGAAATTTACTTTCTAACAGTAAGGTGTTCCTTGCCCCGCCTAGTAAACAAAGGCACCATATCCTTATCGTTCATACCGCTTGGCATTGTTTCGCATGGATCACGTATCGTAAGCATGTTTGGATAGTTCTTAAATCCTACATAATCAGCTAACTTCCCTTTGTACAAGGCCAAGGCATCAGTCATATGATCCATTGTAGCTAGAGACATTTGTAGAACTTGGTCGTCTTTAGTTACCTGATCGAAAACATCACGGCTAAGGCATGGAATGCTACCTCCCTTTAGTAAAAAAAAAAAATTAATTATATACAAATACTATGAGCTGCAGTGTTTTTTTACCTTCGTGGTCTGTAGTAGCAACGGCGTACTAAATTGCTTTCCAGTTTCCGAGTGTACCAGTTTACCTAGTCGTCCTGAAGATTTGCTTATATTTTCTATAATAAAGTTCATTTTATAAACTTTGTAAATTCTTGCGGAATGCACGCTTTTCCTTTTGACGTTTTCTACTACACAAACATCTCAACGAATACACAACGTCAACAAACAAGATAATTATAGAAATGAAAACAGTGAAATGCACAGTAAATGTAAAAGATTCTATGAGACTCTAACCCAGCGTCTACACCAGAAAATTTGTCTTAACAATCCCAGTACACTCACACATTTTTTACTAACACACTCCCACTCACACTCTTTCGCTCAATTGTCAGGCAGACAATTGAGCTGACAACGATTTCACGTATGCTGACAATTTTTGATGTTTCCTTGGAAAAAAATGCTGACAAATGTTAAAAAACTAGAAAAAAGCACTTCGAAACAGAAACGCAGTGTGAAAGTTAAGTTTTCCGCACAAAATTTAATTTTTTCGTTGGCCAACAGAGGCTAGTGCAACGCAAATTTCTTGCATCTTTCGCTGGCCAACGTCCTCCAAGTGCCATCACCACCAGTACAAATCAGCGCAGTGCAAATTTCCTGCTTCTTTCGCTGGCCAACGGTCTCCAACTGCCACCACCAGTAGCATAAGTAAGTTATGCTAATAAGTGTTTGATTAAATAACAATTTAATAAGTGTTTAACAATTTAATAGTAGTGTCATTTTTGTTAACATCCTCGAAGTGCCACCACCAGCAACAGAAGCAAGTGCAACAAAAGGAGCAAGAAAAATGCGTTGCACATTCTGTGTTGTTGGTGGTGGCACTTGGAGGATGTTAACAAAAATTAACGCTACACTTACTTGTGCTGCTTGTGGTGGCACTTAGAGATCTTTGGCCATCGAAAAAAATTAAATTTTGTGCATAAAACCATACTTTCTGATCTCACAACGTTCACATCGAAAAACATATATGCAAACCAAAAACAGAGCTTTTACATTATTTCTTATTTTTTTTTTTTTCTATTTGCTTTCAAAGGAAACGTTCAATAACGAAACAAATGTCATTTATTGTCTTGCCCACCATAATCATAATCAATCATAATCAGACAATTTCCTTGCAGTTGACAATAATTTGAAAACTAGTACAGATTGTGAAATATTTATGACAATTACCTGGTGTAGACACAGCGTGAGGGGACGACCTACATCAAATATTTATTAAAATAAAAATTTAAATATAAGGTCTGCTCCCGTACTTGAACATTCGCACGATACGTGATATTTTCTGCGATTTCCTATTCCCGTACCCAAAAAATTTTCAAACGAGAGCGAATATGAAAAATCCAGTTCTTTTCAAATGTTGCTATTTCCGCTACATAAATTTGGCGTAGCAGAAATTCGCAAGCTGTTATGTTTTGACAAGTGATGTCAAACTAGAGTAACAGTCATTAAAACATTTATTCTTTTGAACCGACATTTGTCCAAAATTTTTACAAAAGAAATAAACGTTTTCGATGTTTCATCAAAAATTGTAACTTTCTCGCAAATAGAGCATTTTTTCGCTTACTCTCTGAAAATTTTTAACTAGCGAATTCCTGCTACAAAAGTACGGGAACAGACATATTTTCATTTGGTTTCGTTCTGTTTGTTTTAAATTTATCGGGCAAATTCAGATCTTAATACTTAATATATCGGGGAGATTGACAGTGGATTTGAGGAGTACTTTCAATAAAAATAAGAATGCCCGAAGGAAAAATGGATTAATTGATTTGTTTTCAAGTTAGAATTTTTTTTATAAGATCTAAGAAAACTTGCTATATTTTTTTATTGTATCACCAATATTGGTCATTAATACCATGTTCTCACGGCATCCTGAACAACGTAATTCGGCTCCCATTCGTAATTCGAGGCTGAATTATGTTCCGAATTAAGTAATTCGGCATGCAAAATTTGACAAGCGAATTACCTCATTTGAAAGTAATTCAGTTTGAATTAACATCCGAATTACGAAGAAATCGGTTTCGTCTCTAATTTTTATCGAAAATTAATCGAAAACCACAAGCAAAACACAAGAAGAAATAAAAACAAGACAAAACCAATAGTTAAATTCTCAAAGTCAGCATACAGAGTATTATTGCTTAAAAAAATAAATAATATAATAAACAAATATTTATTATGCACATTTTTTCCCATTCTCGTTCTCCCCAACAAATCAAGTAAAATTAAAATAAAATACACAAAGAACAGTTGTTAAACCGAATTACGACTGCTTCGTGAGAACAGGGTAATTCACATTCTTCATTCATAGGCCGAATTACTTAATTCAGATTGCCGTGAGAACATGCTATAAGGTATTATCTAAAAAATAATTTAAAAAGCTTTCACATAAATTTTAAATGTATTAAATCCGTTGAGAAATTAAAGTTTTACAGCTATTTTTATCTTAAAGCAAAATATTTGCTTACATAAAACTGTAACTTTCTCAAAATGACCGTTATTAGCATGGATTATAGAAAGTATGTTATAAAAGCTCAAAAATTTATCTTTCATTTGGTATATAATATATATGATTTAAATAATTTTTTATGGTATTTTTTTCTTATGATGAAATGATTTGCCCTTGTATAGAATGTTGATATTTCAAGAGGCATAATTGAAGATGAATGGAAACACAAATTTTACTTTTGGTGGATTTACTTTTTTTCGTGGTCCATTTTGATTATATGTATCAAGACCTTCTAATTCCAAATCCGGAAAATTTCAAGCCACTCTCTAGTCGTTTAGAAGTTATAAAAGTTGGAAAGTCCAAAGTTGGAAAAATTGGCCTAAAATACTTGTCATTTGTTTTCAATTTTCCTGCAAAGCATTTTCTAAGCACTATAGCTATAACTAAGCAAAATAAAGGACAATCTGTTCTGTTATTTATTTAACGAGCTATTAATCGTTAAAATCTGTGCATTACGTTTGAAAATATATCATTTTACATATTATGCACACTTGACGGTTCACCCTTTTACGAAATAACCAAAACATGAATATTTTTTATAAAAAACCTTTTATAATATATTTATATATATATTTTTAATTAAACTTTTTAATTGTTTAATATATTTATGTATATTATATTTTAATTAAAATGTTTGGAGCTTCATTGCGTTGCATTAAATTACAATGTACATTTTTGACATAGACAGGAAATTTCAGTGACAGTGAATTTTGTCAGAAAGGGGGATAAAAGTGATGTTTTTGTTGTGCTTTTGTGGATTTTTCCGGGATTTTGCAATTTTATACAAGAAGCAACATTGGTTTCATGTTTCGACGACATTTTTAAATGAACTTGTGCTCGCACATGTGAACGATGAAGTTGTTTAGTGGCTTGTTTATATTAAAAGAAACACTTTTATTATTATTATAAACGATCATTTATTCCTCAATAGATTCTTACTAAGAACTGATTAGTTAAGCGTCATATGGACGACTGGCTTTTGACATTATTGAGAGAGACTATTTAGCCCATGATCATAGCGGAATAATATGTACACTAAAAGAAGTAAATAAAACAACTTCACTTCTCAGCCAGCCTTTACTACATATTTATTAGCTTGCAGCTAATATCGAACTTTTTCGAAGACAATATATATTCTCTATTGCAAGTGATTACTGGCACGTGTGTCCTTAGTGTAAGCGAGTTTTTATATGAAAAATATTGTTAAGTGGATATAGGGATGCCAAAAAATCACCTAATAGCATCATTGTGCTTTAACATTGTGAAAGATAGTTTTTTGTCATATATAACTCTAAAGAGGCTTTCGCTGTTTATGGCATAATTTCTTACAATTAATTGATTCTTCATCGCGAATGACATATCATTATATATTTAAAAATAAGGGAACATCGCAATGATGTCAACATTTGGTTCCTTCCTGCAGCATAAGGCCCGGCACAAATTCTTCTATGATACTTGTCGATAGTACTAAAGTTTAATTTGTAAATTAAATATTTTTTCTTAAGTATGGACGACTGGCTTTTGCCATTATTGAGAGAGACTATTTAGCCCATGATCATAGCGGAATAATATGTACACTAAAATAAGTAAATAAAACAACTTCACTTCTCAGCCAGCCTTTACTACATATTTATTAGCTTGCAGCTAATATCGAACTTTTTCGAAGACAATATATATTCTCTATTGCAAGTGATTACTGGCACGTGTGTCCTTTGTGTAAGCGATTTTTTATATGAAAAATATTGTTAAGTGGATATAGGGATGCCAAAAAATCACCTAATAGCATCATTGTGTTTTAACATTGTGAAAGTTAGTTTTTTGTCATATATAACTCTAAAGAGGCTTTCGCTGTTTATGGCATAATTTCTTACAATTAATTGATTCTTCATCGCGAATGACATATCATTATATATTTAAAAATAATGGAACATCGCAATGATGTCAACATTTGGTTCCTTCCTGCAGCATAAGGCCCGGCACAAATTCTTCTATGATACTTGTCGATAGTACTAAAGTTTAATTTGTAAATTAAATATTTTTTCTTTAACTAAGATTTTCACTTTTAGTCTTATGAATTTTAAATTTATTTGACAATGATAATGTGATCCAATACCTTTCTTATTTCACACCGATCGGATAAGTTCGACATTACACACCGGATAAGTGATGTAAAAATGTATTAATGTATTTCAAAGTTTTTTAGTATGTACCTAGTATTCATTTCAGGTCTGCTTTTTTTTTGCAGAAAAGATATTGCATTTCTCAGCTCTAGATCTATTACAATTTGTTATCTCTCAAATGCCTTCATCCTTATTTTTGCAACAGGAATGCTGGATATAAATAAGTAATGCAACAAAAGAAAACAAGAAATTCCCACTCCATTTTGTTATTGATTTTTAATTATGTGCTGTCAAATCGCTCCCACACATCTTCCGATTTGCACCAGGGTTGGATTTTTCAGTACAATTTTATTATAAAAAGTACGTAAGTATCACGAAGACATGTTTAGTACATTTTCAAACACTTGATCTTATCGTATCGACTTTGCTTTTTTTTTAATTTCATAAACTTTTCAGTGCATTTTTGCAACCATGCTTACAACACATTCAAAAGCGTTAACTTTTTTCTCACGAGTGGCGATCGGGAGTTGTCAAATCAATACAAAGTTTAACTTTTCATCTGTTTTGCTGCTTCTTCGTTTTCTCATTTCAATGTGTTTTTGACAAGTCCAAATCGCCAACAGAACTGTCACTCCTACCTTGTAAATCATTATATCATGCTGCCACCCTGATCAGTTGTACTATTTTATTTTTCAATGACATGTTCGTCTCTTGCATATTTTGGGAAAAAGTGAAAACTATTACAAATGAATTCAATGAACCACTTTTTTCTAACATTTACAGAATTTTACAGGGGGTTTTATCAATTTCACAATCTTCAGCAAATGTTGAAATAATATTTTCGATCCAAAATTTAATCAAAAGATTCTTCTTTAATTTAAACAAAAGATTAAAGAAGAAAAAAAATAGTACAATATGAGGGCGAAAAGTACAATTTTTATTTCGGTTTGGTACAATTTCGGAAAAGTCATTTCCCATCCCTGATTTGCACTATTTTTTAACTCAGTCGCTCACACGTCGTTAAAGTGAAAAGAATGTTGGAAAGTTTGGGGTGGAATTTTTAATTATTTCGAGTGTATTATTCTTATTTGTATCTGCTATCTTTCTTACTCCTCAAAAAGTTGTTGCTTTTTATGCGAGAAAGGTAGAGGTACACATGTGTGTCTTAATTGTGTTTAGTATTTAAATTTGCTTTTTAATTAAGTTTATAATTAAAATTAATTAAAAAATTTGATGAAAGGTATAAATATGTACCAGACACAAAAACTGATGTTCTGTTTCTAATGTTTGAGTTGTGAAGGTAAATTCTGATTTTGATTGTAAATTTCGGAAAAATATTTTAAAATGAAAACAAACTAAAAGTTTATTTTGCTCAGTATTTTAAAAAAACACGCTTAATTAATTAATCATCACTTAATTGATCACATAAAGATCAACTGTCGGAACTCTTGGGAAGTGCTCATGATCTTATGAATTAAATATTTGTGTGAATTCAAGCAATAGGTGTGTTTCCGTACTCACTGCGTAACTTGTGGGACACTATTTTCTGTTTCCGTTCTTTCTGTGCAATTAATTAATTAATTAAATTATTAATTAATTAATGAACCTTGAATCTGTACAATTTTTAGCTAACAGCTACTTTGACAGTTCAAGCAAAGGCGGAAAAAGAGTGCTTTTCTCTCAAGTGACTTAACCTATATTAATGCACCTTGAGCGGGTTGGTTATAAACATAGAAATAAAAAATAAGGAAGTGCTCAAGGTTTATTAATACAGGTTAAGTCACTTGAGAGAAGCTCGGTCGAACTGTCAGAATGGATAAAAGGAAATCAAGAAAAAAAAAAAAACCTGAATCTGTACAATTTTTAGCCAAGGTTGATTTATAAGGTTGTCGCAGGGCTGATCGCACTCTCTTCTTAGTACCCATAATTGTCAAAACCAGCCAATTTTGCGAATGACTACGAAAGAAGAACAGATGATAATAGAGAGCACTTGCAGATTTTCTATGAGCTGTCAACTTCGATTTGACAATTATGGGTACTCGCTCTCTCCCTTGCGACAACCTTATAAATCAACCTTGTTTTTAGCTAACAGCCACTTTGACAGTTCGAGCAAAGGCAGAAAAAGAGTGCTTTTCTCTCAAGTGACTTAACATATATTAATGAACATTGGAAGTGCTGTTGTGCTCACATACACTGTACGTGTACTGAGGCATTTTTTCAGATGTCTGTGCCAATGTTCATTAATATAGGTTAAGTCACTTGAGAGAAAAGCACTCTTTTTCTGCCTTTGCTTGAACTGTCAAAGTAACTGTTGCTAAAAATTGTACAGATTCAGGTTTTTTTTTCTTGATTTCCTTTTATCCATTCTGACAGTTCGACCGAGCTTCTCTCAAGTGACTTAACCTGTATTAATAAACCTTGGTCTGTGCCAAGGTTGATTTATAAGGTTGTCGCAGGGCTGATGATAAAAGAGAGCACTTGCAGATTTTCTATATGCTGTCAACTTCGATTTGACAATTATGGGTACTCGCTCTCTCCCTTGCGACAACCTTATAAATGAACCTTGGTCTGTGCTTGAAATTTGTGACATTAGCTCTTGCCTAGCAAAACAAAACAAATTTAAAAGCTATCGGATCTGTCAAAGCACAAGCTTGACTTCAGGGGCGCATTAATTTTTTATGGTGTTATATATTTACAGGGCGCCTTTGCTATTACTGGAGTAAATTAATAATACGTTTTGTTTGTTGTTTCTTATTGGCATTATATATACCATATAGAATTATTCTTTGACTCAGTTCGCTCACATTTAGGCGAAAACATTCAAAAACAAAATTTAGAATTCAAACAAAATTATTAGATAAAACCAAAACTATTTTGCATTAAATATATTATAATTAAATTATTTTGAACAGTTTAGTAATTAAAACGTTGATTGAATTATTAATATCGTCGTTTGGCGTGCAAAATTGCGTATCCGCCACTTGCACTTACACACACACGGTCATAGTAAAATTCCACAGGAGTGCAGGAAAACTGCTTTCTTTTAAATTATACCCTTTTTGCAATATACGCGGTATTGCAAGTGGCTGATACACGGTATTTCGCGCCCAACGACGATACGCAATTCCAATCAGAAAAATTGCGCATAGCTGTACGCAACAACCGAATATGGCCCTGAATGAATGTTTCTGTATTAGTGTGAACATACACCAGTAAGAAAAATGCCTCACTTTTATTCCAGAATGCCACTTCCTTATGTCTTATTTCTATGGTTATAAATCCTTCTAGAGCTGCCAGCTCTTCCTGCGAAACCTTATAATAAAGAAAGTGATAACTTTGGGCAGAGCTGGTAGTCATTAGGTCTGTTTCCGTACTCGATTGTAGTAACTTGCAATGTGCTAGAACGTGCTTCCGTACTTTTTCTAGCTAGAAGAACAAGCATAAAATCGCTCTCTCGATCTCGAAAGTTACTCGAAGTGTGCTAGAAGGAATTTTTTCCAGCTACATAAGAACAAGCATCAAGAAGAACAAGCAAATGCCAATTTGTCGTTTATTTTTTGGTTATGTCGTGCGACAAAAAATAAATGTACAAATTGTTACATATTAATATATATAAAAACATATAAATAAATATAAAATATCAAGTTAAAATTGGCGCCGTTTACTTTTGATAGGCAATCAGCTGTTTTCGTGCTTGAAACTATCTAGAAGTAGTTTCCGTACTTTTGATACTATTCCAAAATTAAATTTTACTCTCATATTAATCTTTACTCGACTTTTACTCGAAAATGTGTACGGAAACAAACCTATTGCTATACTATTTTATTTTTTTCACAAAAACTCAAGTGAACAACGTAAAAACCAACAAATAATTACAATATTTAGGTTTTTCTTTTAAAAAAGTGAATTCATTTTATTAACGGTTATTTTGCAC
Organism: Coremacera marginata; assembly: GCA_914767935.1. NCBI lineage: Eukaryota > Metazoa > Arthropoda > Insecta > Diptera > Sciomyzidae > Coremacera > Coremacera marginata. The sequence continues at coordinate 55,718,150 of OU612047.1, forward strand.
AAACCAGATAGATATTATTTTCAATATATTCTGCGGAACGTTTTCGTCGAATGAGAATAATTTCGAAACTAAAGCTTTTTAATATTTTTTTCACTGCCTTGTCAACAAGGCCGATTTGATTTTATTTTTTTTAAGTTTGCCTTGAGTATTTTATACGTTGATAGCAAACGGAACAAGAATTCATTCATGTCTGTGGTCAACTTATATTAATCCAGGTACTATAAGACGCGACTGCGTTGCCGACTTTTGGGAGTCTAATGTCAATATCAAGTAATGCAAACCCTAACAAAAACAAATTGAGAATTTTTGATTTTTAGAGAAAATTTAGGTGTGCAAGGTGTTCATACATACAACTTTTTTCAGCACCACGGAATCCACTCAAGCGGAAACAGTGTGTTGAGAGCTGTGGCGTGACCTTGGGTGACAATTCCAAGGAATTCGGAAAACATTTCAAGAAAGCGGATTTGATAAATGCACCTGGAGACCCACTAGATAAGCGAGCTCGGCTTATGCAGAGCGCAGTGCCTTGAGTGATCGTGCAGAAGTGGGCGAGGGTGAAGAGCTAGTTGATTACAGCACACAAACTTGGTATCTAGTTTTATCATTGAATATGTTAAATTGTGAGCATTTTAACTTTTTCGACCATAACATTGTAGTGAAATATTAATAAACTCCTGCCATGCCCTGCATATTAAAAAAAATAATTGTTTAAGGGAAAACACTCACTTTGACTGCTGACAGCTATTGCTTTGTTTTGTTTTCTTTCTTAGTGCTGTTTCCGATATAAACTCGAAATATCGTAAAAAAGCGATGACATTTTCTCTATTACCAATCTTTGGAAAGATACAGAACTCCATTTTTTGGACAGAATAGATTGCCACTTACGTCTGCACATATTTTTGTGGTTAAACGCATGGTGGAATAAATATAAGGTGTTCTCATCCGGAAAATCAGAAAAAATAGGCTGCCTTATTTTGACATTTTCATAGAATGAAACATCAAACTATGTATGAAACTTGTCAAAATAAGGCAGCATGTCAAAAAATAGATTGAGAAATGTCATGGGATGAGAACAAATTATAATTATTACACCATGGTTTTAATGGTTCATATATTTCAGAAAGAAGGTCGTAGTTAGTGCAATTAAAATAGCATTTTTTACAATATTTGGGATAAAGTCGTTTTTCCTTAACGCCGAAAATATATGGCAAAGTTGACTTGAATTAAATACACTTAACTCTCTTTTTACACGGCCTTTTTTTGGTCGATTTTGAAATTACACGTTCACTCACAAATTTTTTTAACACGAATTTTTCGGTATTGCACGATTAAAAAAAATTTTCACCAACAATTTTCATGCTGTATTTAAATATGATCGACTTACACATGTGTGTGCTAGTGACTTTTTTACAACAATAAAACCCAAAGATCCGTAAATAATGAAGAAGTTTCCTCTATTGGATCCAGCTCGACATATGTGCAAGTATATACCTACTGACGATGGGATTTTTCATTAAATTTGTAACAAACGTCACACTTTTGGAAATTTGTGAAATTAATTAGTATTCCTCTTTGGTTTTGTAAAAATATGTCGTAAGAAAATGGCGAATATAAAAAATTTCGGAAAATTTACTTTTTGAGCGCATTTTTGGACCGTAACCGAAAAGCAAATAAAAACAGATGATTGGCTTTCGGAAGATGTTTTAAGGCTTTAATTACGCAGAAAATTAATCTATTTTTGCAAAACCGGTTCAATATAATTTGAGGTATGATGTCTGCCATTTCATAAACATCGTTTTGAGAATACGCGTTTAAAGTTTTTCGTTGAACATAGTTCGCTGTTAATAAAGTTATTTATTTTGATATAACTTTTTTATTTCTACGAATTTTGATCAGAAGTGGTATTATATTATTGAGGTAATTGAAAACGCAAAAAACAAAACAATTTTTCCGTTACAAACTAATGCTATAGTAACTTAATTTTTGAAATTCAATAAATTCCATTCTTTTTTATTGAAGTGAATGCAACTTCACAAATATTTGCCTTATCTTATCTTGACGTACACATTTCTTATTTAGCCTGTTCACAGTTTGAATACGTAGGTCTGTTATACTTACGATTTCTTATTTTTACGCCAACTTACGCAATCGTATTTTGCTTTACTGTTGTTTTGCATGCAAACGCCAATACGAAGAGGAGTGTTATTAAAAGTTGGACGTGTTTTCATGTTTTTCGAAACAATATTTGAAGCTCAAGAATAATAAATTTTGATAAAAATTGTCAGCGGCTTTTCATAAATTGCCAATTTTATTGACAAATTTTGTGTTTTGAGCTTCACATTTTGTTTTGATAATTGCATTAATTTTTAATTGTATTAATTAAAAAAAAAATAACGTATTTATTTGAATACTAAATATTAATCAAATAAGCTAATCCAAAAATTCATGTGAATTCAAACTTTTATGCATTGATCAGTTTAATTCAAATTAAGAATTCTAAAATTTATGAAGTATTTAAAGCTTTGCTAGCGACTTTTTAGGTTTATTTTAGTGTATTTTAGTTTTCTGAACGAATAAAGGAAAATCCATATTCTGTCAGTTATCAATTTAATTTATTTTCAGGTACTGGCAACTCTATTATGATGTCGTGCTTGCTGTCATCACTTTAGCGCCTCTTCTTTTTTAAATTTAAAAAATAGATTTAATTTAAGAAAGAACTCATTCTATTTTACACAGTAAGAAAATATCTTAACTACCGCACACGAAGAAGAAAGCAAGTTAAGAATTAAGATATAAAAAAACAGGGTGTGAAAAGTTGTGTGTTGAGTGGATTTACCGCCAAAGAATATCTGCGCGCTCTCGGCAACATGCGAAATATTTGAGAGCATTTTCGATTTTGCTTGAGTTAAATAATGCCAAAATAATAATAATAAAAAAGAGGAATAACAAGAAGACACAAAAACTAAAGCAGCCAGCAAAACGAGCGGCCAAACCGACCCGACCAGCATTAGCAGTGAACATTTGTATTTGGAATCGACCGTGTGGAGGTAGCAGCAAACAGCAAACATCATAGGGTTAAATATTTTAAAATAAATTTCTATTTGAGCAACAACAACAAGAACGCAGCAACTAAAACATCCCGAAGACGGAGACGCAAAGTGTACAGCAAATACGTGCACACACACCCAGCTGAACACACGTTTTTCCTTGACTGGCACAAGTTGAAGCAGGAGAAGACGACGCAGCGAAAAAGGAGCAGAAAAGTAGATGCATAGACAGACGCACTAACATTGTATAAAATCGTTCGTTTCTTCGACTGCCTCGTTGTTGGCGTCGCTGCTGTAAAACTTGTATTTAAAAAACATAAAATAATAAATCCTGCTGCGGTGTCGAAAAAAAAATTATTGTACTAGTAAATTATTGGAAAACTTGATATTCAGTGTGTTGTTATTGTTTTAAGTGAAGTGAGGCAGGCAGACGAATGGTGGATAATTCGTCGAAGTGCTGTACTAGAAAAATTATTAATGAAGAAATAAAAAAGAAAAAGAGACCGACCGACCAACCACATTCGGAGAAAGGCAGAGAAAATCAAGAATATTAAATTATATTGCGAGGAAAATCTAGTGAAAATTTGTGAACGCAGGCAACTATTTTTGAAAAAGGAAAATTATCATTTGTAGTTAGTGGAGGAAAAGTGCAATTGCCAGAAATAAAGTGAAGAATAAATTAAAAGATATATATGTATATAAAAGTTATATATACATAGAGAAAATAAAAAAAATATTGTACATAAATATATAAGGAGTTAAACTATCCCTAACGCGAAATAAAAAACAAAGTAACTTCATAAGGAAAATAATGTGCCATATAATCATTTACAAAAGAGAAAACAAACCGTGAAACTCGCATAAAAAAGCTTTATATCTCATTAAGCTGAAAATACACATTTAAAAAAAAACAAATCAACAGTATTATTATTTCATAAAAAACAGTCTGCTTCCAAAAATCGCAACAATATGTCCTGCATTTCCAGCAACTTTAGCTCGTTCTTCCTGGACTCACTTAATGATCCATCGGAATTCGCGAAATATCTAAGCAATGGCGAGAATAAGTGTTCGCCTTTCGAGGACTTCCAAGTATTCGGCTCGGCAGGAACAAACTATAATAGCAACAGCCAACAACAGCAGCAGCAACAAAATTTCAATGGCAGCAGCGGCTTGCCAGCCCATTATAACAATAATATGCCTGCGAACAGCATTAGCAGCAATGTCGCCAGCAGCAGTGTTGTTGTAGGCGCCGCTGCTGCTGTCAACTTAGCATGTGGTCAGAACCATAATAATAGCGAAATGTTTGATAGTAGCATAGAAACCAATAATTTTAATCAACAACAACAACAACACACTCACCCACCCTCACAACAACAACAACAGCAGCAGAATACTGGCCATCCACCCACTTCCAGCTTCCCGCACAACAATCATCATCTTCCGCTACCGGCTCATCATCCACATGCCCATCCACAACCGCATACACTCCAACAAAATCATCAGACAGTCAATCAACCACAAGGCTACGCCAGTCCCTTGCAACGTTGGAGTTCCGCCAACACGCATCATACGACAGCAACTGCGGCAAATCTGCCAGCCAGCGCCGCAGGTGCTCAACACTTCGATGGTTCCTTTGAGTTTCTCAAGTACTTGCGACACTCCAATGACTTCAGCGGCAGCGGCAACGTTACAGGCAGTAACATCAACATCAGTGCAGAAAATGTCACAACAACCGCAATCGCTGCCACTGCCGCCAGTCAGTCGGCAGCAAGTCTTATAGATTTGGACACGATCACATCAATGAAACCGCGTTCTGCACGTAAAGCCGCGGCTTTACTGTCTTCCGCCACACGTGCCGTTGCCGCACTGGACACCACTCTAGACGTCTTCGATCATGATGACTCCAAACACACTATCTTCGATCTACAGCATCACATTACAAACAGTTCTAATTCCAACGAGGAATCATCAATGGATGTGTCTAATCTGGCTTTCCCTAATTCCCTTTTAAATGCTTCCAACTCGAATACTTCTTCAGAAGGTGCTGCTGCTGGTAGCGCCGATTTCTCTAATCTTAATGCAACTGCCTCGAATGCACCAAAGCCGTTGGTTAATTTCACCATCAAGGAGAACTTCGAAGTGCATCCAGCGCACAAAGTAGAGGAGGGCATCTTTCAGCATATGAATAAATTACCGACAAAGAAGAAGGAGAACCTCAAGCAGTTGGGCGTGCGTTTCACAGGACAAATGACGCTGGCGGATAAATCGATAGTTGTGGAGAACTTTATTAAATTCTGTCAAGTATGTATGCGTAGTTTTCATACAGAAATTTCAATTTAAAATATTTATATTCGTATATATTGTAGAATATCCTATATACATGTTGTGGGTTGGGTGTCAGTAAAAGGGAAGGGGTGGTGAGGAGTTTTACTGGCTGTACATGTACCCGCATACACTTACACAGCTACACATATCATTATAAATTGTAATAAAAGCAGCAACAACATCGCAGCATGTATGTTGTAATATAATATAATGTAATATGTTTGGGTAATGTAGCAGTGGTGGTTAGATTGTTGTTGTTGCTGCCGCTGGTGTTTATGGAATAACATCTAACCCAAGTTTAGTGTTGGAGTGAGCTCCAAACGACATTACAAAACTCAGTCCTTAGACAGAGTCGTTGTTCACATGTCCTTCACCCAATCACAGTCTAAAGCCACCCAACCCCAAATTAAAGAGCAAAGGCAGCATTCGCTTTCAATGATGACATCTACCTAATCTAACTTACTAATGTACTAACACATTCATGCAGGCTTTTATGCAGCAGCACTCATACAATGATCATGATTTTAGGAGTTCACTGTATCTACGCATGCACCAATTCTTAATGTACCGATATTTTGCATGAACTGCAACATCGTCATTAGTATCAGCAGAATAATGTTATAATGACAAATAAGTATTAAATTTTTTCTATCTACAAGAAAAAACTTGCATAATCAAGAATACTTATTATAGAGAAAATATGGGCAAATCCCAAAAATGGTCAAGCACAAATTGGGTTAATTTTAGTATATTATTTTTTTTTATTTTATTTATATATTTATTTATTGAAGCTATACATTATTAGTACACTTAGATCTATTTTCTCTTATAGTACAATATGATATAAATAACTTAACTATTATCTTGGAGAAATATTCAAATATTTTTATTTAAGCAATTTATACATTAATTCATTTACCATGATGATCAAATCGCCCAGAGTGTTTCACAAATGTAGTTTTTCTTTTAAGAAAATGTTTAGTAAGTGTTTCGTAAATGTTTTTGTTTTTTATTTAACCATTTTTTATTAAAAATGGTAGATATTGGCTAAAGATAATAATGAAATGATTGAGGGTAGGAAAGAACAACATATTAAATTTGTTTCTTAACTACTAAATTACTTGATAACTTAGTTACTTACTTTAAATTTTTTTTATAAATTTGAGTTGAATAAAAATTGTTTTGTTTTTTTTTTATAATATACCAATAGAAAGCTTTGGGATAATATACACTCAAATATATCTCTGAAAAATATATACCAAATATATCTCTGGATCGCATGAAAAAAATTCGTCCGACACGCTGGGATTTGCCCATATACTCAATAATTTATACTAGTATCGCCTGTTGTCGAAATTCGGCCATATCAAAATCGATTTTTCTTTTGTTTTTTTGGAACTTATAGCCTGAACAGAATAAACGGCGTCAGCGACGCTCTCTATCGCAGCGTCATCTCGAAATAAACCACCAAGTATTCAACAAAATAAATAATTATATATGTATGTATTAGCGCCCCTTTCACATTGGTCAAGAATTGAATTAAATTTTCAGAGTTTGTGGGCAATTCGCCGCAAATCGGAAGCGACGAAAGGGAGAAAAATGTACGGTACCAATGTCTCTGTACCGTCAACTTTTTCGTGTTCCCTTTTGTTCTCACTTTCATTGCTTTCAATTCTTGACCAATGTGAAAGGGGTCTATATGAATTATATATGTATTATATTTCTGTTGTCGAAATTCGGCCATATCAAAATCGATTTTTCTTTTGTTTTTTTGGAACTCATAGCCTGAACAGAATAAACGGCGTCAGCGAAGCTCTCTGTCGCAGCGTCATCTCGAAATAAACCAAGTATTCAACAAAATAAATAATAATATATGTATTATATGAAGCAAGAAGCAGTTTAACAGTTTTTTTTTGACGCTGACGCGGTGGCAAGTTCATTCTGTTCAGCAGTGTTGCTAACTTTTCAATTCTAAAATCCACAAAAAAGGCGAAAAAATGTGATTTTAAAAAGGGAAGTTTTTGGTTGGCCACAAAAATAAAATACTTAAGTTTAAATGGTCAGGTCTCCATCTTGAATCAAAACTTGTGAGTGAAAGTTATATAGTTTAACGGCCTTATTCTGTATCCCTATCCGACACTCGTTTCGTTCAAAACACTGCTCGTTTGATATATTTCGAACAGAATCGTCTAACGATAACAGCAGATCAGCTGACGAACGATGACGTAAAACACAGAAATATGTGAAATCTGTATCTCTATCAGTCAACCAAATCACGAGGAGAAACGTCAAAACCAATTGTCATTATGTTCGTTGATAAATGTTTTGTTGAAAATAGATAAAACAACAAAAAAAGGTAGCTGACGTTGGCTCGATAAAGGTACAGCGCCCTGTGTAGTGGCCAAAAGCTCTTGAAAATATATGTACTTACTCAGCGTCTGCTAGCTCCAGAACATTTGTGCTGTCTCACAGTCTTTGCTGTGCTACGAAACACAAAATTATATTTAGGCTATTCACAGTTTAAGGTTTAAGCGTATTTATAGCATTTGTTATTTTTGAAACTGAACACCTCAGTATGTGTTTGCCGTATTCAATGATTTTGCAACGCTGTTATATGTGCTGTAGATAGGGCATACAAATACGAGACACAAAAAACACGTCAAGGGCTACTTTTATTTACGCGTGTTTGCGTATTTGCGTTTGCATGCAAAACAAGAACGCTTACGCAAAATACGCAGAAACATACGCTTACGTAAGTTGGCGTTAAAATAACAAATCGTAAATTAAACAGGTCTGCATACTTAAACTGTGAATAGCCTAATAATCCCATTTATTGTAAAACACAAATCAAATATAAACAAGAACAACTGTCTTTAAAGATAAAAAAACCGAACAAAGGTACTGCCAGCAAATGCGATCTTGCAATGCTGAATTTGGCAACTGTTTGCGTATAACAGTTTGAATAAACGTAAGAAGCGTAAGCTTACCGTGAGGGTTGGCGAGCAAGTTCGTTAGAGATACAGATTTCAATTAGAACACAACATCGTTCGCCTTTCACTCATTCGTTGGGTCGCTCGTTAGAGATAGGAAATGATGCTGTAAGTGTTTGCTTTAACTCATTAAGGGTCAGTGTTTCGGTACGAGTTCAAAGTCTAGTCACATTAAACCGAGTTTAACTCACCAAAATTTAACTTTTAAACTCAAAAAAGAAAAGAAGACAAAAAAGAAACACATCACCTGTTAGATTAAGTCAATTTAACTTTTACGAATGCTATCAAATTAAACCGAGTTTAAACGTTCATTTTGGTAAGTAAAGTTTGGTTTAATTTGACTTAAAGTTTAAACTCGTACTGAAAAACTGGCCCCCTAAGTCAGGAAAAAGCACAATTTTCATACGATGTTTGAGATTTATTTTCTAAAAATTTCAAACACACCTATTCTACTATTTTTGAGATCGCTCTTTCGATTGATGGAGTCAGATTCGCATAATAACGAACTTTAAAAACGTAACTTCGAAGCTTTAAATACCAATATGATAATAATATAAATAAAAAAATTAAAATGTTTTCGTTTTTTTTTGTGAATCTTTTTCGCATCAATAAAGTTACTGAATCGATGCCAAACCACAAATTAAAAGTGCACAAAATATCTAAACTATAACTAGGAATATTTTTTTTGCTTTGAATCTAAGCTCAAATTCGTAATAAGCCATCTCTAAAACCACCCTATACATATTTTTTCGTAATTTTGAAGCATTTTATGAAATTTGGTCGGCAATATTGGATCCGCCATCTTGAATTTTATAAATCTAACCTATTGCTAGTAATAAAAATATCAACTTTTTTAAAGTGGAGCAACCAGTGTTGGATCAGTTGAGTTCGACTGACTATGTCGTTTAGTCAAAAATTAAAATTTTATAATCATACATTTATTGTAGTGTCTTTTTTAAAACATACTTAGTAAAGGATTTTACAGATTTAAGACAAACTTAAATCTTAACTTTGCTTTTTATTTTTGCCTAAAAAATTAAAATCAAAAATTACCGGTTATTTTGTGCTCAAAAAATATTTTTGCCTTAAAAAATAGAAATCAAGAATTACCGGTTATTTTGTGCTCAAAAAATATCGGGAAAATTTTGCCATTTCTTTTTGACTAAAAAAAATAAAAATCAAAAATGACAGTTTATTTTGTGCTCAAAAAATATCGGGCAAATTTTGCCTTTATTATTTTTGACTTAAAAAAATAAAAATCAAAAATATTCGGTGTTTTTTTTGCTCAAAATTATAAAAGTTTAAACATAATTTATTATAAAATGCATACTCGGTACGGTTCCAATCTTCCAAAAATCCTTACAAACTCAATGGTAGCTTTAAAATCGATCTCATTTAAGTTGAGTAGCTTATCAAGAGCTTAATCTAATTTGTATGCATGTAATTCTTAGACTGAGATTGAGAAAATTTTTGTGACGCACTGCTTGAGTTTGATCTTGCTAGATCGATCTCCGAGTATTATCTAATTTTTGTGCATTAGACTCTATGGGTACCATCCTCAAGTTTTGGTTTGAATAAAGCGCTAAATCTCATAGAAGCTACATATATGTAAAAATTTATGGGTGTGCATTCAAAATGGACAAATTGCTCCAGAAATTGACAGCAATTTAAAGTATAGAAAAGTAGAAATACTCTGAACTTTGTTAAGGTTCAGTATTTTTTATAGACTTCTATGTTTATTCGTCAAACTTTAATATTTTTTCTTCATATTTATTCAGAATATAAATTCATTTAAATTCAATCAAGAAAATGACATCGGCTTGAAAGAATGTTTATAGCGGCCTCAGACGTTACGACTTTTCATACGACTTAGCCAAGTCTGAGGCCAAGTCGTATAAGAAAACACAAGTCGTACGTCCAGGTCGTATGAAAATCAAAATAATTTGATGTTTTCTTATGTTGAAGTAAAAGTCTGAATGTGTGAGTGCAAATCGTACGACTTTTAACTCGTTTTCATATACGCAAAGAATTTTTAACAATAAGAATACAGAAACGTAAACATTAGAATAGACATAAAAATCAAAAATTTTCAAAGTACAGAATAACCAAACGATACAATTTTTTTTTTTTTGGGCAAAAAATTATATTAAATTAAGAAAATAATTTTTTCTTGAAATAAAAATATTTTTCTTAATAGAATGGCTGAAAAAAGGAATTTCTTGATTTTCTCGAAGCATTTAAAAATCTTCCTCAGCTCTATGTTTTTTCTGAGTATTTTCTTCTGTTCTTTCTTTAATAACCATAACTGTAACCAAGCCCGCGTTCATTTTCTTCCTCTCTGTCTAAAAACTGTACGCAGACTGAAGTCTGATGAAAAGTAGTATGAAAAAGTCATAACGTATGATGCGAACCTATACTACTACCATACCATAACCATACTACTCGGTAGTATGAAAAGTCGTAACGTCTGAGGCCGCTTTTAAACTTAAAAATCAGGTTCAATTAAAATTGAAAAAGTTGACTTTTGTGAAATTGCTGATGTTTTTTTTTTTTTTAGTAGCAAATAGTTCAATTCCCTGAATAGAATTTTCCGAACAAATCTCTGAATATTAATTCTACTTGAGTCTCGGAACAATTTAGATTTATACCTCAAGCACTTTTATTATCGTTAACCTTCCGTTAGGTGCAGCTGATCTAGTTGATACAAGCGACGATTTTTTTGTTCTAACTTTAGTACTTATATATATTATTACTATAAGCACTTATAAATATTTGAACGATTTTTTAATATATTTTGAATTAAAAATTGTTCTAATTGGTTTAAAAAAATAAAGTAATAATTAATTTTTTTAACTTTACTGTATCTTAATTTCTATAAATTTGATACACCGCGCCTTGTCTCGTTAAAAATACACTGCGCCTAACGGAAGGTTAAAACTTTTTTAAATAGATGCGTACGTATTATTTTTAACATAGTCAACAAATAAGAATATTGAATTTTTTGCCTGCATTTTACGGTATAAATTTCGAAAGGGTTAGAATATTAGTAGCTATAGTGAATCTAGCAAAAAATATTCACACTTAACAAAATACTTGGCGGGAAGAACATTAATTTTCCACACCACATCGTCGCCATTCAATCACCCACCGTTTTCAACACCTTAAACGCTTAAGAACAGCATAATAACAACAAACACAAGAAGAAGGACAAACTCACAAGCAGCGCTCAACTTAAGTCCATCCATAGCCACCCAAAACACACTACACATTCTTAGAAACACATAATAAAGAGCTGGTGTGAGATCGTAGTGTCGGTATAAATTTAAGTTTAAATCGTATACATGCATACATACAGCTGGGGCCAAATAATTAGAAACATCAACGTGTTCCAACTTCATGTGCATTTTAAATTTGCACACAATCTGCCCACGTTGGATAACTTAACAATTGTACTTAGTTTCATTTCAATTTAAATTTTATAAATTAATAGACAAAAGTTCTAATCACCTTGTTTCTAATTAGTTGACCACATCTGTATGTACATATACATGTTAGCATTCCCATATAGTTAGGTGGTCTAACTTTAAGTATTATAAGGGTATAGGAAAGTTGTACCAAATGTGTTTTCATGTCATTTCATTCCCTTGCTCTATTGATTTTTAACATAATCACAAACCCCAAAATATACACACACTGGCTGGCTTACTTTTCTTGTCTGCCATGTGTGATTGCTTGGTGGTGGAGTGTGAAAAATATATGATTAGATCTTGCACAGCGACTTCAACGCAAACCATGCATCTAGTACTCGAAGTTTTTCTTTCATATCGCTCGTTTTCTTCATATCGCGTCATAGTTGAAAACATAAAAATTGAGTTAGTTATGCAGAAAATGATCTATATTATTTTATCGTCGTTGAGCGTGCAATACCGCGTATCAGCCACTTGCAATACCGCGTATATTGCAAAAGGCCAAAATTTAAATTTGGATTTTAATTCGATTTGATTTAATTAATAAAGGGCGGATTTTCCATTAAATGTTGATTTCATTAGAAAAAGCAAGTATCTAATTTCAATAAATGTTTTTAGTTTAGTTTGAAAGCCATTCAATAGTTTAAGTTTAGTTTTTGGTCGTAACGAAATTTTTTGATAGAAGCATGCCTTTTTGGAAATTTCGAGTTTGAGTATTTTTATGAAAAAAATTCCCAAAAACCCAAAAATACAATTTTTGAAAAATTCACAAAAGACATATATTAAGAATAGTTTTGAGCCATTTCGTCCAAAAAATTAAAAAAAAAAACCAAAAACCGGATCAAAAAGTTATAGCTGTTGAAACTTGACTTTTTTTTCAAAAATCCTTAAAGTGCCCTTTTCTGGCATATCGAACACAGAATAAAAAATCATAAAAAATCAAACGCAAAGATTTTGCATATGAAATGACTTCAGTAATTCGAAGAAAGCAGTTTTACTGCACTCCTGTAGAATTTTACTATCACCGAATGTGTGCGCGTGTGTATGTGCAAGTGGCGAATACACGGTATTGCACACCCAACGGCGGTATATAATTGTTGCAGGTCCGTAGCCAGGATTTTTCTTAGGGGGTGTTTGATAAAAACATCTATAAGTAGATATCAGTAAAAAATAAAATGCAGGATATAGAAATTTATCCCAATCAAAACCGTTTTCTTTTAAGATTATTCATGAATGTGCCTTTTGTTTAATGACCATAAGAGTGATAACTAGAGTTTATTCAATTTTTTATCAAATAATTGTGAGTACTAATTTTTGAATTTTGCCTATGTTTTTTTTTTTGAGAAATGGTCCAAATTGAGAATTTTTAATTGTTCCTATAAAGTATAATTGCGAAAATTAACACAAAAAGTAAAAATGTCTACACAAAATTTCACAAATACAACAATACTAGTTTTAAAGGTAACATAAAAATATTTCTTGCAGTTTATCAAAATCAAAATTAAAATAAACTACGAAAAATTAAAACTTTTTTAAATAAGTTCACAGTTTCAAGCTTGATTCAAAACTTTTATGGGACATTTCACATAAACGGGAGAACTAAAAAATTATAGTCTTTAGATTTGGTTTCTTTTTGTCTATCTTACGCCTCTATTGATCCTTGCTTGTGTATAGGTGCTTGTAACTGTTCGAGTTATCGTAAAAATTTTTGAGCAGAGAAATCGTTTTCGATAAAAGTCATATTGAAATTTTAGATGACTTTACAAAACCCGTAATTCGAATTCTGGTCTTTGCACAGACCCAATATCTTATATCCAATATTTTATTTGAGTTATCACATAAAAATAAGACTGTTTTTGAAAACCATTACTCAGTTGTATAAATTTTTTTAAAAAGAATAAAACAGTTATTATATTGGATATGTAAGAATGTGTTTATTCGTGAACTAAAATTTAAGTTATTTGCAAATCAAAAAATTAAAGATAATATTTTTTAACTTCGAAATTGTTTCTTTTTTTTAAAATTTTTTAACTTATAAAAAATTATTTTAGTAATGTCGAAGTTAAAAAAATGTAATTGGTAACCGAGCGAAAAGATATGGGGGACACGTGGGTCCGGACTCTCCCTCCCCTAGCCATGAAAACCATTACGAAAAATTTCAAAGTACGAATCCACATACATATACATTAGATCTGGCGCAGCATTGTATGAAATTTTTTTTCGGAATTTTGTAGCTGCTAAAATATGCGCTTTGATGCCAAAATCAGCGTCCTTCATTCCAGGACGACCGGAGTGTGCCAAAACCGTGCCCAAATGAAGACATAAAGACATATATTGGACTACTTACTTACTTAGATGGCGCCTACAACCGTAAGTCGGTTTCCGCCTGTTGTAAGAAATTGCGCTTGCTGGCGCCAGTTGGAAGCTCCAAGTTTCATCAGGTTGTCCTCCACTTGGTCCCTCCAACGGATATGCGGTCGTCCTCTTCTGCTTTGTCCGCCGCTGGGTACCGAATCGAATATTTTCTTCGCTGGAGCGTCGTCTTTCATCCGCTCAACATGACCTAGCCAGCGGCTTGCTCGATTTTTATGCGCTCTACTATGTCGATGTCGGCATATAGCTCATACAGCTCATCGTTCCATCGTATTCGGTACTCGCCATTGACGTAGATTGGTCCGTAGATTTTACGAAGGATCTTTCTCTCGAACGCTCCTAAAATCTTTTCATCAGAGCTGCTCAACGTCCAGGTTTGTGCTGCATATAACAGGACGGGCATGATTAGTGACTTATAGAGCGTGACTTTTGTTCGCCGAGAGAGGGCTCTGCTTCTCAATTGCCTACTGAGCCCAAAGTAACACCTGTTGGCAAGAGTTATCCTTCTTTTTATCTCTCTACTGATATCGTTGGTGGAGTTGATGCTGGAACCGAGGTAGACGAAGTCCTTCACAACCTCGAAGGAGGTGTTGTCAACAGTGACGTGGGTGCCAATACGCTGGGACTGTTTGTTTGTTGACACCAGATATTTCGTCTTATCTGGAGAATCTAATTTGGAGAATGCTGCACTGACTTCGCGTGTGTTATGGCCAATGATATCAATATCATCGGCATACGCTAGCAGCATAACACTTATAGAATATTGTGCCGCTTTGTCTCAGATCAGCAGCTCTAATGATCTTCTCCATAATTAGGTTAAAAAAGTCGCACGATAAAGAATCACCTTGTCTGAAACCTCGTTTAGTAACAAATGGGGGGAGAGGATCATATTTGACGTTGTATTAAAAAAAATCGCAAAAATCCAAATTTTAAAATTACTCAATTTTAAAAAAAAAACCAAATTTTAAAAAATCAGTGATATGACATGGAAATATTTTCTAAAACTATACCCAATACAGATACAAAAAATAGTGTGATTACGTTTAATAATTTGGTCGTAACGAAATTTTTTGATAGAAGCATGCCTTTTTGGAAATTTCGAGTTTGAGTAGTTTTATGAAAAAAATTCCCAAAAACCCAAAAATAAAATTTTCACAAAAGACATATATTATGAATAGTTTTGAGCCATTTCGTCCAAAAAATTAAAAAAAAAAACCAAAAACCGGATCAAAAAGTTATAGCTGTTGAAGCTTGACTTTTTTTTTCAAAAATCCTTAAAGTGCCCTTTTCTGGCATATCGAACACAGAAAAAAAATCATAAAAAAATCAAACGCAAAGATTTTGCATATGAAATGACTTCAATAATTCGAAGAAATATATATCTGATTTGCTTTAACAAAATTTTGAAATTTCAAGGTTCCCAAAATATATTTAGGGAAATTAAGTTGCTGGGCTGAGTTATAAAAATCTTATTCATGTCATTTCACCGGTTTTGTTTAAAATTTAGATTTTTACGATTTTTTTAATACAACGTCAAATATGTTCCTATATATGTTTTTATGTCCTCATTGGGTCACGGTTTGGCACACTCCAATAGTCCTAAAAATTAAGGACGCTGATTTTGGCACCAAATGATGGCATATTTTAGCCGCTGCTCGCAATCAAAATTGCGAAAAAATTTTTTACGGCAGTTCTAATATACATTGCAAAAAATTCTTTTTCTCAAGAAGTTCTCAAAATTTTATTTAGTTCAGTCAGTGTTTTTCTTTTAAATTGGTCAAAAAAGCAAGTCAAAAATTTAAAAGTGTTTCTGAATCATGCACGCGGTAAAAATTATGAAAGGTGGCGGTAAGAAAATTAAGAAGCACGCAATTTCACTTTATTATATTAAAAACTAGGATAGCTAAAAGCAAAAACCGTTATATTATGTTAATTTTTTTTAGGGTCTCACTTTAAATTATATAAAGGATATTAAAATAGGTTTTAAGTCAGCTTGTTGGTCAACCATTTCCTTGCAACAAAAAATTTACCCCTACCATCCAAGAACAATAATACAACAAAAAAGTTAATGAATTATTACCAACAATTAAAAATTTTTAACGGATTCAAACTGGATTTTTTTACCCAACACTCATCCGATTATAAACCATTTTTTTTTAATTGTCTACATAAAATTTACTAAACCCTAATTTATTCCGTTTTGTGAAAACCGGTGATTCCCGGTGAAAACAAAAATTGTCCTCACAACACAGACGGCAGGCAGTGCTGTTTTATTTTTTGATATTTATATTTTTTATTAACAAATATTCAAAAGAAGAAGATTGAACCGCGCTACCATCGCACCATTGCCTCTCTTGTTTTAAAGCGAAAAAAATATGAACAAAGCCGAAAACAGGCGTTTATATACATACTTAAGTTAGCATATGACATACTGAAGAAAATTGTCGTTCAAAAATTAAGCTCACAAAAGTGATTAGTGAAAGATTTAAAATGATCAGCAAGGCTGATTTTGTTTTTGAATTCCAAACATTTTAGTACAAAACAATTATATTTAGCCATCTTCCAAGGAGATTTCACTTAATATAATTTTACACAATATATATTATAACTTGACGAGTTGGAAAATGCAGTTAACACATTTTCGTCAAAAGAGCATTTATCACTTTTGTGCGCTTAACTATCGATATATATGTAAATACAAATGCATATTTGACATGCCATAGCATCTTTTTCATACCTTTTCGATGTTTAAAAAAAGTTAGCCTGTGAAACTGACATTTGGCGTCACAAAACACCCTGGTGCTCAGGTATTCAAAGAAAATTTTTTTTGAGGTAATTATTTTATTTCCGAACGCACCTCCCCCCCGCCCCCAAGATTCGGAACATTGTTATTTACAAAATGTTTGCAAACGCTATTCGCGAAGTGGAAACACTCGAACGAACGAAGATTTCTAGGTTTGATCTGATCGGCCGACGCTCGATGTTTTTGAGCAAATCCGGTGTTTCTTTGTAAATAGAGTAGTAGATTTGTTCAAATGGTATTAATAACGTTGGAAAAAATAAAAAAGAACAAAATATATAAAAAAACTCATCACAAAGTAGCACTGTTTTTTATTTTGTTTTATTTGTGTAAAGTTTTCCGCCTTTTTAAAAGTTCGTCATAATATTTTTATTAGCACTTTATGTAAATGTTCTTAACCATCAGGTTAAGGGTTGCCCAAGGCTTGGCATCGCTTTTTGCAATGTATTTTTAATTTTATCGAGCTTGACAGTGTTTGACAGCTCATAAAAATAACCAAGCTACAACATAGTGTTAGCCTTATTATAAATATTTTGCTAGCTAATTTTTTTACAGTCATTTAAAAGTGACTGTGTTTTTTGACGAAAAAATTATTACTTGCACAGCATCAAAATAAATGAATTTTCGCGTAAATGAATTATTTTTGGGAGTTTGAACAAAAACATATACATATTTTTATTTTCTTTACTTTTTGACGAAAACATAATAGTCTTGTGAGAATTATCATGCATTTTGTAAATTGATTTACTTTATTTTTTCACCTAACGTCTAACATGTCAATCGAATTGAGAATCTGCCAACGGATTTGGGTTTTTAACACCACCCAGAAACAAATAGGCTGGTGTTTTTTCCGTTATTTTATTCTTGCCAGTTAAAGGGTTTTTATTATTTATTGTTTTTAATATGAATAATGTGACTATTAAATGGTTTTAAAATGTATAAAAGTAGTCAAAATTAATCCGATTTAATACGTTTCTATAAATAAAAACTGATCAACGCTGATGCTTGCAAACATTGAATTTAAGTGTTTGCACTGCACGAACGAACAAGATGGCGACTTACCGATGTTCGCAACTTATGTTCGAAGAATACATCGCTACGTTTTGTTTTGTTTTGTGGAAACGCTCGGTAACATACCAAGAAAGCAACAAAATAGAATGCGCAAGCTTTTTAGTTATCCGCTTTAAGTGAAATACCCCATTATGTGTTAAATTTGTGAAATACACCACAAAAGAATTCTTTATCAAAGGTTTTAGTTCGAACAAGTTTAAAAATTGCATAAAAAATATCTACCTAATTTTCTACAATTTATAAAATGATATTCGTTCGCTGTGTAATTTTAAATATATATTTTTTTTGGGATATAAGGTACTTTTTGATCATCAAAATCCATAATTGAAAATTTTTCTTTAATATACAGACTTCTTGCAGTTAAATTCAAATATAATGATTATGACTTTTATAATCAAAGTTAATCTTTCATTTCGCCAAAAAAAGTTTTGGTTTGATTGAGCGAAGTTTCTTAAATTTGTGATTAAAAATGTTTACTTTTGCATCTTCAAGTATGATATATTTACATCATTATCTGTTTTTCGTAAAAATAATATTACGTTTTGATTTAAATAGTCTCATTTGTATTATTTTTTCATACTTTCTGGACCCTCTAGGGGAAGGGGGATTTTAATCCCTAAAACCCCCTTGGCTTCGCGCCTGAATTGTTGTAACAATATCTTTTTTATTCAACGCTTTACAGCAGATTTTGTAATTTGTTCCCTTTGATATATTGGGTGCGTTCTGGAAATTCAATTTTGTGCAACTGTTAAGTAAAAGTCTTCTGAACGACAAATACCAGTTTCCGCTACTTACTACACATGTTGTCTATTTTTCGCCGCACTTTATTTTTCCGCTACATTAACTCAACATGTTGTAGTTTTCAATTACATAGTTTGACAGGTTTGAAAGTCAAAGTGCTTATATTATATAAAACGGCAAATAACACAAAATTATATAATATAAAGAAAAATTTATCTAAATTTTAATTAATAATTACTACTTTTAATTAAAGAAATGAGTAGAGTAAAATGATGAAAGTTGAGTGAAATTGACAGAAGAGGTGCACATGATGCTACAAAGTAGTTAATTAAGCTCAAATGTTGGTTAAAATGTGAGAACAATATTTTTAATAAATGTAGAGCGTTTTCTTCAGATACAGAATTTTTTTACCTACTGAAGTGTGTAACAAACCACCAACAGCACAAGCAACGCTTTCTTCATCGTCTATAACACAAATATTAATTACATATCTCGTCCAAATTCTTAATTTTTAATATTTAATTTTTTGTGCGCAAAAGTGCCAATTTTTGTAACTGTGTAACTGTGACACAACAAGTAGCGTAAAGTGATACATACAACATGTTGAGTTTCCAGAACGCACCCATTTTAAATTTACTTACACACAAAATTACTAGAATTACAAAATTACTCCAAATTCTTTTTGCGGTGCCATTGGTGCAATGATTCAATTTTTTGAAAACTAGTGGAATATTACTAGTTTTATCGATTTTTTTTTTATGTAAGAAACAATTTTCTTTATCTATTTAAAACTTTGAATTGCCACGTTATTAAAGAAAACAAGCGATATCTATTTTAATTAGACTTAAGATTTATTATTTCGAATTTTTCTTTTTTGAGTATATTATAAATGTAAAGAATTTTCCTACTTCTCCTCTTTTTTTTAAGGAGTATGAAATCACCGATCATCGACCATATCTTTCACTTAATCAAAGCGGCTTAAATAAACCAGAGCAAATAAAATTTGCACGTTATCTTGGACAAGGTCTGCCATCGTTTACACTATTCTGCATTTATAGTAATTTTAAAAATCTCTTCTGCACAAAACGAACAGAGACGTAAGTATTGGTGGCCAACAAAATTTTTTTTCTCAATTATTATGTTTCTCTTTCAACAGTTATACAAAGGAAGGTTATAATTTACCATTTATTTTGGATAATACGAAACACTACCTATCAAAAACCACAGCCGGTACGTTTCTTTATGTTTTTTCTATATATGTCGTGTAACCTCTTTTTTTTGTGTGTGCATGTTAGTGTACTGTTTGCATTCAATTTAACGTTTCCTTTAACCCTTTCAGCCCCATAGAAAAACCAGTCAAGTTATCGAAAAACCAAGCACGGATTTGGGTTCCTTTACCCCTATTCTTGTTAAAGTTTTTTTATCAAAACCATTTTTATGTGACACCGGTGGTAACATTGTAGGGAGCTTTTATAATATTTTTCTGATATGTTTTTATTTTTTTAACCAAAAATTTGAAATAATCTTTTTTTTTCATTATTGTATATTCGCCAAAGCAGTATCTTGTATTTACAAAAAAGAAATAAAGGTTACATTATTTGCATTCGATGTTAGTTTTTGACTTTCTTTTCTCTTGGACGCAGTTGTGACAACGTTGGGCGAATCATTTGATGCTCTGTACCTACTAGACATGGGTCAATTTTTTCTGCGTTGATACACCAATTCAAAAGCAGTTTACTGTATCAGCGGAATGCGTTAATGCAATTGCGCCATAGTGTAGTTTGAAATTTTACGATTTCTGTATCAACAAGAATTTCATCCACGCAGTGAGGGTTTGAGTTGACAAACGTGTTGCTTAATGTGGTCAATTTGTCGAATGCGGCACCCATGTTTAGTTCCCACAGCTTTCTAAAAAACTTATTTTGATGGCTTCCTTGTCTTTGACGCTCTGAAATGCAAATGTTCGCATAATTTGCATTATAATAAAATAAATAAATTCGCATTATGATAAAAAAAAAAAAAAAAAAATACGCAAGTAGAATCGACTTAGGATTGTATTCGTAATAAACCTGCAAAATATAAGAAAAAAATATAAGTACCATTGCCTTATCAAAATAGTAAGCATGCAGTATTACCTTTATTTGGTCCATTAGGTCCACGCCAACCTGAACACGGGTTGTTACGGCCACCTAAGTAAGTAAGTAAGGTCCACGCCGCCCATTCCTCTATTATATCTTGAGACCATTAGCGGAGAGTTTATGTTGAGTTTTTCAGCTGAGCCCTGTATGCGTCTTTTTACAACTGTTTTTTCAAAATGATTAATAAAGTTGAAATGAAGGAAAACGACTCTGTTATCCATTCACTTAGCCACTGATATACCGTTTGAAGAAAAGCTTTGAATATCACCGCGTTCCATTGTGTTGTCATTTGTAAATTTAGGCATGTTTTTTCTATAACTTCTTATCCTTCCACAGCCGCGAATGTTCATATCCTTAAGTTACTTACTTACTTACTTAGGTGGCCATAACAACACGCGTTCGGGTTTCGTCCGACCTCATCAGCTCTCGCCAGGCGCCTCTGCTTTGCGCACGCATTCTCCAATCGGATACACCAAGATTTTCGCTGGAGCTTCGTCGTCCATACGATGGACATGACCTAGCAAGCGTAGTCGCTGCACAGTTATACGCCGAACAACGTCAATGTCTTCGTAGAGCTCATACAGCTCGTGGTTCATTCGGATGCGAAAGTCACGCCGACTCGAATAGGACCGAAGATTTTGCGAAGAAGTTTTCTCTCGAACACCTCCAGAGCAGCTGCGCCAGTTTGAGAACTACCCACGCCTCAGCGCCATAAAGAAACACAGGTAGAACGAGCGTCTTGTAGAGGGTTAGTTTTGTCGATCGAGAGAGGGCTCTGGAACTTAGTTGCTTACTGAGCCCGTAGTAGCACCTATTAGCAATTATTGTAATTCGTTTTATCTTCAGGCTGACTTCGTTGTTGTTATTAATGGCGGTGCCAAGGTATGCGAACTCCTTGACTACTTCAAAGTTATAGCTGCAGGATGAAACGTGGGAGTCTAAACGCCGCGCTCCCTTGTTTGTAGACAGCATATACTTTGTTTTAGCCTCATTTATCGTCAAACCCATTTTGGCTGATTCCTTTTCGATAGCGGTGAAAGCAGCGGTAACATCTCTCTTAGTTCTGCCGACAATATCAATATCATCAGCGTACGCAAGGAGCTGGACATCTTTGTAGAAAATGGTGCTATTTCGATGCACTCCGACCTTTTGTACGATTCCCTCCATGATGATGTTGAAGAGATCGCAAGACAGTGGATCGCCTTGTCTGAAACCTCTTTCGGTATTGAAGGTTTCGGAAAAGTCATTTTCGGAAAAGTCATTCTGGAAAGTCTAATCAACTTTGTTGCGTATAGGCAATCCCTTCTCGGGCTATCGAATGCAGCTTTGTAATCGACAAAGAGATGATGTGTGCCAATTTGATTTTCGTGGGTTTTTTCCAGAATTTCTCGTAGCGTGAAAATCTGATCTATGGTGGACTTTCCAGGTCGAAAGCCACACTGATAAGGTCCTTACGCTTAAGTTAGTAAATTAATTCTGTTCAACACCAAGTTGTGCAATTTTGACAATTCCAGTACAACGGATTCACCGAGACCAACTTCCGTTGTACTTCTTTTGTCGGTGTTGATATTACACTCAAAGAGATAACCTGTTTCAGAGTCACATCGGCACCACATTTTAAAGACCCATTTAATTGGCTTGGCTTTCATATACTGCTGCATTATATTTCTTCCTTTAAATTTAATCATGTGTTTAATCATTGCTCCCTGGATTAGTTTCTGCAACAAGTACTTAAAAGGTAACCGTTAAGTATCATAGTGACACTGGTGTCACAACATTAAACTTTAAATAAATATGAACCTGAGAAAAAATTGAGCAATCATGTTTGAGAAATCCAAATTTGACAAATTTTTGTAATCAAAATTAAGAAACCATAAAAGCAATTATAAATAAAGCAATTATTTACAGATATCTTCTGCAACGGTTTTTAAGAAATCTTAGTCTTAGTAAGATTAGTCTTGTGACACCGGTGTCACCGTGGAGCTGAAAGGGTTAATTAAATACTTACAAAGTTGTTTTGGAAAAAAACTAGAAATAGGCTTTTTTTCATATGAAATGTACAATTACTAACGAAGGAATATTTGCCCTATTATTTCAAACATTCATTTCTCAAAAGATACATGACAAACATTTTGATAGATAATGCATGATTAACTCATATTATTTTTAGTTTCGTAACACATTATTCCCCGATATCATCGTCATCACGTTTTTCCTTTAGTTTCTCATACTCACAAAGTTATTTACGATAATTCGAATTAATTTATTTAATTTTGATTTACAAAATTTTTAGGCAATATCTCCACCAACACCCCAAACAAACAAATACTTTGTGCTCCACCTACACCTCTACATACTCCGATGACTATGGGTCCTACGATTTAAGACAATAAAAACAAATGCATATTTTCTTTTCATTTTGGAATTGGCTATGTTTCCTAATTTATAAACATACACATATATTTGTATTATTTGAAACACGAAATCGATTTTATATCTGTTAGAAAACTGTATTGCTTTTACCAAAAACTTTATACATACTATTAAAACCATTCAAATATTTTTGAAAATTTATTCATTTCTACTATATTTACAATTCTTTTAACTTGCCCAAAAAAAAAAGATCATTAATGCAACGTTATTCCTTCAAAAGAGATTATTAAGTGAACGTATTATTGTTTTATACTATAAATTATAATTTTAAAATGTTTTGTAAATGTATTTTATGATTATTTTCAAAATAGTATATACAAAAATATATATATATATTTTTTTTTAAATATATAAAAACTTTTTAGATGAATAAATCGATTTAATTTTTGTAATAAATTTTAGCTAAAAAATAAAACAAATCAAAAATTCATTGCATTTCATTAATAATTTTCTTATGTTCAAAATTTGTATTTTTTTTTTTTGTTATTTTAAGAGCTGTAGCTAAAAATAAAGTAACAGCTGCGGCATTTGTAGACCCCCAGAAAAGAATAAACATTAATGATTTTTCATCTTTGCTTGCATTCTATTCTATGGGCTTATCTTATGCGATGTAATGCACTTCAGTAGCATAAATTAAATGCTGTTGTTCTATACTCTAAAAATAAAATAAATTCAATTTTATGCTACCTATTTTTACTCTACATACCATACATAAGTGCATATTTTATCTTTCGGTGTACAACATATATAGTTTATTTTATATTGCTCAAACAACGTTTTGTGCTGTGCTCTGTATCAATATTTCTTTCAGATTTAAAAAATATCAGCTTGCAACAATCCAATGATGGCTTGGATTTCACAACAAACAATAATCAATGTATTGCCAATACTGAACTAGCTAAAAGCATTGTGCCGAAAGTGCTTGAAAACTTCTTGATATATGAAAACTTCGATGTACACGATACTCATAGAGTAGAGGATGGGGTCTGTACGCACATTACACGGCTGCCACCTAAGAAACAGGAAATCTTAAAACAGTTCGGTATTCAGAGTAGCCAATCAATAACTTATTACGAAAAGTACATAATCATCGAGAATTTCATCAAGTTCTGCAATGTGAGCAAGGGACAAGAGCTATACTATGCACATATAATAAAAACTTAATATATTGAAACTCCTAACCGATATTGAGCTCTTTTCATGTTGTTTTTGCAATCATAATTAAAAATTTTATATTCTACTTACGATTATGTTCAACGTTAATAACTCTATGAAAAAAATGATGTCCTAAGAATAAATAATAACATATTTCGGGGTAACCGGTTTTTAAAATTTGAGTTTTTTTTAGTGTGTCGAATTAGATTTTCTTTAAATTAATTCTTGTTTAATAATTATTTTTGAAATCATTGAGGTGCAGTGCCGGAAACACTGAACGGATAAGAGATTAGCTTAAAGAGTGAGCACTTTACTGAAAAACTTTTATTCAAAAAAATTAAAAAAAAAGTGCAGACTTATGTGCATTTCGCGTTCAAATCATTTTGTTTGAAAGTGATCAACTGAACAAGGTGCTCTTCTGCTTCTGTTTCAGTCCATCTTAAATGGTGAAATATTTTTATACTGATAGATAGAATCTTTTAAATAATCGTATTGAACAGCATCAAAAGAAGCTCATTCTAAGCAAATCCCTGAAAAAAAAATGGATTTGAAATATATTTTTTCAGGAATACAAAATATCCGATCACCGACCATTTCTGGACTTCCATGAAAGCGGCTTACCCAAAACAGAACAGGTTAAATTCGTACGGTATTTGGGCCAAAGCCTGCCAAATTTGACATTGAACAAAATATATTTGGCCTTTAGGGATATATTGGGCTTGAATCGTATCGAAAAGTGAGTTAACCAACTTTTATAAATATAAAAAAACTTGAAAATCCTGCATTAATTCTCTGTATGTTTTCATCTAAGAATAACAATGGAGGGCTACAATTTAGATACAATTTTAAAGAAGAAAAAGAAAAATCTTTACGGTCGCATGCATGCTGCAGGTATTTTATAAATTCTCTAATAACTATACCTTCAGAATTTTGATTTTATTTTTAACTCTTTAGTTCCTATATGATGTGCTTCCAAAAACACGCCCAAAACAAACTATCATTCAATTACAATTCATCGAGAGAGAAACGATACTTCAAAGTTGTTTAAGCGTGAGGATTTAAATACTTAACGAAAGCAACAACTTGGCATTGCTTTAGTAAAATGCCTGGCAAACGTAAATGAAAACTTCCTGGAACTGGACCAGAAACTGTTGTGTCTTGAAAAATCTTTGAAATAAAAAATAAATTAAATTGAAATTAGAAAAAAATCAAAAATAAGTTATGTTACTGGTTCTTAAAACATACATTAAATTCACATAATGAGCAAATAAACAAAAAGTATGAAACAACTTAAAATTAACAACCTTAAAAAAAACAATTACTACTTTATAGCGCTAAGTTTAAATAAAAAAAAATGCTCCTTAGAGAAGTATAAGAAAAAAAATCGCGTAACTAATACAATGAAAAAATAAAACCGATGAGTTAAATATATGAAACATAAAGAGCATACGCATATTAATAACAATTACAAATGTTTTAGGAAAATAAAATCAAAATGTTTCAAAATACATATAAGATAGCTTAAACTTAAAGTATTGATTTGCATGATATTATAAACTTAATGATTAGGCGCTTGTATGAAAAATGTCATTTAATTCTTGTATTTTAATCGG
This sequence comes from Coremacera marginata, assembly GCA_914767935.1. Taxonomy (NCBI): domain Eukaryota; kingdom Metazoa; phylum Arthropoda; class Insecta; order Diptera; family Sciomyzidae; genus Coremacera; species Coremacera marginata. The sequence goes on from OU612047.1 coordinate 55,744,303, forward strand.
ACATGCCACATTTTTTATTACCATAAATATTTAAATTGTGTTTTATTCATAGATTTGTCTGCTTATATGAATTTAGTTATTCGTGTTATATTTTCTTTATAAAATTTTAACGTGGAGACTTAAATCGACACCAAACAAAAATGTAAAAAGATATCATGAACGGCAGCAATAAAGATTTTATGATTTGCGATTTGAACAAACTATTTTTATAACTAGTATAATTATTATAACCCATTAATAGTTAAATAATTTTATACGCACATCATGCAATTATAACTAGCCATGTCCTTGCCATATTACACATAACTTCCATATAAAAATTATAATATTCATAATAAAACAAACTAAAAATCAATGCTATGCGAAAAATTCCTATTATACAATATTTATAATTATATATACATACATAAAATAAATCAATTAACATATAGTATTAAAATATATATCTATATACATATATATACCAACAAAATTACATTTAAATTAAGCTTAATATTACAGATAAAGCAAACAAATAATTGTGTCAAACATAATCATTTAATTTCAATTGCTATGAAAATAAAAATCAAATTTTTAAGGAAAAGTCTTTTATTTTCGATCAATGACATGAGTTAATTTAATTGGTCATCACGACGATAGAAACAATTGTGTTCATAAGTTACTAGAACACAGGCATATATGCCAAACAAATAAAAGAAAAATGATCTATTGAATGCTCATATTTTGTAAAAGTAGCATACTGTTTTAAACTTGTTTAAGATTTGCTTTTAGCTGCAGATGTGTCCCGTTCCAAGGCACGTTGCTTGGCCTTCTCGTAGATAGGCATCAGTTGTCCCTGTTCACCAAGCATTTTTAGCAGTTCTACGATAAATGGCAAGTAATTGTGTTTACGACGTATGTTTTCCACCTTGAAACAAATATTTTAATAACTTTGATTTTTGGAAACAAACTGCATTCTCTTTCGAGATTAATTATACCTTATAACGTTTCCTCTTCACCACTTCATACTCGATCAGCGAACGCAGTTTTGCTATTTCTGTCTGTCGATCATCATCTGTATCCATGGCATCATCACCGGGAGTCATCAACTTATCGATTTGCTGCTGATAAATTTTCTGACGGTCCGTGACCAAAGCCATCAGGTTAAAGTGAATTTCACCTTCGCTGTATTTTTGCATGCGCTTCTCAATAATCGGACGCACTACGTCGATCCAATTCTGCCCAGATTCTATCGAACCAAGATCAACGGGACCCTCTTTAAGGCCATCCAGCTCGTACAAGCGTCCATCAATTGGAATGTAGCCAATAAAATGATAGACGTCATCATCTTTGTTCTGATTCTTTGAATCCAGTTCAAACAGTGTTTGTCGGGCGAACGAATTGTGAACAGTGCGAATTTGTGAGGCATTGCTCAGTGTAAGCCCCTTATTGTAGGGATCGAAGAATTGGCAGAATTCTTTGAAGTTAGTAAGAGTCTCACCTAGCTTAAGATCTGCATGATTGCAGTTTAGTAAAATGCTAAGAATTGCCTGGGTGGCGCAGGCATTATTTATAACCTGTTTGGCAAAAAATATCTTCTCCAGACGATCGTCTTTTACAACGGACCCGGCAGGCTCATCATCCTGTACCCATTTAAAGAGAAAGATAAGACCATGAATTGGTTCTAGGTTCTTAAACGAATCTGGATCTAAACTCCAGATTTCTTCCACCTGTACACCTTCGCAACCTTAATAATAAAATGTGACATTTGTTTAACAAATATGTTTCTTTGATTACGGGGTTAAATTTACCAAACTCTCTTATTAATTCCGTAAAGACGCCCGGATCACTTTCAATCAGGCACCAATTTCCTGCACTCTCAACCATGTTCAATAATGTATTTGAAAATGCGTTTACTAAATGTGAAGTCGGTCCTAGGAATTGTTTAAATATTTATAAGTGTTCCGTCTTCACGATTGCGCGTTTATTAAAGAAACAATCTGGAAATTTGCAACTCACACATTTCACGAAGAAAATCGAGGTTTTTATGTGCTTTAGGTGACATTTGTTCTAAGCGTGAAAACCGCCAGATTGTCTGGCTGCGTTCACGTAATGTTGAAAGACTTACATAATTTTTATTTTATCGATACCTTGACATAGAAGTTATAACGTCACACAGAACACCAAGCCATTATCGGATTTTGGATGAACCAAAAAATGGATTTCTTCTGCATTTTTTTCTTTGATAAAATAACTTCTGGCTATACATTTATCATTAAATATTTTTCAAGCTGATTTAAATTGATATTCTCGCCTTTTCATGTTTATTCAAGATGTCTTGAAACGACATGTATTTGTCATGTGTCTGTCCCTTTTTATGAATGTAAACCCTTAAGCAGGGTACACATTAGCGATCATGAATGACACTCATGATTAAATTCTCTCTTTTTCGTGGGTTAGCGTGTGTGGCCACTCTTTTTTGTAAGGGCTATGTTATGGTGGCGGTCATATGATCCTCGGTCACGTCAGTTTTTACGCTCTTTTTTGATTTGATTCACTCTATGACCAAAGTGTGTTATGGTGGCGGTCATTTGATCCCTGATCACTACTACACTTTTCGCTACTTTTAGTACTTTAGTACTTCAAAAATGTTTCATTGATGTTAAGTAAAAAATTGTTAATCTACCACTTTTTCGCGCGTATTGTACGTATTCAACAAGTTTTAACGAATTTTTAGAAATCGAAAATATTGATTACGGTCTGCAGGCGTTAAAATTTGGCATCGCCTATTCCAAAAACATTATATTTTGGCAAGATAGGCACAGGAACATCATTAAGAAATATTTGAAAATATATTTATTGACGCAAAATAAAAAACGCAACCGCAAAAGCAGATCATGTTAAGTTATTATGATAAAATTATGCATTATAAATAAATTCATTACTTACGCTATCCTTTTTGTTTTCGCCACTTTTGATAAATGCAGTCAAACAAAAATTGCACAAATAAACATGGCTAGCGTAGTGTTGCTTTGCGCAAGTTTTATTTATGATTTCCTACATTTCTCACAAAAAGTGTACTATTTTCATACAAATCAAGGAATGTCGTGAATAATTTACCAACGCAGCACTGCTGTGATCCCGTGATTTGGCAAAGACAGCCGAATCATTTGGTGACCATTGCGGTCAAAATTTATTCCCTCACTCACTCTCTCAAATTTCCCATTTACATTCAAACAACAACAATGCGTGACCGTGACGTGCCCATGACCGCCAGCATAACATAGCCCTAAGTCAACCACAAAATTCTATGTCATTATTTGACAGGCAGCGGCCATATTTGTTGAATTTTTTAGTACCACTCATGATCGCTAATATGTATACTGCTTTAAAGTCTTGTGAAGCAATTGCAGCTGTGCTTATATAAAAAGGCTTTACATGAGTTTTGGGAAAAATGAAACCGTTTCTATATAGCGAGAGAGACGATACAACATGTTGTCAAGTCTGCCTTAAGGCAGAATATAAATTATAGGCTGTATTTCCTTATTCTTTTCGGACAAAGAACGGAAGGAATAGAATAGGCTGTCGTTATCCAGAATGGAATAAATAAAGTACAACATTGGAAAAGAAAGAACAAACTTGTGTTGTTGGTAACCAGCAATCTAATGCTAGTGACATCAACTGATGACGGATTTTTCTTGGAACTTTTTCGTAAATTGTTCATATATATGCAATTAGTTCATTTAAAAGCTTCAAATGGCAAACATTTACCAATTTAATTTTGTGCCATTTTGCCTTGAATTGAATAACAACATTGAATATAATCTCAAACACAAGGAATATCATTTTTATTCTACCTCAAATTATGGTACAAAAAGAACACATTCAAAATATGCCGCATGAATAAAGAAACACAAAAATGAATGTTCCAGGTAATCAAGAATGAATAAAGAAACAAAAAAGTCCGTATGAGCGTATTAAACATGGTATAATAGGACAAGGTAGTGTTAGTAATTAAAATTCTCTCTTGTGGTGGGTGCCGCACCTGCCAAAACCAGGTTTTTACAAATAAAAGCAAAACAAATAAATTTAATATTGTATGTGTTTGACAGCTGAGGTACCTACCACATCGAGGCGGCCCTGTTAAATATACCTTCATATAATTAAACCAGTAGCGGGATTCCCAAAATGTTAACGTGCTACAATCGCTAAAGCTAACGAACAACGTTTGTAGCTTGCAGTAACAACTGCCGTATTTCCAAACCTATGCTTAGCTACAATATTTGCTAAGAGTTGCATTAATACAGTTAGCGTAATCATTGTTAACAAATATTGAAAATATGGCAGTATTGGCATTTGACAGCTTAAATTTGCGAAAATTTAAAGAAGAATAAAATAAATAGAAAAAAAAGCAAAACAATCAAACAAAAATAAAAATGCAAGCAGCAAAAAAAAAAGAAGCAGCCGTGCATCAGCTGAGCAATATAAGCTGATGCTGGGCTTCTTCGTGGCCAATACTGGTTTGGAAGAAGCGAAGTTTGTGGCACTGTATGGTAAGCAAAATAGTATGCAAGTCTAATATCTATTTTAAAACGTAATTTTTTCATTATAGGCATGGCGTGATCTCAAATTCCGGACGTCGGTAAAGGCGCATAGGGGGCAGGAAGCAAATGGCCTCGACGGGTGGGAAGCCCTTGTCCCTATCTGCGCTCACAGAGTTGGATATGCGGGTGTTGGGCATCCTTGGGCCGCATTATGTGGAAGGGAGCAGCACCCGCGCTGACAGCATTCAGGAAGAAGAGGTAGCTATATTATATAACAATTTATTAGAAGAATTCTTCATAAGTTATTTTTGGTATAGCATTTGCAAGTCGCCTTGGAGTCAGACGAAAATGACGTTTTGCTCTCCACTTGAACGGTGCCCAACGTTTTGCTCTCCAATCCAACGGTGCATACAGTTTGCAACTATAGTAACGCAACAAGCGAATGCTATATCGGTGAGTACACAGTTTTTTGCAACAAGATGTGTTTTAATGTTTTTTTATGCTTAAAGATGCAAGCCGAAGCAGCGAAGGAACATGCTGACATAAATATTTGGATCTTTATTAAAAATATTTAGTCAAAACTTCACAAAAAAAAACCTTATTTTACGCTTAACGTTGGCATTTGTATGGTTAACAATGTCTTAAAATAAGTTGTTAAGCTAGCTACAGATACGTTAAGATATTGTTAACGAACTGTCAAAGCTATCTACAAAAATATCTAAGGTTAGTTTGGGAATACGAGTTAACAATTTTTGTAGCTAAGGCCAGTTAACGTTAACGTAATCGAAGTTAAGATACTGTACATCTTACTCTACTACTATCCCGCTACTGTAGCGGGATTCCCAAACATCTTAACTTCGATTACGTTAACGTTAACTAACAACGATTATAGCTTGCAGTAACAACTGCCGTATTCCCAAACCTATGCTTAACTGAAATATTTGCTACGAGTTGCATTAATAAAGTAAAGCGTAATCATTGTTAACAAATATTGAAAATATGGCAGTATTGGCATTTGACAGCTTAAATTGGTGAAAGATTAAAGAAGAATAGAAAAAATAAAAAAGAATCAAACAAAAATAAAAATGCAAGCAGCAAAAAAAAGAAGCAGCCGTGCAACAGCTGAGCAATACAAGCTGATGCTGGACTTTTTCGTGAGCCGATGCTGCTAAAAGGGTAGTGATGAAGAGGTGGTAAGGATAGCCAGGGATATCGTTGTGATTAAGCAGCTAGTGTGTGTTGCGAGATCTCTCTAACAGGCTGCTGCTACCTCTGCTGCTGTTACTGTCTCCCAAGTGCAGCTTATGTGAATATGTTTTTAATATAAAAGCAATGAAGTCGATTTATTTGAATTTAATCCTTCATTATATATTTCGTTGGTTTGTTTTTGGGTTTTTTTTGTTTTTGTATTTAATGTTTAATATTTATATTTAATTATTTACGGTTGCATTTTCTTTATAAAGGCAATAAAACACCTTTCTAATGGCATGTCAATAAACCCCACCAACTTAACCGTTACCGAGTTGTGGTCGTGTGAAGATGAAATCAATCGATTGAAACTACCAAATTTCAACTTTGAGTGCAAATTTCTCAGAATTTCGCGTAATAAATGAAAATTTTTTTTTAGATCAATTTTGTAATTTGTTCAATTTTCTTTTCAATGACACCAAAAACATAAACATATCTTAAAAAATAAAAAAGTTGGCTGTACTTTTTAAAATATTTGTATTCTTCACAACTTCACAAAAAAAACCTTTTTTTACGCTTAACGTTGATATTTGTATGGTTAACAACGTCTTAAAATACGTTGTTAAGCTAGCTACAGATACGTTAAGATATTGTTAACGAACTGTCAAAGCTATCTACAAAAATATCTAAGGTTGAGTTTGGGAATACGAGTTAACAATTTTTGTAGCTAAGACCAGTTAACGTTAACGTAATCGAAGTTAAGATGTTTGGGAATCCCGCTACAGGTATCCTTGACAACTGGCTATTTTCTCAGAGCGTCGGCCAGCAGTTGTTAAAATCAATACAAAGTTTAACTTTTCATCTATTTTGCTGCTTATTTGCTACTATTTTGCCATGCGTTTTTGGGTAATGCTAGTCGGATGTCACTCCTACCTTAAAATTATTATGTCATGGAATGAATAAAGAAATACAGCCATAATATTTTATCGTTCGGTCGCGCGATACAGCAGATTAGCAACACAATCAAATTGGAATGAACATTTTTGCCGCTGTGACGGTCATACACGTATTTTTTTATATGGGCCAAATAGAACAGTAATGAATTAATCTTTATTTAAAGATATAAGAAAGTTTAAACATGCATTTTTAACATATAAGGTGTGTTTCCGTACTCACACTGTGTAACTTGTGGGACACTATTTTCTGTTCCCGTACTTTCTGTGCTTAAAATGGGAGAAGAAGAACAAGCATAAAACCGCTCTCTCGAGCACACAAAGTGCACAGAGAGTGCTAGAACTCAAGACTCCGAGTAAAGTAAGAACAAGCATCAAGAAGAACAAGCATCAACTAACTTCACAAGCAAATTGACTATAATTTTAATTGGCGCAATTTACGTTTGACATGTCTGCAGTCAAAATCAGCTGTTTTGTGCTTCAAACTTACTAGAAGCTGTTTCCGTACTTTTGCAACTATTCTCACATTTCATTTTTACTCTCTCAGTTTGAACTTACACAAATCTTACACAGTGTAGAGTACGGAAACACACCTATAATTTTTTATGGAACGAAACAAACATAGAACTTTAAAAGCAACTAAAGGAGTCCGAGTTACAAAAAATTCTACAATGTAGGAAAATATCTTGTCCAATATATATCACTTTGTGACTAAAAGGGTCAGGTTAAGAAGGTGATGATGGCGTCAAAAGACGACACAAGTGTATTTATTATAAATTTACCAACAACCAAGACTTATTTTTTATAACTTTTTAATAATCTGCAAAAAACGGAAGCGAAAAAAAGTTTATCAGTTAAAATCGAATAACTCAGCAGATAAGATTAATTGTAGCGGTGAATGTTTATCGACGTAGTCCTTAGAAGAGCTATTTGTGTAGAGTTCTGCCAACCATTTTCTTAAAAAGACTGAAACAAGGCAAAAATTAAAAGTCGCTCTCGTCCAGTTTAGAAGTTATAGATGCTTTTATACCAAAAATTAAAATTGTGATATCTCATAAAGTTTTGAAAATGTTTGGTAATTGAAAGGTAATCTTTATACCAATTATGTTATATTGCTTTTTTCGGAGAGATTACGATTTCCGGGGTGCCAAGATATTACTAAGAATTGAAAAAAAAACATTTAATAAAAATAAGAATAACCAAAGGAAAAATCGATATATCGATTTGTTTTAAAATTACCGATTTTTGAAAATTTTTTTAGCAATGAAATTTGGAAAATATCACTATATCTCTTTTTTATCATACAACCGATGAATGCAAGCAATATCTTTTTTTAAGAATATGAAATCATCTTGCGAAAAATATTTAATTCATAAATAATATTATTTTATAAATAAACTTTAGTAATAATTAAAACAATTTCGTAATTCTAAGAATATTTCATATTAACGTGTACAAAAATAAGACAATTGGGCTATTCAAAGTTCATGCTAATTAAGGTTTAATGTGCTAATTCTGAAATGTGCTATTTTGCCTGTAAATTTTTGTTTTTGTTTTCATGTAAACAAAAGTTAAAGCGGTGTGTTAAATCTTGCCACTTTTGTACATGCCCTAAGGCATGCTTTTGTAGAGTGTTAAGGCCGGCAGTACATTTAGAGGAGAGTAAAAAGGAGTTATATTGAGGTGATGGTTTTTATTAGAAGATAATTGCTTAGAGTTTTAAAATCTTCAAATTTGATAAATCACCATTTGGTATGTTTAAAAAAAAGTGTTATTTTTTTTAAAAAACAAAGATGGCGCTGGCTAAAACGATTGCTGTAAAAGACTTCTTTTCGCACTGCGGCCACTCTGCTGGCTCTTAGGTTGACCCGAAAAGAATTTTTAAATTTTAAAACGTAATCTATTTTAAAAATTTATACGTACTTAAAAAAAATTAAATTTTGTACTTATTTTTTGTTTTAAATTTTGAATAAAACGATTTTGAATAAACGAAAAGGCTTTTTTAAAAACCGTTTTTTTCAGATTGGTTAAAATGTTATTAAAAAAATTCTTCCAAATATTGTGAGGATCGGTCTAGTAGTTTTTGAGCTAGGTTGCCTACAGATTTGAAAAAACCTAGTTTTGAGAAAAAACAACTTTAAAGTTATACGAGACAAATAATACGAAGACGTTAGTGTTCAAAACTTAATTAAATCACTAAGTTAACTAAAGTTAATTGATCACTTAATTACACACAAAACAATTATTGTTAACATTCTTTGGAAGTTGATTTAGTAACTAGTTAACTTTATCAAGTTAACTTTTGTAGTAACTTGATTTTTATATTACATCGAACTTTTTTATTATATTTATATTATATCGATTTTTGAGATTTAAAAGTCACTTAAAATGAAAAAAAATTAGATAGTGAACAGCTGTTTTACGTGAATCAAAAAAAAGAGTCGAATAATTAAACAAAATATTCACTGATCTCTGCAGACACAATCCATCCAAAATCTTTCGTTTTTCTCCCATGATTGAGTCAGCTTTCATTTAAATCAGCTGTTTTGAAACTACAAATTAATACTTTTCACTTAAGTTGTGCTCACAGATGTTAAAAATTGGTACATTAAAATATTAATTTAATATAAAACATAACAATGAACTGTGAATTGACCAAATGAAACTAATAAGTTATTTTTAACGAAATATTGATTTTTTAATAATTTTTAAATATTTTTGAATTCAAATTTATACTTCAAAAAATAACTTAAAATATTTTGATTTTGTTTTTCAGTATGAGGAGGGAATTTTACCTGTTTTGGGATATTTTGCAAAATATCTTTTGAAATGTAAAAAAATATACCCTTCTATATATAAACATTAAACTATATTTATTTCACATCAAAGACAAATTAGCACTTATATAACATTTTTAGGGGCTGTTTATTAATAATGTAACATGTTTTTTACCAATTTTAAACCCCCTCCTTAGTCATACTTCATTACAAAGTCTTGACCACCCCCCTCCGATGTAACGTAACACTTTTATTTTTTAAATTTTTTGAGTTTTTTATAATTAAGCAGTTTATTGTGAAAAAGCATAGAACACTAAATATTTTTTATAAGTTTCGTGAAGAACTTGCGTGCTTTTTTGAATGTTATTTCAAGAGGAAATGTAATACTGGAATTTTTAAAAACAAACAAAAACCTAAGAAACTCTCATAGTGATTAACATTATTGTTGAGTAATTAAATCAGCCTAAAAATGCATGACACTCCAGCCATAATTCGAGCAATGAACCCTTTTAAAGCAACATTTTACGTTTTTGTATTAAAAATTAAAAATGTTTAAAATAAAAACGTGATTTTAATATTAAAAATTTTGTATTTTTAAATCAAAATTTATATTTTTTTAATTCTGCTTGAATTAAAAATGGTCAACTTTAAAACAAAATTTTTTATTTTAGTATTGAAAATAAAACAACTTTTTTCTAACAATGGCCAATTATAGAATGAAAATTGAATTCATTTTTAAAATAAAAATATCATTTTTGATTCATAAATTTCCAACTTTACCATATTTTTGTCACTGTTGAATTTTAATTTAAAGTTGTTATTTTTAATTTTACGTTGTTTTTTTTCTCGGTGAATATAAAATTTTATCAGCTTTTTAACAAAAATCATTTTAAAAAGGGGACAAGTGTATAAAAATTAGATTTTCTTTTTTAAGCTTGCTTTTAAGAGCCTTCCTAAAACATTTTTACTGTGGCATCGAAAAAGTCATGTTTTTTTTTATACAAAAATACAATATTACTTTTTTCTTAGTCCAACAACAAACCATGAAAATAAAAGAAATAATGACTAAAACATTTTATTAGAGAAATACCATAATTGATTGTACATTTTTGCCTTTCACCATTACCTTCAAATAAGGAAAGTAATCTCTTGTTTAGAAAAAAAACTTTTTTTTTACAAAGTAACGCTTTCAAATGGTGGCGTCCCGGAAATCATTATCGCACCCTTTTTCTGTAAATATTACAGTTTTCGAATTATTGGCACTTTTGAAATTTGTTTCATCACTTTTTTTAAACTAATGCAAACACAAAATCATTAAATAGGCGGCCTCTGGCCGTATGACATAAGGAAAAATATAATATAATCTATATACAGGGTGTCCCGCAATTGAGTGCAACTATTTTCGGAGCTGAAAGGGGGTCTATTTTTACATTCCCAGGAACTTTGCTTACGTTATTGTTTCTAGCAGAAAAACTAACTTACATAAAACTTATTTTGATAGTTCATTATAAAGGCAATAAAATCACCCCTCTAACGGCATATCAACAAACCCCACCAACTTAATCGTTACCGAGCTGGGCTCGTGTGAAGATGAAATCAATCGATTGAAACTACCCAATTTCAATTTTGTATGAAAATAAATGAATATTTTTTTAAGATCAATTTTGTAATTTATTCAATTTACTCAATGACACCACAAACATAAACATATCTTAAAAATAAAACGTTGACTGTACTAAAAAAATTATACTTATTATAAAAAAATGATATTATCTACTGCATAACTAATTTTAATGTCATTATTCTTCATTATTTTCAAATAATTATAACTTTTTTAGTACAGCCAACTTTCTTATTTTTAAAGATATGTTAATGTTTTTCGTGTCATTGAAAAGAAAATTGAATAAATTACAAAATGAATCTAAAAAAAATCATTTATTACGCAAAATTCCAAGCAATTTGCAATCAAAGTTGAAATTTGGTAGCTTCAACCGATTGATTTCATCTTCACACGATCACAGCCGATAACGGTTAAGTTGGTAGGGGGTTGGTTGATTAGTTTTTCTGCTGGAAACAATAACGTTAATCAATGTCGTGAAATATTTATTAACCGTGTAGCTCATAAGAGTGTGAAAATATACCCCCCCCCCCCCACCCATACGATTTTTTGCTCAGCTCGACATAACCTTTCAGCTCCGTAAATAGTTGCACTCAATTGCTGGACACCCTGTATATAAAAACGGATCTTGGTTTGTTCGAATGCTTAAAACTTAAAAAAAAAGGACCGGACCAAATTGGATACTTTCTTCTACAGGTTTGTTCGTACTTGCTACGCAAAGGTTTAAGAAAAAATAAAAGAATGCCACACCCTCTTCTCCTGCCCACAAATCAATAAAAATACTATATTTTATGTGGTTTTGGTCGTATTGGACTAAAATTGTTAATTTAGTTTGTATGCTTACTGTCGACAACTGTACTAAAAATGGCTGCCACACCCCTTTTCACCGCCCACAAATTAATAAAAATAGTATATTTCAGACGATTTTTTACGTATTGAGACTGAAATTTGGTAATTTAGCTCATACGGTTATTGTCGGCAACTGAACAAAAAGTGGGCGTGGTCAAACTATTGCTACACCCACTTTTTTAGATATCATTAAAATTGATCGCTGTGCCGATTGACCTGAAATTTCGGTCGTAGATTTTATTCGAGTGCGGTATAGTTTAGAAAAACTTGCACTTGCGCGAAAGTTATAGGCACAGTACAATTAACTTACAGTAGGTGGGCGTAGCACCTACAACCATATGCTGAATTGTCAAACGGATGGATGCCTATAGCGCCACCTGTTGACCTGTAATTGAAAGAAGTTTTTATTTCGTTTACATGCGTATAGCGAAGCGCACCGGATTGTAGCTTTGTATATAAAATCGTTGGTGCGCACTCATGTAGCTTAAGATCTCACGAACGATAACACCTAAAGCCTCTCAATTTGGGACATATAGAACCCCATCTACAAAAGAGCCATAATTCAAAATTTTTTAATTTCCGGAAATGGCAAAAACTAGGTAAAAATGGGTCACTAAATTTGAATTCGTTGTCAGAATTTCAAAAAATATGTATTTTTTACCATAGGATTGCCACCTAAATTTTAAAATTGTAACTAATTCAAAATTTGGGTCACGGCGATCCCAAGAGTTAGGTCTTTAAATTAACCACAAACCTTTTTTTTTAAAAATGACACAGTATGGATTTATTTGTCCCAAAGGAAAAGTACTTTTTTTTGGACGTCAATTTCCAACGCTACCTATGGGCTTACATGTACATGCATTCTAAAAAGATGTTTTTGTATTCTTGAGTACTTGATTAAAATAATAAAAAAAAGTTTTTACAAATATCTGCAGTAGTTGTTTTTAAATCAGCCTTTAAAAATCGCATTTAAAAACACGCCTTAACCCGGTAGTCACCATAAAAAAGAAAATATAATAGACTGGTGGCCGTAAACTTAACCCATGTAAAAACTTCATATCCGTAAGGTTGTTGGTTTCTCTTTAGAAAGATTTGTCAAACAACTATCCAAACTTAAAATCCGATGATTTGTTTTTTTTTCCTTTAGCATCAAAACTCAATTCAAGTAGCTAGAGTACATCTAGATCTGTTATTTATTTAAATAACCACCTAAATTAAAATTCACATACATTTTGTATTTTCAATTTATTTAAAAACGCCTTGCAACACAAAATAAATTTGGTTGCATTAGTTACTCGTACATAACTTAGCGTCTACAGATCATAAGCGTTGACAAATAAATCTAAAACGATTTTTATTTACATATCGCCTTTCCTTAGAGGCTAGTATTAAAATCTTCAAAATTTGATCGCATGTTACAGAAAAAATGACTCGATAAGGAAAAGTGAATTAATAAACGCTCGACGACTATTAGCATAAGTTGCCAAATAAAAAAGGAAATCTAAATGTATGATGAATGTAGCTTATTAGTGCCTCTTATTCTTGCCATAACGTTCGTATTTGCTCTTGGAAGAGTGCCATAGAGCCAATGGAATAACCAGTGATGGAAGGGTCATGATGGTGAAAGCAACCCAATCAAAGAAGTGTGATGAAAAACGTTTGTTGAATTCTGACAAATTTACTATGCCACCTTCGCCGGGTTCTGAAGTGACGGCAAGTTGAAGCTGAAATAAAAATAAGTGTCAAATACCTTTGCAGTTTAAATGGAGTTGCTTGCACAAACCTTTTCAGCTTCTTCGACTGGCTTGTAGGAAACTTCAGCAGCGGTAAAGTTGAAGTAACCATAAGATTTTGGACGTACCACCACAACATGCGTGAAGTTGGCTTGTGGAGCAATGCGATCAACGATTGCGCTTGTCTGGCCTCCAACAACATCGAAAGCTTCTGGATGAAAGCCGTTGTCAACCAATTGAACATTTGTGGCAGCTCCGTTGCCCACATTGTAAATCGTATAGCGGACGACAAGATCGCTTTTCTCCACCAAGTACTTGTTCAGGATTTGCTTCGAGACAAGCAGCCGGGCACTGGTCTCATCGTCAGAAAGGCAGACATTCAACACGGCCAAAAAGGAAACACACACGAGCAATGATTTAAGCATGCTGTTAAAAAATAATGATGTATTAGCAGCTAAAAAGTTAAATACGACTGCTTTTGGAAAAGTGAAATTTCAATTTTGTTGACGTGGATGGCGAATAGTCCAAATTTAAGGTGGTTAGAAATTGATTCAATTTAATAGTTTCATTAGAACAGAGTAGATTGTTTTACATCTAACACTAACTTACATTTTTGAGTGCTTATTATCAACAAATTAATTGAAGAAAACCTTTTTTTAAATGAATTTGCACCAAATGAAACTAAACGACAGCCGAATCTGAACGCAAAACGTTAACTTTTTTAGGTGCTGCTGACGGCGACAGCGATGGCGATGTGACGTGTTAACTTCGTGTCGGGTAGAAAATGTCAAACTTCGTGCTTATTATTAGTAGCACCCTCTACACTTTCGATACGAAACTACATGTATGGTTCAATCTTTATTCCCTACAGTACTTTTCGGCAGCATAGTTTGACAACAACCACTGTTATGCCGTCTGTATTTTCTATGCGTACTTAAGTTACAGATAAATTTTATTTTTTACAATATTCTTTGACGTTTAGTTTGAGAAGAACTGTGAGTTCGTAATTTGCTGAATTGGCATTGAAATTTAATAGGTACCAAAAATTGTTTTGTTTATATCAACAGTTTAAGTAAAATGATAATTTTTTGCAAAATTATAACTATTTCAACATTTCCGTGAACGGAGTGAAGAAAAACTCTAAAATGGAAGTGGTTTTTGATACAATAAAACTATGCAAACACCAAAAGTTGCCGGTATAAATAGTCCAGTCGAAGCCGGTGACAAAACTGTGCATCGTCGATGACCTTTAAGCGACATTGAAGAAAACATTATCAGTGAATTTGTTGAGGCAGCAGAAGTCAATCTAATTCAAGCGCTTGGACGGTGTGAGCAGACAGCAGATAATAGTATACATTTTCATCGTGAATGAAAAGATCTCAGCAAATCCTCAAATTATCAGCGGGTGTATAAAATCAAACAAATCCATATATAAGTTAGAATTTTCGTAGAAATTTTCCAGTTTTACGATGTCCTTAAGTATTAAAGTGGAGAGTACCAAACCTTACGATGGCCAAAAGCCTGGTACCAGCGGCTTGCGAAAAAAGGTTTGAAAAAATGGACACAAAAAAAAAAGGTAATGGTAGCAATTCAAGGAATCCTTTCTTGCAGGTCAAAGTTTTTACACAAAAAAACTATACCGAAAATTTTGTGCAGTGCATTCTGGATGCCAACGGTAGTGCTATAGTTGGATCCGTACTAGTTGTGGGCGGTGATGGCAGGTTTT
The DNA here is from genome assembly GCA_914767935.1 of Coremacera marginata. Taxonomy (NCBI): domain Eukaryota; kingdom Metazoa; phylum Arthropoda; class Insecta; order Diptera; family Sciomyzidae; genus Coremacera; species Coremacera marginata. The sequence continues at coordinate 55,759,670 of OU612047.1, forward strand.
ACTGCAAGGAAGCAGCTGAACTAATTATTCGCATGTGTGCTGCCAATGGCGTAAGTCCTTCTAATTATATTTACTTTTAACGCCAATCTTCCAATTTATCAAATAAGGTTTCCAAATTGTTGGTTGGTCAAAATGGTATTCTGTCCACGCCCGCAGTTTCTAGCTTGATTCGCAATAACAAAGCCTTGGGTAAGTTTCCGTTTACCTTAATTGAAGTTAAACTCTTAAGTGTCTCATAATTCTCACATTATAAAGAGATTATTTCGTTTTAACAATCTATATTAACCCTTTAATGTGCAGAATGCGAATTTTGTGCACGCAAGTTCAAGTGTAGAACAAAAAGTTTGTTTAAAAAGAAGTAAAAATTGGGTTCTTGAAGTTTTTAAGTAAAACTAAAGTCAAATTCTGAATGAGTATAAACGAAAAAAAAAACCCGATTTAGAATTTTGCCCTGAAACAACCACCTTCATTCTATAATATTTCTACACTTAAACTTGTGCGCACAAAATTCGCGTTTTGCACATTAAAGGGTTAATGTCTATATGACTGTAGGATTTTTGATTTCTTATCAACTATTGTACTTATTTTGTAAACAACATTTTCGTTGCGCTTAATTGCAATAAAAGAAAAGTTGTGCTTAGTTTTTCCTGTAAATATTAAAATCTGTTCTCTGTCTTTATCAATCTTTATCATGCATACATTGCGTTTTAAAACTAAATGGGTCACTCCGTGAAAAGCTATATTTATAACTGATTACACTAGGTCTGTTCCCGCATGGCAGAATTATAGGTAGGGTCGACTCGGACAGGAATGGAGTAGAAAGCAGAATGAAGCTACATTGATGTCAAAATCAGCTGTTCATCGCGAATTTCTTTACGCTCACCTTTCGCAGTTGTTTTTAAGTTAAAACTGTTACAGGTTTTTTTTGCAATTTTAAGACTTCTTTCACATTTTATAGTTTTTATTACACTTTTTATATAATATTTTCACTCAAATTAACACAAATTAAACACCCGCGACCGCACTGTTTGCAACTTGGAAACATAAAATATTTTCTTCATTTGCAATTTCTACGAAATTCGTCGTTTTGACATATATGTTGCTTCTCATTATCCACTCTTCGTTAACGCGTCAGAGCACTCAGCGAAACGGCCCTACCTTATCATTGTATCATGTATTTCCGTACTTTTTGGCCTGTAGAAATGGTAAAACCAAGGTTGATTTATAAGGTTGTCGCAGGGCTGATCGCACTCTCTTCTCAGTACCCATAATTGTCAAAACCAGCCAATTTTGCGAATGACTACGAAAGAAGAACGGATGATAAAAGAAAGCACTTGCAGATTTTCTATGAGCTGTCAACTTCGATTTGACAATTATGGGTACTCGCTCTCTCCCTTGCGACAACCTTATAAATCAACCTTGGGTAAAACTGTCAAAAGCGTGACAGTAAGGGCTATGTTATGGTGGCGGTCATATGATCCTCGGTCACGTCAGTTTTTACGCTCTTTTTTGATTTGATTCACTCTATGACCAAAGTGTGTTATGGTGGCGGTCATTTGATCCCTGATCACTACTACACTTTTCGCTACTTTTAGTACTTTATTCAAAAAGGTATCATTTATGTTAATAAAAAATTGTTAATCTGCCACTTTTTCGCGCGCATTGTACGTATTCAACAAGTTTTAACGAATTTTTAGAAATCGAAATGGAAAAAATTGATTACGGACTGCAGGCGTTAAAATTTGGCATCGCCTATTCCAAAAACATTATATTTTGGCAAGATAGGCACAGGAACATCATTAAGAAATGTTTGAAAATATATTTATTGACGCAAAATAAAAAACGCAACCGCAAAAGCAGATCATGTTAATTAATTTATTATGATAAAATTATGCATTATAAATAAATTCATTACTTACGCTATCCTTTTTGTTTTCGCCACTTTCGATAAATGCAGTCAAACAAAAATTGCATAAATTGCACAAATAAACATGGCTATCGCAGTGTTGCTTTGCGCAAGTTTTATTTATGATTTCCTACATTTCTCACAAAAAGTGTACTATTTTCATACAAATCAAGGAATGTCGTGAATAATTTACCAACGCAACACTGCTGTGATCCCGTGATTTGGCAAAGACAGCCGAATCATTTGGTGACCATTGTGGTCAAAATTTATTCCCTCACTCACTCTCTCAAATTTCCCATTTACATTCAAACAACAACAATGCGTGACCGTGACGTGCCCATGACCGCCAGCATAACAAAGCCCTAAGAAAAAAATCTAAAAATAGAGCAAAACACCAAAAAGAACGGGAACGCTTTTCGGACTAAAATTGTGAAGACTGTCAAATAAAGTTATTGCTGGCTTGATGTGAAGCATCGGCAGCGCAGACAGCATGCTAAAGATTTTTAACAATATTGAAATGAACTCTCAAATTAACTTTTATATTTAGTTTTTACACAATGAAAATCGGCAACGCAGACAAAGATACAAAGATTTTTAACAATATTGGAATTAACTCTCAAATTAACATTTATATCAAGTTTTTACACAATTTATCATTATTCCATTCAAATGTTTCCATTCTTATAGTTTCTATTCATTTCAAAGAACTTTTGATATTTTGCAATTTCTTTACTTACTTGCAAACAGCTGATTTTAAGCATTTTTAACAGAAGAATTTTCTCGTGCTGAAACTTGCAACTTTTGACAGGGAGGAGACTTTTTTACTCTCTCGATTGCACTCTCTTTTACCATTTTTTCGAGTACGGGAACGCTTCTCGGACTTAATCCTGCAAAACTGGCTAACAATTGTAGCGTTTTTGATGTTAACTTGTCAAAAGGTCAACTCAAAAGTAGATTAAAAACAATTGTGTAATTTGATTTATATATGCATGGTTAGTTGTTATGTCTTGTATTGTCCCTGAGCCCACCCCATTCATTGGTGGGTAAATGTTTCCCACATTAACTTGTTTGGGAAATACATAACATTGATATTTTTCAATGATTTCTGGGCCGTGGCTTTAAATGGGCTAATGCTGAAGAAGTGCGAAAAAGCTGGGGTGGTATCGGCTAAAGTAATAATTGATAGTTGACAATCAAAATCGTCGCTTTTGCTCCATGTAAGGTGATTATCAAATTGACAATCACTTTTTTCCTATTGATTTCATGCGATAGGTATTTAGGTGTCGTTTTCAAAAATAACAATCAAAACAGCGACTGCCAACTATCACCTTAGCCGATTTCACCCCTGTAGTAGCTGAACTCTATTGTTATTGCATGTATTAGGTAAAAAATTAACTAGAACTTTAGTGTACGGGAATAGACCTACTGTTTAAATCAAACTATATTGGTCAGTCATCAATATGACCAATATATATTATTATTGTTCATTTTACCATTACCATTCAGCTGTTTGAAAAAGCCTCCGTGCTTTCTCAGCCACGCCAATTAAGGATTTATTGGCTGAATCTGGACTGCTCAAACTGAAAAATCAAGTTGAACTCACAACGTATCGCGTATTGCGCGCCAATTTGCATGAATTTGCAAACACTTAAATGAAACGCTTAAAATAAATGCAAATTTTCGTAACTTCTGCGTTTTTTTCATGTTTCAACTGTCCTTTGCTCCTTGCAATGGTTGAATGAGGTCCGAAATGTGCTCCTTAATAGCCATATCAAGACCAATATCCATTAGCATCTCTGGCACTACGTTTTGCATTAAGTAAACCTCTTAGCAGAAAGAAATTAGGTTTGAAATTCAACAAAACAAAACAAGCGAACAAGCTACGTCTAACATCAATTGTCAACAGATCTGACGTTCGACGTAGCAACGCATACAGAGAAATCCAGCGTAAAATGATACATCGCTACAATAGCGCTCGCCTTGGCAGAATGCAGCTATTGATCTTCTATTTAGAGGGATCAAAGCTTATATATTTAATTATGGAAGACTTGGCAGCTTAAAGACGTGGCCGTGGCGTAGTGGGTAGAGTGTGTGACTCCTATGCCAGAGAACCCAGGTTCGAATCCTCGATCTGACACAGAAAATTTTTTCAATTATTTTAATTTTTCTGTTCGGCCGTCACCTCTCAACCTCAGAGAGTAAAAACTGCCATGAAAAGCTTCTTCAGAACATAAGCCGTTCGGAGTCGGCGTAAAACACGTAGGTCTAGTTCTCGATCATTTGTGTGCAAACATTTCACATCACACACATAACATTTGATCACAACTGATCATAAAATTGATCATAAGAAGCTGAAGTGAAGCTGAAGTGAGGTGGCCATTTATTTCGGTTTTTTTTTTGCAGCCTCATTACTATCTGCACAAGAGTATAAAGATGTTTGTACTTAACCAAATAAATAAAATAAAGTTTCCTCAGTGGCTTTATTGCCAGATGCACAGTCGCCTGCTTTAGTATCCACCTAATTTAGATTAGGCGTGTTCCCGTATTTTCTTGTAGAAATTTGCAAGTTGCAAAATTTGCAGAGAGTAAGCTAAAAATGCGCTCATGAAAAATTGAAAAAAATGCGTGTGAAAAATTGCAAAAAGTGTGGGAACAGGTTTTCGCAACAAGTAACAACTTTTGAAGAAACGATAACTACTGTAGCTGATATTTGCAAAAGAAAATAAGTTAACGGCTATATTTATTGCTTCTTTTACGATGCCTATAAGGTTTATATTTTAGGACCATTGTTATTTACTTATGTGTATCAATTTTAAATGAGATAAGTTCATGCTTTTAAAAACCTTCAGCATAATTCGTGGACATTAAATTTTAGGCAGTTAACCATTTTTTAATCCTTTGGCCTATTTTCAAAAAAATTCGAGTCTCAAGGTCAAGTACATGTTAATGCAGTTTTTGTTAGAAAAACTTTTTTCATTAGCTTCCTGCCTTCAGGTGAACATTAACAATTACCTGGGAAATAATTTTGTAGAACATTTCAACCCTCAAAACCCATCCCTTAACCAGTTTTTCGCATAAAAGCTTTGTTTAAACAAAAATTAAGCTTTTTTTCAGCAATAATATTTCCCTAAATCCAACGATTGACGCTTTTACATTGAAAGAATGGTAACCGCTTTTCAACCTCTAAAAGTTAGGATGTCGTTGAAAACTCATTTTTTGCATTGCCATGAGCATGGCGAACGTTTCCATCAGCTGACGGCGAGACTCGAGCACTGGTATAGTGGTAAAAAACTAGATGATCTATTAGGAGACATTTGTTGGAATTTACAAGAGGAAGCAGAGGAAACAAGAATTTTTTTAAAAAATTAAAAAAAACATATATGAAAAAAACTTGTTTTTAATACTTTTGGGGTAGTTTTTTGGACCGCTGTGCAAATGCTAGGCACCTCTTCGTCGAAGTGATTCCCAGATAAATTGTAAAAATTTATAAAATTTTAAATATTATCGTGCGAATATGAAGAAAATGGGAGTTTTGTATTATGGGAATTTTGACCTAACCCAATGTTAATAAATGGTGTTGTCAAAAACAGTCTATCACTACACTTGAAAAATGTTTTGAAGATTTTTTTTTTTCAAAATAATATCAATACTTCGTATTATATTGGTAGCTCTGTCCAAAAAAGAGAAAACATCTATATCCTAGAAATAGATGAAATAATTGCCTTTTATTTAGTGACCTTATACATAGCTTTGAAATCCAGTTTTGATTAAGATTAAGAGATGTCCTGCATTTATTACATACATTGTCCAGTATGACAATAAGTTCTTTATTTCTTTAAAAATATTTTGTTGCAATTACATTATTAACACACGCATAATTTATCTTTTGAATTAATATTTCGTTTAATTTCTTTATTTAAAAAAATGTAATCTAAGGTGGTATTGTTTTGACTGCTTCCCACAATCCTGGTGGTCCCGAAAATGATTTCGGCATCAAATTTAATTGTGAAAATGGTGGACCAGCGCCAGATGCATTCACCAATAAAATTTATGAACTCTCCACTGGCATCAAGGAGTATAAAATAGTCAACAGTTTGCAAATAGATGTCAGTAAAGTTGGCGTGAGCAACTTTGAGGTAAATTAACTTGCATCTATAAGAAAGAATTTTATGCTAATCATTTACTTAAGGTGACTGGCAAACAATTTACTGTCGAGGTTATAGATTCGGTTGATAACTATGTGAAGCACATGGAGGAAATATTCGATTTTAACAAATTAAAAGACTATGTAAGTGGTAAAACTTCAGGAAAGCCTTTGAAGATGCGCATCGATGCTATGAATGGTGTTACTGGTGCGTATGTGCGTGAAATATTTCTTAACCGCTTGGGTGCCACAGAAAATTGTGTGGTACATACCACACCTCTACCAGATTTCGGTGGTTTGCATCCAGATCCAAATTTAACTTACGCCAAAGATTTGGTGCAAACAGTGGCCAATGGAGACTATGACATCGGCGCTGCATTTGACGGAGACGGCGTAAGTTTGTCATCTGCTATAGAAATACAAATTTTTATTTTATGATTTTTTTTTTTTTTTGTCATAGGATCGCAACATGATTATTGGTAATAAGGCCTTCTTTGTCACACCCAGCGACTCATTGGCTGTTATTGCACATTACCTGGAATGCATACCATATTTTAAAAAACACGGCATTCAGGGTTTTGCTCGTAGTATGCCAACCGCATCAGCAGTTGATTTAGTCGGCTTGAAATTAGGCAAGGAAGTATTCGAAGTTCCAACTGGCTGGAAATATTTCGGAAATCTTATGGACGCTGGTCGTTTGTGCTTATGTGGTGAAGAAAGCTTTGGTACTGGCTCCAATCATATTCGGGAAAAGGATGGTATTTGGGCAGTTTTAGCGTGGTTATCTGTCATGCAACATACGGGCAAAGGCATCGAAGATATTCTAAAAAATCATTGGGCCATTTACGGACGTAACTACTTTACACGTTACGATTATGAAGAATGCGATTTGGAACCGTGCAATCAAATGATGGCCACAATGGAAAAAATTATAACCGATGCTGCATTTGTTGGCAAAGAATTCTCGAGTGGTGGCAAGCACTATAAAGTTAAAGTGGCTGATAACTTTAGCTACATTGATCCAGTGGACAAATCAGTGTCGAACAAGCAAGGACTACGTATTGTGTTCGAAGATGGTAGCCGGGTTGTTATGCGTTTGAGTGGCACCGGCAGCTCTGGTGCAACTGTGCGGTAAGTTTTATTTGCTGGACTTTACAATTTCACACTTTGACATAACTCTTTCATTTACAGTCTCTATATTGACTCGTATGAAAAGGATAATTTGCTTGGCAAGGCCAGTGAAATGTTGAAACCACTTATTGACATTGCCTTGGAAATTTCCCAGCTACCCAAGTTCACAGGTCGTAATGCTCCTACCGTTATTACATAAATTAACACAAGCTCATATTCTATTATTAATGCGATCTGCCCAATTTCTATACCTCATTTTAGAGTGAAACGTTTGTTATTTTTTTTTAATTTCTCCTTGTTCCTTGGAGTTCTTTTTAAAACAATTTCACATTTTAAAATATGTACATTTTGTTTTTATAAACCTATGTATATCCTACGAGTATAATACACAAATAAAGAAAATTGGAATAGTTAAATAACGCTTCAACTTTTAACAGTGGTAGCTAAATATTTAAATTGATTTAAAATAATCACAGGAATGCGTTCTTCTAGAACTCTGCGCGGAATTTTGGCCATGCGCACGAATGCTTCTAGGAAATGTATTGCCATCACAGCTTCTATGCAAATGTCGGTCTTTGAGCTGAAATTGAAGATAATAGTAATGGAAAATTCGTATTTTAATAACTTTAAATTAACTAATATTTACCTTAAATTAACTTCAACCAGTGCTGTGACATACTGACACATATAGCTCAGGTAAAGTAGCGTCAAGTCTTTATGAAATTGCTGCAAAACTGTCAACATGCCAATAAGCAAAGGCGTGCCATCCAATATGTCCTTTGGTGTTTTTGCCAATAGCACATTAGCATTTGTTGAAAACTGCAATCGTGTTAGATGTGCAATTGTGAAGAGGAAAAAGAACAAGGCAATGTTATGAGAACTCTTAGTGATGATAAATATTTGTTCCAACGGATCGTAACAACCAGTGTAGACTAGATAAACATTAACATTAGCAAGCAAATTATCGCTTGGTTTTGCTGATTTCTGTTGTTTATCTACGCATGTTTCCAATTCATTCAGCAAAGCACTAAAAATTAATAAAATTTCAGTGGTCAGTGAAAGCTAACTTCTTTAACTATACCGGTGTTAGACTACAAGTAGGGGAGGGAGGTTTGGCAAAATGTGAGAGTTTTCAAATAAATAATTTTTTATAAATGAATTTTCGAAGATTTTGCAAAAAAAAACAAGTGCGTAGTTCGTTTTAAAGATTTGATGGACAATTTTTCCTGCAAATATTTTTGCAAACAAATAGCATTGCAGCTGCAGAGCTGCCTTCGCCATCAATTTGAAACTATTTCAGACAATGAGAACGATCATGTTAAAGCTGAAACAAAGCTTTTCAGACATTAGCAAGAACACCAACCAGCGATTTCTGACTTTTTCTGAATTTTAATGTTGTATTACTTTTAAAACTTTGTATTTTAAGAATTTTCTATTACAATGATGAATACACAATCCCAGGCTAAACTGTCACCTTTGAACTGATTAATTGAGATTGATTAAGGCATCTATCTTTAAAGTCATCAGACAAGGTAAGAAAAGAAAAACTAATACATAATAGTTAATCAAAAACTCCCTTCAAAATGTTACGTTACTTGGAGGATATAACATCCGTCTTAAGATCTATAGGAACCGAGTTCGAATCGCGTTGCGATTTCAGAGTATTTTTACAAATACAATTTTGTTGTTGAAAAGGGTAGATATTTTTGATTTTTAAAAACTGACAACATAAAAAAACTTAAACATAACTTATTTTAGTTAAGGTGTTTTTTTTTGTGTATAGTATTTCGTGTATGGTGTGGCTTATATGTGGTGATATTAAGCCACCACAGACCGATGTTCGTTCTATTTTAAAAACCGATATCGGCACTTGGACCGATACCTATGGCGATGACGATGCTTACACTGATACCGATTGCGGTACCGGAGCCGATGTCTATTCTGATGCTGATACCTTTTCAAATGCCAATTTTTATTATGATTGCTTATTTATTCTAGATTTCTTTGCTTATGTTATAAACCTCCATGTCATCTTCTATACATATAAAAATGGATGTATGTATGTGGATATGTGTGTATATCACGTATAGACTCCGAAACCGCCGAACCAATCTTTATGAAATTTTTAGGGATACTGAAGCAAAATTCTGATAGTGCTCCTGTGAAGTGTGGTGTTGATTGGGCAAGGGAGCGTGGTCCTTTCCATACAACCTAAATTGGCTCTATCACCCACAAACCAAAAAAAATGCTATATATCAGACTTTTTAATCGTATAAAACTAAAATTTGGTAATTTTGTTCAGAAGGTTACTTTCAGTGACTACGAAAAGTGGGCGTAGTCACACTATATACGCCCACTTTTCAAAAAATCTTGGTCCGCAGGTGCTATGGATTCAAATGGTAGTCACTATGTAAATACAAATGTTACGCACAATTTTACCGCCCACAAACCAGTAAAAATGTTTTATATCAGACGGATTTTGCCGTAGAAAACTAAAATTTGGTAATTTAGTTTATATGATTACTGTCGATCAATGTACAAAAAATGTGCATGGCCGCACTATATCTACGCCCACTTTATCGAAATCATGCTTATTTCTGAGTTGTACACGTTTTGATTGTGAATCTTAGTATGCAAGTGCTATGGATCCAAGTGGCAGTCACTATGTATACATGAATGTTGTCACGCCTACTTTTACCGCCCACAAATCAGTAAAAATGCTTTATATCAGACGGCTTTTACCGTAGAAGACTAAGATTTGACCATTTAGTTCATATGGTCACTGTCGGCAAATGTTAAAAAATAGGCATCGCACCATATCTACGCCCAATTTTTCGAAATCATGCTTATTCCTGAGTTGTACACGTTTTGATAGTAACACTTGATATGCTGGTGTTCTAAGTGGCAGTCAATATATATATATATAAAATTTGCCACGCCCACTTGTACCACCCACAAATAAAAAAAACACAAAAACGGAATAGCCATTTCAGCCCTTGAAAAGACTTTGACCGTGCTTCTTATGATCAATTGTGTTGTGCGTGTTGTGAAATATTTGAACACAAATGATCGAGAACTGGACCTACAAGTTGTATGCCAACTCCGAACGGCTTATGTTCTCAAGAAGCTTTACATGGCAGTTTCTACTCTCTGAGGTTTGCCATTGTCTGCAGAGATGACGGCCGATTAGAAAAATTAATTCAATTGAAAAAACTTACTTTGTCAAATGGAATTCGAACCTGGGTTCTATGGTCCAAGCCACGCACCTCAAACAGTACGCCACGGAATGGTTTGAAATATGCTCAAAAAAATCGAGTTTTTTGTATAAATATTTACTGGTGTGGTAATTAAAAATAACAAACGGTCAGAAATAATAGTAATGAAAAATTTCTTCCAATCTGCACCAATAAGTTTTTAATTTTTACAGTCGGACCAGAGGTAATGCGGATTTTCATTAATTTTTTATGTTTTTTTTTATATTTTCGCTAAAGTTCAAATTAAATTTTTTTTTTTTGTCAAACAAATTATCTATTGATGATAAAATATAGTGTAAAGTGAAGAATAAAATCGAATGAAATTACAAAAAAATTTACACATTTTTACATTTTACAATTTATTTGACTAAAAGTAGGATGGGAAAAAATTCATTTGAATTTTAGTGAAAATAATATGAAAAGTTGAAACAATCCATAAAAAAAAAAAAAAAAAAAAATAAAAAACAGAAACCGACGAACTTGAGAACCTCCTCCTTTTTTAAGTCGGTTAAAAATCCGCATTATCTTTGGTCCAACGGCAAAAATTTAAGATTTTTTGATGAAACAAACTTTTTTATTACTCTTATTTCTGACCGTTTGTTTTTTTTTTAACTACCATACCATCCAATATTTTTAGTCGAAATATTTTGGGGATCATCGCCATGGATTATTTTGAAGAACCGGACTGAACAACTTTTTTTCTAAGGAGCGTGAGGCGACTTAATGTATATACGTATATGTGTATATCACGTAAAGACTCCGAAACCGCCAATTTTTATACCAAAGCCTTGAGAGGGTTCCTGTGAAGCCTGGTGCCGATCGTAAAAGTCATAAGTCTTAAATACACCCTAAAATTTTCGCTATCGAACAGTTTTGGAATTGTAGGTCGCACAGCCTCGGAATTCAGTATTCGACCTCAATTTACACATGCCGTTCCACTGGTAACATTTTATGGGCGTTGGTACGAGGGGCGTGGTACTTTTTCAACCCCCAACATTTTCGCTATAGCTTTCGAAATAAGTCACACATCAATGGAAATCGGTACGAACTTACTATAAAAGCATGGCTTCACTAAAGCTACGTCCTCTTTTAGGGGATAAGCGCTGAGCGCAGCGAAGCGCGCCGGGTATAAGCTATATATAAATAAAAATAGAATAGAAGATAGATAGATAGATTAAATTGGCATTTAGAAAAATAGTGTTTATTTAATGTGGGCGGAGTGTGTGGTCAAAAAAAAATTATGCTAAGAATCCTTTTCGAAATTGAGTAATATATGTACCATATTTGAAAGAAATCGGTGTAGCCACTCGATCAGAAAATAAGTTTTTTTTTTTAAATATGTTTAGTTAAATTTAGTATGATGAACTTAGCGTTCAAATTGGTTTTATTTTACTCGAGAAAAAAATTTCGAAAATTAAGAATTAAAAAAAATGTTTAAATAATATTTTAAATGAAGAAAACCCAGTGAAGTTGTAAAGAATTTCAATATTAATTTAACTTTATTTTACAAAATATAACAGTTAAAAATGAAAAAATTTATTTATACATATTTGAGAAATATTTTTCTAGATTTTTTTTTTTTTTTTAAATAATTTCCATAATATATGTACGCATAAGAATATAATTATAAATGTACATTTTACAACGATAATATCAATTATTATTTATAATAATAAACTTTTAACATTCGATTCAGTTTTGATTTTCATGATTCCCAACAACAAAACACATTCAACAATCCAGACACAATAGCAGAAATTTTTTTATTATCAATAGTTTATAAAAAATATGTTTACATAAATACAAAATTCCATAAGAAAACAAAAATAATACCATCTTTAATCTTTTATTACAATAATACAGAGCAATGTTTAAGTCAATTGCGATTGCGGTTTTAAGATTAATTCTTTTTATTTATCGATTATTATTAAATTTTATTATTCATATTATGTTTCAAAATGCAAGACATAATCTTTAAGCGGACCAGGTAAATTAAGACGATTTATATTCTGAGCCAATTTTCTATTGACTGCTTCGTATATGGCAATACGTGCCAACTGCTTTAAGCTGCGTGGTTTGCGATACAGCGACGAGATCAGCAATATTAATTGTTCTGTCTTTTTGGGCAACTTTTTCGAGCATTTCTTTTTGTTGCCAAAAATGGAAGAACTGAACTTGGTTGACATGTGGTTTCAACAAGATGGCGCTACATGCCACACAGCTCGCGATTCTATGGCCATTTTGAGGGAAAACTTCGGAGAACAGTTAATCTCAAGAAATGGACCGGTAAGTTGGCCACCAAGATCATGCGATTTGACGCCTTTAGACTATTTTTTGTGGGGCTACGTCAAGTCTAAAGTCTACAGAAATAAGCCAGCAACTATTCCAGCTTTGGAAGACATCATTTCCGAAGAAATTCGGGCTATTCCGGCCGAAATGCTCGAAAAAGTTGCCCAAAATTGGACTTTCCGAATGGACCACCTAAGGCGCAGCCGCGGTCAACATTTAAATGAAATTATCTTCAAAAAGTAAATGTCATGGACCAATCTAACGTTTCAAATAAAGAACCGATGAGATTTTGCAAATTTTATGCGTTTTTTTTTAAAAAAAAAGTTATCAAGCTCTTAAAAAATCACCCTTTATAAGAATTGAAATATAATTAAATCAAATAATTAAAAACTTTTTAAATTAAATGTTTTCGGAAAAAATCAGCAGTTTATACCAACACCGACGTCGATATAAAAGCGATGTTGATTCTAAAATTTCAATCGATACCGAAACCAAACCAATTCCGATTCTATAATTTTAAACCGATACCGATTCTTGAATTCCATGCATAGTCATGCCCATGGCAGAATTATAAGGTAGGCTCAAGTTGGAGTAAAAAGGAAGCTGTATGTTGAAATCGGCTGGTCGAATATTAGTTTTCTTATTGTTGTTGCTTTTATCATTTGACGTTTAGCGTTCTCACAGCTTTGTTGTTGCAAAACTTGTTGTTTGAGCAGCCATTTAAATGTGAGCCTACCTTATAATTGAATCATGGTCATGCCGATTTATCGGTAGGACACTATTTGTATCATAAATTATGTTTTGATGTTTTCATTGTATATGTATCATAATGTGATTTCGCTTATTTGTAAGGAGAAGAACAGACCTCAGAGCTATGCACATGGAGAACGTTCCAAGAAGAGTACGCTCTAAGCACTTCCAGAGAGCTCTGAACTTACTTACTTACTTAGGTGGTCGTAACAACCCGTGTCCGGCTTTCAACCGACCTCATCAGCTCTCGCCAGGCGCCTCTGCTTTGCGCGCGCCTTCTCCAATCGGTTACACCAAGTGCGGTTAGGGCTTCCTCAGCCTGGTCCATCCATCGGAGGCATGGTCTCCCTCGTCGTCGTTGACCAGCGACCCTCGCCTCGAGAACCTTTTTCGCTGGAGCTTCGTCGTTCATACGATGGACATGACCCAGCCAGCGTAGTCGCTGCACAGTTATACGCCGAACTACGTCAATGTCATCGTAGAGCTCATACAGCTCGTGGTTCATTCGGATGCAATAGTCATCGCCGACTCGAACAGGAACGAAGATTTTGCGAAGAACTTTTCTCTCGAACACCCCCAGAGCGGCTGCGTCAGTTTGCGAAACTACCCATGCCTCAGCGCCATAAAGCAGCACAGGTAGAACGAGCGTCTTGTAGAGTGTTAGTTTTGTCGATCGAGAGAGGGCTCTAGAACTTAGTTGCTTACTGAGCCCGTAGTAGCACCTATTAGCAATTATTGTTCTTCGCTTTATCTCCAGGCTGATTTCGTTTTTGGTATTAATGGCGGTGCCAAGGTAAACGAACTTCTTGACTACTTCAAAGTTATAGCTGCCGGATGAAACGTGGGAGTCTAAACGCCGAGCTCCCTTGATTGTAGACAGCATATATTTTGTTTTGCCCTCATTTATCGTCAAACCCACTTTGGCTGATTCCTTTTCGATAGCGGCGAAAGCAGCGGTAACATCTCTCTTGGTTCTGCCGACAATATCAATATCATCAGCGTACGCAAGGAGCTGGACGCCTTTGTAGAAAACGGTGCCATTACGATGCACACCGGCCTTTCGTACGATCCCCTCCATGATGATATTAAAGAGATCGCAAGACAGTGGATCGCCTTGCCTGAAGCCTCTTTCGGTATTGAAAGTTTCGGAGAGGTCATTTCCTACCTTGACGGAGCTGCGTGTGTTGCTCAACTTCATTCTGCAAAGTCTGATCAACTTTACAGGTATACCGAACTCAGACACTGTTGCGTATAGGCAATCCCTTCTCGGGCTATCGAACGCAGCTTTAAAATCGACAAAGAGATGGTGTGTGTCAATTTGATTTTCGTGGGTTTTCTCCAGGATTTGTCGTAGCGTGAAAATCTGGTCTATGGTGGACTTACCAGGTCGAAAGCCACACTGATAAGGTCCAATCAGTGTTTTTGTAATCGGCTTTAATCTTTCACACAGTACGCTTGAGAGAACCTTATATGCGATGGAAATAAGACTGATACCTCTATAACTTGCGCAGATTGTTGGGTCTCCTTTCTTAAGTATAGGGCACAGTACGCTGAGGTTCCAATCGTCGGGCATGCTTTCTTCTAGCCATATTTTGCTGATGAGCTGATGCATGCGCCATATCAATTCAACGCCGCCGGTTTTAAACAATTCAGCTGACAGGCCGTCAGCACCCGCTGCTTTGTTTTTTTTGAGTCGGATAGCAACTCGAACCTCTTCATGGCTAGGTGGTGGTACTTCCACTTCGTCATTGTTGATTGGTAGCTCTGAACTGCGCTCTCCATGGGCGGCATTGGTGGAATCGTCGCCAGTAAGTAAATTGGAGAAGTGCCATCTCCATAATCTCAGCACACACTGCGTATCCGTATTAAGATCTCCATTTTCGTCTCTACAAGTGGATGCTCCGGGCTTGAAACCTTGGGTTAGACGCTTAACCTTTTGATAGAATTTTTGTGCATCCTTCTTGCCCTGGTATACCTCTTGTTCCTCACGCTCACGCTTTTCCTGCTCTCTTTTCTTGCGTCTGAAAAGGCGCCTCGCTTCCTTCCTCTTTTCGCGGTAGTTTTCTCGCACGGCTCGCGTTGCAGCTGACTGCAGCGTTTTTCTATATGCGGCGTTTTTTACTGCAGTCGCAATGCTACACTCCTGATCATACCATTGGTTCCGAGGTTGCGGGCGCCGGAAACCAATGACTTCTTCAGCGGCAGCGCGCATGGAGTGGGATATATGCGCCCAAAGTCCGCCGGCGTCGTCGGGTCCAGAGGTTGGTTGGTTGAGCTTAACCGAGAGTTGAGCGGAGTAGGCTTCGGCAGTCCGTTGTAATTGCAGCTTAGCGACATCTAGCTTTCGTTGCATTCCTGTGCGTATGTTCTTCGCATTGCATAATCGCATGCGGATCTTGGCTGCAACAAGATAATGGTCGGAGTCAATGTTGACCCCCCGAAATGTACGCACATCTAGAACACTAGAGGCATGCCTACCGTCGATTACAACATGATCAATTTGGTTTCGCGTTTTTTTATCCGGGGGCAGCCAGGTGGCCTTGTGGATGTCGAGGTGCTTAAATCTGGTGCTACTAACTACCATGTTTCGCGCCGCGGCGAAGTCGATCAGTCTTAGACCGTTGTTCGAGGACGTCTCATGAAGACTGAACTGACCGACAGTAGGGCCAAAAATGCCTTCCCTTCCGACTTTCGCATTAAAATCGCCGAGGACTATTTTCACGTCATGGACCGGAAGGTGGTCATATACGTCCGCAAGACTAGCGTAGAAAGCGTCTTTGACGGCTTCGTCCTTTTCCTCCGTCGGGGCGTGCGCGCAAATAAGGCTGATGGAGAAAAATTTTGCCTTGATGCGAATCGTGGCCAATCTTTCGTTGACAGGTGTGAACCGGGAAACAAGGTGGCGTAGTTTCCGGCTAACAACGAATCCACATCCAAATTCGCGCCTCTCCGCATGGCAGCTGTAGTAGATATCACAGTGTGCTTGTTTAGAGCAGCCTTGCCTTTTCCATCGCATGTCCTGGATGGCGGTGATGTCAGCCTTTATTGTTTTGAGGGCTTCCGCCAGTTGGATAATGGCACCTTCCCTATAAAGGGTTCGTACATTCCAGGTGCATATCCGTAAATGATTGTCCGTTTTTCGTTTGCGGTGGTCGTCAACGTAATTGGGGTTCTTATCCGAGGCTGGTTTAGTTTTCATTGGGCAGTAGTAATGTGGCGGGACCCAAACCCTGCGCACATTCCATGTTTAAGGTCTATGGAGTGACCCGCCGCTTAAATTAGCCGTCAAACTGACGGATGCCAGTTTGCCGTTGCCCAGGGAACACCACGTGGAGGTTTGAGTCGACTTGAGACGATTTCGACATGGATAATGCTGGCCTCGCCTTTGAGGTTGAGGCGGTCAGACACGTTGCCATGTGAAGGTTCGCCCCCTGTTCCCCGAGAGCTCTGAACTAGTAAAACAACTTATCGAGCACAAATTATGTCATTTAGAAATATTTTTTGAAAGATTATTACATACTATCAGCGATTTTTTTCCCTATTAATATTTTTTTATGCTACTTTCGATGTTTTCCTTTATTTTTGTTTTAATTAATTATAAATAAGTTTGATGCCTGCGTCAAACGGCCAAGGACGTAGAGCAGCATCGAGAACGCTTTCGTTGTGCTAAGAGTGTAAATAAAACTTCGATATATTCGCTATTATTGCTAGGAATAAATTAAAAAGTATGACCAAGCTGCTTGACACGAACAAGCTGCTTGCTCTGAACAAATAAACGAAATCGCCTATAAATGATGTTTTTTGTATTCAGTTATATGTTTGCGGAAGAAATTTGATACTTTTATGAACATTATTTTTGAATTTTATTAACAAAATGTTTATTCTGATTGTACGTCAACCTTTGAAATGGTCGAATTCGGAAATACGATGTGGCTTCCGTATTTATATTTTTTACAGCAAGATATCTACCAAGTGGTATTTTTATTAACATTTGCATACTTAATAACATACATACTTAAATAAACAAAAAGTGTTCTTTATGATTCTTCTCCAATTCGATTGCGAAAAAGATTAGTAAATGAATTGGTAAAGGATAATTTGATTCAGTAGAAAAATTTTAAAAAACTTACTCATTGAAAGTTTCCAGCGCAGACTTCAAGTTCTTCGAATTAAATGAACTGCTCCTATGCAATTCATATGCCAATTGTTGTCGCACTATTTGTTTGTGACCCAAATCTAATATCCAGTTTAAAATTGTAGGCCACACTTTTAGCCAGCGCGAGTAAAAACATACGTAGAACTTTATTGGATTCCCATTCATTGCTGTTGGGAAATTCTTGGATTCCAACTGAATTACTAATTCATTTAAAGCTTCTGTCCACATTTTATCATTTGTAATATTCTTTTGAACTTTCTCTAGGTTTCGCTTAAGTTCGTCTACCAGCATGTATGAATACAAATGGTCTAAGCCTACTAGGCCTGCTGGGCCGATTGCTTCTCGTACCTTACTAAAGAAACGTGCGTCGAGCACTTCTTTATGAGGCGGACGTTTATCATACCAAGTAGCCTTTAATTCGAGATAAATAGTTTGCTTTGGTTCAGTATATAATAAAATTTCACGCGCTAGACGTCCGATAAAGTTGTTTGAGTTCGTGATATCGCCTTGTAACGGTGGAAAACTCGGAATTGGAATTGTTTGACTTTGATATTGTGACTGCCAATCCTGAACTTTATTGCGAAGAAATGCATTGCATTCTTTTTCAACATTATAGTTTATTATGCGGGTAAATTCTTCATGCAAAATTTTCAAGCCGTGCACATTTATATAATCCTGTATGTATTCAAAGGAACGGCGATAACCGTCCATTGTTTTTGCTAATGCCAGCAGCTTTGTTTCCAAATTACTGGATACTGATTTCGATTTTTGTGTAGTTTGAAATATTAAACCCACATTAAGTGCATTGGCTAAATTTAAAACCAATTCTTTTCGTATACCATCCTCCAGCAATTGCTTCGGATCCAATTCAATGACACCAACTAGAGTTTTTTTCATCATTAATATACCTTCTGTGAAGACGGCAATAGAATATGTTAACTTGGAGACCATATAACGATCATCGAGTTGAGCGTACTCCTTAATTTTATCCTTTTCCAGACGCGTCGGAATTTCTTTCAACACTTCCGTTTCGAGTTGAATAATACGAGCTAGTATACTAAACATTGTTTCTGGTATAATTTGCACAACTTTACGTATATAGTTTGCCAGCTCAGTGCTGTAGTAATTGGAGACCGAAATCAAATCTTCACTCTTGGCTTGATTAATTCTCAGCAATGGAATTTCTAATGCACTAGCTAGCTTTAAAAAAGCTGCACGTAGTTTAATAACTGATCTTGGCTGCTTTTTAATGCTATCTTGCAAAATGACCGTATAGTCACTGTCGATAATGCGCCAGGCATAGCTTAGATCACTTATCAGTTGTATGTTTATAAGAATATCTTCTTTAACGTTGATGACCTTAATTAAAAAATATTTTGTTAATAAAAAATAGCAACTACAAATTAATCGTAAATTTATTTCTAAAACGGCCAGGCTTATACGTGGTCCATATAACATGTGGGGGTTTAGAAATTAACGACTAACATATACATAGTTGTATGAGAAATGAGGATGAGATCGTTGCATGGCATGCAATTAATATAAAGAGGAAATAGTTAATTCCAGTACTGTTGGAATAGATATTGGAAGAAACTCTGCGACTAACCTGGATCATTCTTTGAAGATAATCACATGCTTCCAACAAATATTGCTTCACCTGCATATTAGACTGCAAGTTATGGAACTCCTGTACCTCTTCCAATGCCTGTATTAATTGTATGATTGTGCGTCCCGAAACATTGGGCTTTTCACTGTTTAACTTCGATATTTCCTTTGCAACCTCAGCAAACCACATCTTTAATTGCGGATTGCTTTCAATCTTCGACAATGGACGGCTTCCCGAAAATGCTTCACTCAATTCGTTTAAACGTTCAAAGGCTTCACGCTTAAAACCATCCCAGCGGACACTCTTCTCTCTCATGAGATCACGTAGTATTTCCTTTACCATCAATTCCAATTGACTGCAATTTAGCAGCAGCTCAAACAGTTCAATACGCTTAAACTGAGACTCGTTGAGTACCAAATCCTTTATCTGTACTGCTTTGTGCGCTGTTTGGGGTGTTACTTCCAAGACTGCATTTGATGTATGCATAAAATACCATCGCAATAGCACATTGCATTGACGTATTAAATTAATGATTTTTGTGATATTTTGCAAAACAAATATTTCCGAGAGCACACCGTCTCGTAATATTTCATTTGTTTGTTGCAATACTTTGCCGAATTTGTCCTTGTACAATAGACAGCAGCCCTTGACGGCAGTCGTTTCTACAACTGTCATTAAGGCAGCTTTAGCAGCTTTGAATTGATCCCATGCATCAACCAAATTGACTGTGATACCCATGTAAATGGAAATCACCCAGTTGTCAGCGAAGAACTTGTCAACTATTTCTCGCATTTGAGCAATTTGCGATTGAAGAATGTTAGGTGAGAAGTACAAACAAACATATAACATGCTTGCCTGTGAGGAAAGCGCTGTAGCACGATGATCGGGATGTGGGTAGATGGCAAGCTGATTATAGATATCATCCGAACGCAATCTGCCAATGACCATATCTATAAATGTTTGGTCAAAAGTAAAGCGACTGAAATAAGCTGCTGGATAATTGACAGTGCCACAAGATTTGTTGCTGCCACCTGTAGCAGCAATGTAGCCTGTTGAACGTAGCAACATGCAAACGTCATCGATATTGCTGTCGCCGTGCGATTTTGCAGCACTATAACGGTAATATCCAATTAGCAGACGTTCTCTGATAACACCTGGTATATGTATGTCGAGGATGAGCAGAATAACGCCGAAAAGGTACAATGATTCACACTGTTAACGGACAAGTGCATTGATATATTATTAATAAATTAATCGAAATATAGATGGTCGAGTTCTTACGACAATTCATTAAAGAAAAATTAATTAATTAAAGAAATCTGAAAACTTTTTCCTTATTTAACTTTTCCAAGTTCCTAACATAGAATGTTTTTAAGACACATCATACCATTAGTTGTTTCCCTTCTGCATCCTGCAGCACAGATTCTAAAGTTTGTTGTATGTAATAACCAGCATTGAGTTCATCGACATAATGCTTGAGGTCCGAGCAATACTGATGTGTGCTTTCAAATGCCAAATAAAAACGCCGCAGCAGGTCAAGGTAGTTTTCACGTATCTCGTCATCAAGATCACATAGTTCCTATTTTTTATTTTAAGAGAAAAAATTAGCAATAGCTACCCACATAAATTGTCGCAGGTAACGCATTAATTTTACCGGACTGTTTTCAATTTTAGTTTCTTGTTGATCGGAAATTTGCAAATAACTAAAATCCATAATTATGTCGCCATACTTTTGTTGCTCCTTTTTTGTCTCCAAGCTTTCAAATAAGTTCAAGTTGCTGTTGAAATGTTACACAAAGAAGTAAATATCGCTCACCGAAATATATCTGGAATGTAATCTTTTAACCGAAGTAACTCTGCTATAATGGAATTGCCCACAGATACTATATGCAACAAATTCTGTCCACAAGCATTATTTTCCGCTAGGAACTCAGCCATTCTGTTTTATTACAACTCAATTCTTCAACTTTTAAAACTTTCCTAAATAATTAACATAAACAATTCCTTTTCGCCGCGAATTTTCAGCTGATAACTTATTTGAGTCAACAGTGGGATTTTATACCCTACTAATTCATATATTTACGTCAGAAATGTGTTGTACTGTGGGGATGTCACTGACATTTTAATTTTTTAATAAAACGCATATTTTGAATTAGGGATGTCGGAAAAACATAGATGTTTTGCTTCGATGCATCTAAAATTTCCTACTCGATGTATAAAAAGTCGATGCACCGATGCATCGATGTTTTTCAAAAACTGACATCTTTAGTTCACTCAACAGCCATTGTTGTGATATACACGGCGTAATTTGGGATTGTGTTTTAAAAAATTTTGTTGTCAGTCTAGGAATAAATTATTTTGTTCATGCAAACAAATATTTTTTTCTATAGTGATGTTTATTTATATTTATGATTGAATTATTTTTTCAAAAATTCAAATTTGTTCATCACTATTTTAATATTGGCAGTCACAAATTTCTATTCAGCCATTTTATTTTTTATTTAGCATGTCAGTTTACAGAATCACTTGAAATTAAAAAGAGTACACTTGGCATAAATATGAAATTTTTAATTTTGTGTGCACAAGTTTTGTACACAGTTATGGAATAGAGCCCCAGGAGCCTTATTCTCTGTGTACACTAAATATTTGGTTTTTGTTGTAAAATTATTTGTTGCGATATACCCGGCGTAATTTGGGATTGTATTTTGTCTTCAGTCAAGAAATAAATGATTTTTTTCATAAAAACAAACATTATTTTTCTATGGTGATTATTTATATTTACAATTGAATTATTTTTTATTATTGAATATTTTATTTTGAATTTTTGAAAAAATAATTCAATTGTAAATATAAATAAACATCACTATAGAAAAATATTTTATTCTATTTTATTTTATTATAAAAATCGTTTATTTTATGATTTGTTATTTTTACGCCAACTTACGTAAGGGTATTTTTATTTCTTGTTGTTTTGCATGTAAACGCAAATACGCAAAAACGCTCAAATAAAAGTAGCCCTTGCACGTGTTTTTTGTGTCTCATATTTGTATGTCCTATCTACACCATATATAACAGCATTATACTGAGGTGCTCACAGTTTCAAAAATAACAAATGCTATAAATACGCTTTGTTAATATACGTTTAAACTGTGAATAGCGTAATTGTTTGTTTGCATGAGCAAAATCACTTATTTCTTGACTGACGACAAAATTTTTAAAAATATAATCCCAAATTACGTCTGGTATATCACTAAAACATAATATTTCCAGGAAAAACAGAAAACATAACATTTTTTTTTTTTACCAAAAGTATGCAGAAACAACATAAAATTAAGAATAATTTAATTTTTTCCACAATTTTGCAGTCGTATGTCATACAAAATTTGAGATTTTGCATGAGATTGTGAAGTTGCAGTTTCGGTTCCGACCATATTGAGCAAAGTCTTCAATCAAATGACGCTGCAAAAACTGAGCGTGACACTCACTAAAAATATGACTCATTGAATAAAACACCATACAATTTTGATAAGATAAAGGATACAGATTATTCATAAAGATCACTGTGGGTTTCTTACACTTACACTTACACTTACAAATGCGGCCGTACCTTCGCTGCCATTTTTTTTTAAAGGTTTCAGACAGCAAGCACCGACCTATGTCAGGTCAACTTATCATTGCCTTAATACAGAAAAGCTATATCTCATTTTTTTTACTTTATAGCAAAAGAAAAAACTTGATAAAAAACCGTTACTCATAGTTTTTAATAAAAAAAATGCGTTTACAAAAAATTTCAAACTAAAGAAAATTATTTTTATTAATTTTTTTCCTTCTCTTATTGAGATAGGGCCTTTATATATTACGGTAACGTTATAGTTTGGATAAAAACAATTGTATTGTTAGGAGTTCGTTGAAATTAGATCTACTTAATTTTAAGAAAAGTACAAATATCTAAAAAGTTTATTTTTATGTACTTTTTTTAAACATTTGTTTTTAACCAAACTTGCTTTAAGAAATTTAATCTTAATCGAAAACATATATTTACAACTGTCTTCTTTCGTTGTTGTTTTGTAATCTTAGAGATGCAAATTTCTAAAAGACGTGAAGTGAATATAGTGAAACAAAATTAATTTGAAAAATTACCACAGTTTTGGAATAATTTCCCTCCAATTTTTTTCAATTAATTTCGATTGGAAGTAAACTTTAATTACTTTAGGTAATATTTTGTCTAAAATAATTATTAACTATATTCTAGTTACAGTTTAACTACATCAAAATTTGGTAGAGTGACCACTTTACATACCAGTATATAAGAATTATATTTATTCTCAAATAAATTTATAAAAACATTAAATTTTTGGCTAGTTTAAATTAAATGAGTTTTACGGCTCGAAAAGTACTCACAAGTTTAATTTTATTTAAAACCAACGTTGGATTATTTTAAAATACATTATATTATTAAAATATTTTAAAAGTATTTTAAACTTCTCGAAACAAAAAGTTTCAGAAATTTTTTTCCATCTATTCAGAATATAGCACAGCTGTAGTGTGACAAGGAAGCCCACTTGGCCGATCATTATTCGCTTCTCAACTACCACATTTGTATGTAATATGTTGTTGCTTCTTAATTGGGTGGTATGTGAATAGTCTTCCCAGAGTTTGAGAAAGTTCATTCCCGTTTGATTCATGACTCTCAATTAGTTTTTCCCGTTCACATATCATCATTTTCTTTTTTTCACCATTTTTAAAAAGTATTTGATAAAAAAAAAAATTAGTTTCGTTTTTCAGTATTTTATTTCTTATAGGAATCAAAACAATTCAAGCAATGGAAAATTACAAGCTTCAATCAACTGATTCTGACTGGAAATATGAATTGTAATAAGTTTATTTTCGCTCTCGCAGAGAATTCTTATCTATTTTAGTTAAGAAAACAACTACAAAAGCGGTCATATAGTCAAATATTTCGGAAAGAGAAAAAAGGGGGGGCGGAAAAGGGGAGAAAGATTAGAATGCAAGAATTGTCAAAATGTTAACGAAGTTAAATAGTTGAAGCTGTCTTCTTGCTTTAATTAAAAATTGTAAAAAATTGGTCTTTTTCATGTTTTTATTGATTCTGCTTAAATTCTATTGATTCTGGTAACCAGGTCGATTGTGTTTACACTGACTTTAGTAAGGCATTTGATAAGCTACCACACAATCTAATCTTATTTAAACTTGAGTTAATGGGATTTCCACAATATTTTGTGAACTGGATTAAGTCGTATTTGGTGGAGCGATCTTATCAAATACGTTTCCGAGGCGCATTGTCTTCTGAATTTATTGCTGGATCAGGTGTTTCTCATGGTAGTCACCTTGGTCCTCTTCTGTTTATTTTAGCTATCAATGATGTAACTCACGTCATTGAACACTCTCATCTGCTTATTTATGCCGATGATATGAAAATATACAGAACGATTAATTCTAGAGATGATTCCGATCTACTCCAGTCTGATATAAAATCCTTTGAAGTTTGGTGTTCTAAAAATAATATGTTTTTAAATCCAGATAAATGCCAAACTATGATCTTTTCGCGAAAAAGGAATAATTTTATTTTTGATTATAAGATAAAAGATAATGCCTTGAGTCGTGTAGACACCGTCAAAGACCTAGGTATATGCATGGATTCTAAGCTGTCGTTTAACATTCATATTGATAATATTTGTAAAAAAGCATCTTCAATGCTTGGTTTTGTAAAACGCTGGGCCAAAGAATGTAATAGCATGATTACAACTACAACGTTGTATTATGCAATCGTGCGTCCTCACTTAGAGTATGCAAGTCAAGTTTGGTCCCCAAGTTACAATGTGCATGTTGATCGAATAGAAAGAATCCAAAAACGTTTTGTTCAGTTTGCTCTAAGGGGCTTAAGTGGAACTGACATATTAGACCTTCCTCCTTATGAGGATCGTTTAAAACTATTAAAAATGCAGTCTTTAGGTGATCGAAGGAAATCGGCAGATATCGTATATTTACACCAGCTCATAACAGGTGTATTCGATTCTCCAGAACTTCTTTCACACATAAATTTTAACACTAACCGTACAAGCAGTAGAAACACTAACAACTTAATTTATTTGCCATTTAGTAGAACAAATTATATGGCTACTGCTCCTTTAAGTCACATGAGTTCCTTTGTTAACAATTGTAGCGTTTTTGATGTTAATTTGTCAAAAGGTCAACTCAAAAGTAGATTAAAATTAGTTGTGTAAATAGATCTATGTATACGCATGGTTAGTTGTTATGTCTTGTGTTGTCCCTGAGCCCAACCCATTTATTGGTAGGTAAATTTTTCCCACATTAACTTGTTTGTGGTCACGGGTATCCATAACATTGATATTTTTCAATGATTAGTGGGTAGTGGCTTTAGATGAGTTAATGCTGAGGAAGTGCGATATAGCTGTAGTAGCTGAACTCTATTGTTATTGCATGCAAACATCATTTTTAAATTAAAATTATTAACATCATTAATAATTATACAGCAAGCAGGGAGCTGATTTCACAATATCGGCAGTGACGAAAAAGAGAGCACAATCAGCGCTGCATCTACCTCTATTCTTATACTACGGTTAATTCCACTGACATGTAATGGTCTAATTAGCCCCCCATAGCTTGGCAGCGCATGGAATGTAGATAAGCGGCTAGCACATAGCAAAATAAATGGCGATTGTGCAAAAAACAATTAAACATAGCACTTGGTCAAAAAAAAAACAGAAATAACTTTAGTAATTGTTATAAAACTATTTTATTTTCACAAAATTATCGTTTTCCACAATTTCCAGCAGCAAGTTATTGAACATCAACTGTCAAAAACATAAAGCATGCACAAATATCCAAACCAAGGTGCATTAATATAGGTTAAGTCACTTGAGAGAAGCTCGGTCGAAATGTCAGAATGGATGAAAGGAAATCAAGAAAAAAAAATAAAAATCTGTACAATTTTCAACTAACAGCTACTTTGACAGTTCGAGCAAAGGCGAAAAAAGAGTGCTTTTCTCTCGAGTGACTTAACCTATATTAATGAACCTTGATCAAAACGAAACAGAATTTGTATGTATTCAAAGATGATTTTCTGTTTTTATCTGAGCATAGTCATGCGTTGTCATGAGGTCTGCTTTCGTACACATTTTCGAATAAAAGTCGAGTAAAGTTGTCAAGTGCATGGCAGAATTATAAGGTAGGGTCGACTCGGAGAGGAATGGAGTAGAAAGCAGAATAAAGCTACATTGATGTCAAAATCAGCTGTTCATCGCGAATTTCTTTATGCTCACGTTTCGCAGTTGTTTTTAGGTTAAATCTGTTACAGGTTTTTTTTGCAATTTTAAGTCTTCTTTCACATTTTATAGCTTTTATTACACTTGTTTTATAATATTTTCACTCAAACTAGCACAAATTTAACACCCGCGACCGCACTGTTTGCAACTTGGAAACATGAAATATTTTCTTCATTTGCAATTTCTACGAAACTCGTCGTTTTGACATATATGTTGCTTCTCATTATCCACTTTTCGTTGACGCATGAGAGCACTCAGCGAAGCGGCCCTACCTTATCATTGTATCATGGTCAAGTGTACGGAAACGACTTCTAGCTAGTTTCAAGCACGAAAACAGCTGATTGCCTTTAAAAACTAAACACCGCCATTTTTAACTTGTACAAACGCAAACGGCTCCAACTTTAACTTGATATTTCATATTAATGTATATGTTTTTATATTTATTGATATTTAACAATTTGTAAATTTATTTTTTATCGCACGATATACGCAAACAACAAACGACAAATTGACATTTGCTTGTTCTTCTTGATGCTTGTTCTTATATATCTGGAACAAATTTCTTTTAGTACACTCCGAGTAACTTTCGAGCTGAAGAGAGTGATTTTATGCTTGTTCTTCTAGCTAAAAAAAGTACGGAAACACGTTCTAGCACATTGCAAGTTACTACAATCGAGTACGGAAACAGACCTATTTTGTGCATAGCCAGATACACGCAAATGCCATTAAACAGATTTCTCATGTGACACTTGTTCAGTGATGTGCCTTGCGAGACTAATTGGACAATAAATTGTCCCAATGTGTTTCCCATTTTCCTATTGGATTGAAAATTCCCCTAAAACGGGGAAATTCCCTCTTCTGGCAAGACTGTATGCGAAACGATTGAGAATTTAAAATAAAGTAAAAAGCATCGATAAGTTTATTATCCCCGGCTTATATGTTAACTCTAATTTGATTCTGTGCGTATATTAGATTTGATAGATTGAAAGTTTTGCACATTAATTTGATTAGTCCAATTCCCATTTATATTGTCTGAGATTAAAATAGTGGACTTTGCTCACCGAACTAATTTTCTAAGGTAGTGTTAAAATCTGCAATAGTATTGTTCGTACACTCAGTGGTCTTGGCTGTGTTTTGGAAAAAGTCTAGATGTATCAAGGCTACGATCAAATTCTAGTTGAGAAGCAGGATAAGCTCCTTTTCATAAAATTTAACAATCCCAAGAAAAAAAACTGTGTTAATGTAATTGCATACGGCGAAATAACACGCGCTTTCCGTGAGGTAGCTCAAGACGACAGTGTCACAATCGTTGTCATCACCGGTGTAGGAGATTTTTTCACAGCCGGCAATGATTTGTCCCAAACGTCAGACTTTACTGATATGGAGGCTTATATCAAAGAATCAAGTGGAATCTTCAAGGGTATGGTTAGCGCTGTAATCGACTGCCCGAAAGTTGTAATAGCGCTTGTGAATGGTCCCTGTATAGGAATTGGCGTAACTCTCGCTGGTTTAAGTGATTTAGTTTGGTGCTCCGATACAGTGAGTTCTGATTTGCAATTAAATTTGCAATTAAATAAATATTAAATTTCTTAAAATATTTATTTCAGGCATATTTTCACACTCCGTTTGTCTCACTAGGCATTGTTCCAGAAGCATGTTCGTCCTACTTGTTTCCCTTATTAATTGGACGTTCGAAAGCCTCTGAACTATTATTGTTTTCTGAGAAAATGACCGCTGAAGATGCATTCCATTACCATTTTGTATCAAGAGTTTTTAAATCTCACGAACTGTCTTCGATTATTTTACCAAAAATTCAACAATACTCAGAGTTGCCTCCGGAATCAATGCAGACGTCGAAAAAGCTAATGCGTATGCATGAGCGCGATGGTTTATACAAAGCTTTGGATGCTGAATCTGATGCGTTAACTCATCGTTTACAATCAGAGGAATTTTTTAATGCTTTGATATCGTTTTCTATGAGAAAGAAATCCAAACTATAAACAAAATTTATAATTGTTTTAAATTTTTAACAAGGGTTAAAATAAACGTGTTCAAAATAAAGAGAACTTTTTAGTTTAATCTCAATTTAATTTTGGCCCCTATTATGCAACCAACTCAACTTAGTTGGTTAGATTCAAGTACATTTTTTTCGTATAACGTATTGCATGCATTACGATTGCACCACATAATTTGTCTTAATCTTTTAAGAAATTCCAAACTAACACGGCTGTAATGGACATTACGTTTTTACGTTCGTTACAAATATATTATTTTGTAATATTATCTTAGAGAAAGATTAAAATTTTATTAATTTAAGCAATTAATATATAAACTTATATACCATTATTATCAAATCGTATTCACTGTTTCACAAATGTAGTTTTTCTTTTTATTAATGTTAAATAGATGATTCGCAAAGTTTTGCTTTAGTAAAAATGGAAGGCATTGGCTAAAAATAATGAAAAATGGTTGTGGCAAGGGGAGTAAAATATATTAAATTTGTTTTTTAATTATTAAATTACATAATTACCTAATTACTCATTTGAATCATAATGAAAAAAATGTCTCATTCAAAATGTCACGTATCGACTTAGATTATGATTAAAATAAAAAAATTACTGAAAATAGTTGAATGAAACAAGTTACATGAAAGTGTTTGAATCAAAAAGCATTATTTCATAAGATTCTAAAATAAGTTGCACTAAAAAATTGTGAAAGATTTCGCTGAATTCTGACTTTATATATATAGACACGAAAACTACTTCCATTTTTGTCTCGTTCGAATTACTCCTTTTTTGGCTTTTTTTTTTTTTTTTTGGAACCAGAATTATACCTACTATAAGCTTTGGCACTAATTAAAGTGCCACTTAAAAGCTTTAATATGAACTAAAAAGGAAATGCTTACATGTTTTACTTTGCCTTGTTCACTTTAAGTGTGTGAGACTGTCACGTTCGACATAATGGAAACGCCCATATTTAAAATATATAACATAAAGACTGATAATCTGAATGAAGTTAGATATTTTACATTTGTAACAACGTACAGTTGTAGGGGACAGGGGGCGAACTTTCACATGGCAACGGGTCTGACTGCCTCAACCTGGCGAGGCCAGCGTTATCCATGTCGAAATCGTCCCAATTCGACTCAAACCTCCTCGTGGTGTTCTCTGGGCATCCGTTAATTTCACGGCTAATTAGAGCGGCCGTCACCTGGCCTTAAATAGGTTGTACGTTGGGTTTGAAGCCCACCACGTAAAAAACCATTTCAAAAAACAAAGAACTGATAATGATTTACGGATATGCATCTGGAATGTCTGAACTCTTAATTGGAAAGGTGCCTGTATCCAACTGCTTGATATCTTGGAAAGACAGAAAGCTGATATCATTGCAATCCAAGAGATGCGATGGAAGGCAGCGGCGTATCTAGCGAAATATTACTCGCAGAACTAACACATTTTTTAAAAATTGGAGAACACTTAAATTATAATAAAAAATAAAACTTTAAGGGGGAAGGGAAGTAGGGAGGGGGTTTGGAACTAAATTTTTTCTAGAATTATTTTAAGGGGTGAAATTTGGTTATTTACAAAATATCAAAAAAATATTTTCTTAAATAGTTTCGACCATAAGTCTTACTTCAAATAGACAAATTATCGATAAATAGGCTTTACTTTTAAAAGTACTAAAAAAATATTACTTTTTTTTTAATATTTTTGAAATTACCCAATAATTCTAGAAAAAATTTAGTTCCAAACACCCCACTTAAAGTTTTTATTTTTATTATGATTTAAGTTTTCTAATTTTGAAAAAAGTTTGTTAGCTCTGCGAGCAATATTTTACTAAATCCGCCGCTGATGGAAGGGGCAAGCATCCTGTGATATCTACTACAGCGGCCATACGGAAAAGCACGAGTTTGGGTGCGGATTTATAGTTGGCAAGAGATTATGGCATCACGTCCTTGAACGAACGACTTGCCGTAATCCGTATCAAGGCTAAATTCTTTCATGTACCCCTAATATGTGCGCATGCTCCGAAAAGAATAAGGATGATGAGATCAAAAATTCTTTCTAGCGCGGGAGCCCCCGCTGCCCCCTTCACGACTATAATGAAGTCTTAATAGTCATAGCTCGGCTTAAGAACAACAAAGCCGCGGGAGCCGACGGTCTCCTCGCTAAGCTGTTCAAGAACGAAGCTCTGTTTAAATGCATTCACGAGCTTCTATGCTCGTGAAATATGGTCGAAAGAATGCATTCCAAACGATTGAAACCTCAGTGTACTCTGCCTAATCCACAAGAATGGCGATCCCACTATGTGTGCCAACTACCGTGGAATAAGCCTCCTAAATATCGCATATAAAGTTCTGTCGAGCGTATTATGTGAAAGTCTGAAGCCCCTTGTAAACCAACTGATTGGGCCTTATCAGTGTGGCTTCAGGCCTGGAAAATCTACCACCGACCAGATATTTACAGCACGACAAATCTTGAAAAAGACCCTAAAAGAAAAAATCGGAAGAACCGGAAGAACAACCTTACGAAACTTGGAACTTCTGATTGGCGCAAGAAAAGCGCAAAATAGAAATGACTGGCGCAAATTCTTACACCAGGCCAAGACCAACTTACGATTGTAAGCAACATCTAAGTAAGTAAGTAACAATGTACAGTTCAAAAAATGTTATTGAGGCTTTTCATTAAAAATATGCAAATTATGATGCATCAAATTTGCGTCTTTGCCAATCAGAGTTGTTTCAGCAACTCTTACTTTCACAATATACCACTCTCAAAACTCCAACACCGCTCAAACGATAAGACCACGGGTGGAAAATTTAAGACAATAAATATAGCTTTAACTGGCAAGAAGGGGATATTGTTCTACCATCAATCACATTTTGCTAAGATCATATCAATGAGAAGAAACTGTATCACGTAAAAACTTTTTCCTTTGAAATAAAGACACATCAAGCTTACTATAATTTAATGAATTAATTTTTTCCAGAAAGCAAAAAAAAAAAAACTAATTGCCATTTCAGCCCTTGAAAGGACTTTGACCGAGCTTCTTGTAATCAATTGTGTTGTGCGTGCTGTGAAATGTTTCAACACAAATGGTCGAGAACTGGACCTACACGTTTTTTGCCGACTCCGAACGGCTTATGTGCTGAAGGAGCTTTTCTTGGCAGTTGTTACTCTCTGAGGTTTGCCATTGTCTGCAGAGAGGTGGTTTCAATTGAAAAAACTTTCTGTCAGTTGGGAATTGAACCAGGGTTCTCTGGCGTATGGGCAACACACTCTACCCACTACGTCACGGCCGCCAGAAAGCAAAGAAGTATTCGATAATGAGCTAAATACAGATGTGAAATTTTCTATGATGAAGATTTGTGCGAATAGAAGTTAACTTTTAAAAGTTGTAATTTTTTTTGAAATCCCAAAAAATTGAATTGGGCTATTGACCGTTTAAACGTAAATTAACAAAGCGTATTTAAAGCATTTGTTATTTTGCAACTGTAAGCACCTCAGTATGTGTTTGCCGTATTCAATGATTTTGCAACCCTGATATATATGCTGTAAATAAGACATAAAAATACGAGACACAAAAGACACGTCCAAGGGCTACTTTTATTTACGCGTGTTTGCGTATTTGCGTTTGCATACAAAACAACAACAAACCAAAATATGCTTACGTAAGTTGGCGTAAAAATAACAAGTCGTAAATTAAACAGATCTGCGTACTTAAAATGTGAACACCCTTTATTTTTTTTCATAAATTTGAACAGTCTGAAACAGCAGAATTATCTATAATGGTTTTTTAAGCAAATCGGAACACAAGCTCTGAAAAATATAAATTCTTATGCAACTTTTTTTTCATTTGGGCTATTCACAGTTTTAACGTAAATTAACAAAGCGTATTTATAGCATTTTAGCACTTATTTTTGCAACTGTGAGCACCTCAGAATGTGTTTGCTGTACTCAATGATTTTGCGACCCTGTTGTATATGCTGGGGTGAAATCGGCTAAGGTGATAGATGACAGTCGCTGTTTTGATTGTCGTTTTTGAAAACGACACCTAAATACCTATCGCATGAAATCAATAGGGAAAAAAGTGATTGTCAATTTGATAATCACCTTACACGGAGCAAAAGCGACGATTTTGATTGTCAATTATCACTTTAGCCGATACCACCCATGTAGATAGGGCAAAAAAGACGAGACACAAAAACAAGTCCAAGAGCTACTTTTATTTACTCGTGTTTGCGTATATGCGTTCGTATGCAAAACAACAACAAAGAAAAATACGCTTACGTAAGTTGGCGTAAAAATAACATATCGTAAATGAAACAGGCCTGCGTACTAAACTGTGAATAGCCTATATGTATATGAAAACGAGGGGGTTCACACGATACTATTGGGCTATTCACAGTTTTTGTACGCAGGCCTGTTTAATGCAAAGACGCGTAAATAAAAGTAGCCATTGGACGAGTTTTTTGTGCTATAAATACGCTTCGTTAATTTACGTTTAAACTGTGAATAGCCCATATATGTTGTGTCGCATGGTAGAACAAACTATTACAAACTATTACTTCATTGACAACTACCTTTTTTCTCACGAGCGGCGATTGGGAGTTGTCAAATCAAAGTTTAGCTTGTCATCTGTTTTGCAGCTTCTTCGTTTTCTCTTTTTCAATGTGTTTTTGACAACTCCAAATCGCCAACAGAACTGTTACTCCTACCTTGCAAATCATTATACCATGGGACAAACCAGGTATATGACCGTTGGAACGCTCGAAACAGCAGACTGACATGTGAACTTGCAATCAAAATTTTTTGATTTCAAGGCCATCACACAAGGCTTGAAACATGTAGTATCTTCTGAGCACCCCCTAATGACAAAAATTATTATATGAATTCCGGAGAAACACCGGCTATTTCAGATAGTAGTAGTTAAAAATATGTACTAAGTCTACTCCTATCGATGTATGACGTGAGCACTGAAAGTATATACTGAATTATGACTTTTATTACATACCGTAGAATTGTTTACATTTCATACCGGAGGGGACAAAGGATTTGTGGCCATGGAGGCATAAGTAGATATTAAATTTTTTTCAAACGCACTAAGATTTTATGTAATGGCAGGTTTTGTCGCTGTTCACACGGGTAAGGCGGTGTGTAGATTCTAGTAAATTGCTTTATTTATTTGCATTTATTTATGCAGGAGCTGGAAATTGTGTTGATGAAACGAAATATCAACGTATTATAAAGGAAGCTTGTATTCGTTCAACTGATATTCTTAAGAATGGTGGGAGCGCGCTGGACGCATGCGAAGCAGCTATTGCTCGGCTGGAGAATAGTGGAAACACGAATGCTGGTTTTGGTTCAAATCTTTGCTGGGATGGACAAGTACAGTGTGATGCATCAATAATGAATGGGGCAAATCTGCACTTTGGAGCATGTACAAATGTGAGTCGCCTAAGGAATCCTATACAACTAGCACGCATGCTTTGCAAAGGACAGTCAAAGATGTTGTCCATGGAACGTATTCCACCTATGGTAATGGCTGGAATTGGGGCTGAACAATATGCTGAAGAAATCGGATGCAACATGATTGACTTCAATGATCTAATATCATCAAAAGCAAAATTTTCATACAATCATTATAAATCGAAAATAACAGATTCAACAAGTTCCACACACGCAAAAACGGAAGAAACAGCTGTATCTACCATCAGCCCATTAGATACTGTTGGTGCAGTATGTGTTGATGCAGCTGGGAATTCAGCAGCAGGCTGCAGTTCTGGTGGCTTGCTTCTGAAAGTACCGGGGCGAGTGGGGCAAGCAGCAACTTACGGTGCTGGATGCTGGGCTACAGATTCCGAAGAATTATCTGTGTCAACATGTACAACTGGAAATGGAGAGTACTTAATGAAAACGTTACTGGCAAAAGAAATCTGTACAGATTTATTTGCAGCGGATTGTGCAGTGACCAGCTTACATAAAACATTCAAGAATAAATTTCTAGAATCTCCATTCCTTCCTGTGGAACAAGAACTGTACGGCGGCTCACTTGTACTGTTGTATTATCCTAAAAATAGCTGTGGCGAAGTACTCTGGAGCCACACAACAAAATCGTTCTGTGTTGGCTACATGTCAACGCAACAAAAGACACCAAAGGTAAGAACCACACTGAATTTCTTTTTATGTTTCCGGGTTGAGTGAAATGATGCTCAATGAAATAACGCCCAGAATAAATTATAAACACAAAAAATAATTCATAATCATAAATATAAATTAAGCCCAATAAATTTATTAAAAATGAAACCCAAAAGTTTTTTTAACAATTTGCAAATCTAATCTATTCACAATTCCTTTATTTTAGATTACACCGAAAACTATTTTCGAAATAATATGCAAGAGAAAATTTTTGTGCACTTTAATAACATATATGTATCAATGTATTTTCAATGTTGAATTCCTGTTTATAGACAATCTTTTTTCAGAATTTTCCCTTGTTTTAGTTTTGAAATAATCGAAAGTGAACAAAAACGCATTTATCTTTTCTCCGTAGTGTAACTTTTTCAAATTTTTTTAATTTTTGGATTTTTTATGATTTTTTATGTATCGACCCTCCAAATTTGCAGCTAATCGCAGACATGAAGTGCGAATTTTGGCCGTGTATTCAATAAAATACAGTTTCTGGGTGTAGCAATTTTTGTATGTTTCCAAATAACTTCGCATAACGCCGTGGCCGAATGGTTAAGTTCTTGATCCGTATGTCAAAGAACCGCAGTAGACCCGGGTTCAAATATCATCTGACACACAGTATGTTTTTTTTCAATTGGAAGTAATATTTCTGCTCGGCCGTCGTAATGCCAAACGTAAGAGAAAAAACAATTCCATGTAAAGGTTTTTGAGAACATGAGCCGTTCGGAGGCGGCATAAAAATGAATTTGTATACAAAAGATTTAAGAGCACGCACCACCATAACATACAATTGATCATAAGAAACTTGGTCAAATTCCTAGAAGATAAGAATAAGATATATAATAAGAAGATATATATATATAGATATACAATAAGAAGATGGCCAATTCGTTTTTTTTTTAATTACTTCGGTGGAGTTTTATTCCATTTTTGTTCTGGGCTTTTTATGATCACTTCGGCAGCTAGTTGGAATATAAATTTTTGAAAATATAAATTTTTAAATATATCTTTTGTCAACGTCAAAAAAAACTTTCACCAACCACTCTCCTTGACAATGTTATAAAATAAGTTTTTAATAATTCTTGAGTTATTTTTACGAACTTTTATTTGTAATTTTTATTAAATAAAATACCTTATTTATTTACAGTTTGTGTATTCACCACTGCCAACGTATAGCATACCGGGAAGATCTTGTGTTGTGAACGGTCATCATTTCAATTTACACGTATGAAAGTTATCAAGTATTAAGCAATTCGTTAATCTTAATATATTTATAATACAATAAACCAGGGATCCAACAAATTATAATTTTTAGAATATAAATCAAATTATACTAATTAATTTTTGATCGTTATTTCTTCGATCAAAAATAGAATTAATCATTGATCGTTATTATTTCGATTAAAAATAAAAATCAATCATTGATCGTTATTATTTTGATCAAATATAAAAATCGATCATTGATCGTTATTTTTTTGATCAAAAATTAAAAATCAGTCTGATCGATATTTTTTCTATCAAAAATAAAAATCAGAGTGCGTGGCCCACACGCCTGGTTCAATTACCACCTGACAAAGTTTCTTCAATTGAATTAATTTTTTTGTTCAGACGTCACCTCTCTGCAGGCAATAGCAAACCTCAGAGTAAAAACTGCCATAAAAAGCTTCTTGAGAACATAAGCCGTTCGGAGTCGGCATAAAAAAACGTGTAGGTCTAGTTCTCCAATCATTTGTGTTCAAACATTTCAGAAAACGCACAACACAATTGATCATAAGAAGCTCGGTAAAAGTCCTTTCAAGGGCTGAAATAGCCATTTCGTTTTTTTATGACTTTCACCTTTTGCTCAAAAAAATAATGACTCCAATCCAAAAATATTGATAAAAATGCAGAAATTGATGTTCATTTCTTACTAACTCTATTTCATGACACATGATGGCATCATGATTCATTGTTGTTTTTCTGTTTGTTTATGAATATTAGTTTATTAAAAATTCATAAACATATAACGTATGTAATATTTATATAATATAAATATGAAACTCCGTTTTGATTTTTATTTTTGATCGAAAAAATACAAATAAATGATTGATTTTTATTTCTGATCGAAAAATTAACGATCAAGGATTGATCAATGATTCATTTTTATTTTTATCGAAAAAATAACGGTCAGTGATTGATTTTTATTTTTGATCAAAAATAACGATCAGTGATTGATTTTCATTTTTAAACGAAAAAATAAAGATCAAATATTAATTGGTGTTATGTATTTGATTTATATTATAAAAATCATGTCAAAAATTAATTCTCCAGTTTGTAGGCATCGCTTGACTATGTTGAAATGTATTTTACAATAACTTTTTATATGTGATCTTTTCATTCAAAAATTTAAAAATAACGATTCTTTTGGGTCCCTGCAATAAACCTTGATTTTTAAGTTCATTGAATAAGTTATAAGTGTATAATATAAAAAATATAAATTTTTTTTTTATTTTTTGATTTCTTGTATAAAAATGCAGTAGTTTTGCAATTGTTTTTTATAACTGAAATTTGATTAATTTAAAATTAATTTTGCAGTGTGCGTTGCAAACAATAAACGTAAACCATTTTACAAAAATATCTCTAAGACAATTCAAGTTTTGATATTCTGATACAAATTGTAGTTGTTACAATCTTAATAAATAGGATTTCGAGCTGCATATAGTTTTACCTCTATAAATTTTTGAGACTTAACGGCTAAAGAAGCACATATGAAAGACTTAATTACAATAAAATATTAACTGTATGTAAAAATTTGAGTCTTAACAAAGCTTAGTAGTGTATGTATACAAAATTATTTTTAAAGTTTTTCTTTAATGAGCACTAATGAATAGTAAGGCAAATAAAAATACCCCGGTTTTGTATAATATACTAAAGGCATTTAAAAGGATTTGCGTTTATCCGCATCAGTTATTCGTATTTTCAAACAAACAAATCATTAAGTAACTTATACACAACCGTACTCATACCAGATGCTGTTGCTTTTGTCTTCAGTTCGAGGTTTACGAAGAGTTTTGTCGTCGCCTGATGTGGTCGCCGCAGTGTTTGCATCACGATTACTACTACCAGATGCACCATTTGGATGCTGTTCATTTGCTCCTAACAATAAATTGGAGTTGTTACCGCCAATCATTGTATTTATACGATTATACATTAGAAATGTGGATGGATTGTCAGTACTTTGTTGGTGTGAATTAACAGGTGTTTGTGGTTCAGCTGAATTCTCGACACCAGCAGCTGTGGATGAATTGTTCGTTGTAGATGAGTCGGATGTAGATTTATTGTGTGTATCGGGTATTTTTTGGTTTTCATCAATAAGATAAACTGTTCGACGACTGCCGGCAGTACCCAATGTTAAGCTACTACCAGTTACATCTGGTGCCTCCAACCTGCTTTAAATTATACGAAATGCTTATATCATTCTTCAATAATCATTTAGTTTCAAAACCTAAAATGTGCGTGATAGACACCCAAGCTGATTGTTAGTTTATTATTATATAAGATGTTTAGATTTGATACTTAGAATTGATATTATATACAAGTAAGCAGCACGACAAAAGTTTGCATCCACAAAAAATTCTATAATCTGAAAAAATACACTAACTGCATCGTGCTGTGTAACGAAACGAAGACCTATAACGATCGAAGAAACGGACGACAATGTAATTTGGTATGAAAAAATGTAGTGCTAAGTGTCTGGCGCGATCGAAAGTGTTCGTTCGTTATATACTTAGGAATATTTTTTGTTTTTTTTTCTAAACCGTCTAACATTTTCATATTTTGGAAAAAATAGAAAATACTTCAAATTCCGACATCCGCTTCACTAGAATTTACTATATAAAAATAAAAATATAAAAATCATTCATAATAACTGACAATGTACGGGAATTTGGTCACAACTAGTACCGGTAGAGCGAAATTTCACCAAATCGATGTGTCCAAATGTTTGGTCGAAATATACCATATGAATCAGGACGAAATCTACTGGCAGAAACTAGGATCAGGCAGCAATGGGTTACTGGAGTTTTTCAATTTGTAGGCTGAAGTGGAGTGATGTGTAACACGTTTTTATTTGCTTCAATAAAAGTATTAAGGAATTGAATTTTTGATTGGTTTTAAGGCATATCTCATGCAGAAAAACCAATTCGAAGTGAGTGTTTTCATGGCTGTTGAATATTTTAAGAAATAAATGAAGTAGAACGAACCAAAAAGTTTCATTATGGTTTTTTTGGTATTTTTCAAATCGGTGGAGTGATGTGTAACACCAAAAATGTTGGCTTAAAGACCAAACACAAAATGTTAGTTTACAGACCAGGAACTTTAATTTTTTATGTTTATTTTAACTTTTTATGTTTAGCAAAAGTATTAAGTTCTTAATGAAATACTAGCAATATACCATAAAGATATCATAAACTTATCTGATTGTCAATGCACACACACGCACATATATTGAAATTAAAAAACTGATCGTTAACTTCAACAGAATATATAAACGGCTTTACTAATTGCAAAGAAAAAAAAATACATTTCAAATGTGAAATGATTATTTGTTGTCCATATCGGAGTGATAATTCTGCCAAATAAAATGGCTGACAAAAAATAAAGACGCTTGCATTTGTTGCATTCCAGTGAATTTTTTGTGATTTAAATGTTTTAGCAAAAAATCGCAACAAATTATGCAAAAATCTCGATCATCTTCGGATGACGACGAAGAGTGCCGGTTTTGCGGCCGAGCACCTGCAGCTTTCTTTGTCGTTTGTTTGTTTGGTTTTATTTTCCATATAATTTTATTTTTTGCCACCTTCTACAAGTGTAAACGTTTCTGTGGCGTTGTTAGAACACAGCTTTTCATTAACTTCCTACCAAGATTTCATTTTGATCTGGGCCGATCTCTTTAATGTCATTGATGTGATTGCATTCCAGAGTTTGACGCTCTTGCCTTTTTTAACAGCAATTATAATGTTAGATGTGTTACACATCACCCCACCGTGAGTGTTACACATCCCCCTTATGCAAGTTACTTTTTGAAGCGAAGCTTTTTACTCCTCGTTCTGTGATTTGCTTAGAGTGATATCTGAAAAATTTTCGACAGATTTTTTTCTTGGAATTTTATAATTCCTTTGTTGCTAGCGATTATTACAAGAAAATTTAATACTTTAATATTAAATAATAAAAATATGTTTCGGTTCCCGTGGGGATCGAACCCGTGTCCTCTTGAGTGATAGCCCAGCACACTAACCACAAAGACTTGTGAGAGACTGTTGTTAATTTAATCTTAGTTATAACAGAAGCTATGCTGCAGTAGATTGTCACCATCTATCAATAGATAGAGGATTGTGTATTTGTTATGCTACAAAAATTTGCTTTTATTTGCCACAAGGTTTCTCCAGCATCGGTGTGTTTGTATTGTGAATGCGTTTGTGGTGTTGTTGGCATAGTGTATAAATTATTATCTTATTATTATATAAATTATTATATAAATTATAGATTGCATCAACTCTGCTAAATCTCTGGCATGTGTTAACAGAGGTTAACGGAGTTTTTTTCCTTCATGTTTTTAAGTGAAATAACTCTGTTAACACATGCCAGAGATTTAGCAGAGTTGATGCAATCTCTAGATTATAATTTACACTCTATGTACGCTGTTGAAGGAACATTTTGGAAATTTGTTCAGTGCAGTCAAGTTCACAGCCATGTGTGGAGAGCTAAAATGGAGAGTCGCTGGCATTATATGCCCGTATATGTAATTGGCGTGGAAATTTGACATTCAACAATAAAAAATAAGCAGTAAATATGTTTTCGGTATATATGTTATTAAGTATATATTAATATGTTATAAAAGTTAATTTATTAAAAAGAAAAAATCATTAAACTATCAAATCTATGTAACTGCGAAAAAGCTTCGCATCTCTCGTGTGTCCAACGACGCACCTGTGTTTTTTCTCATTGATGAAATTTTACCACAACATGAAACCATGTAAAATCTTTTGTTATATTTAAAGATATTAAGCAATACCACATTATACATCTACTCACTTTTAAAATCCGAAGAAAATTTTATCCGGAACGCTATTTTTGTAAATTAAAAAAACTTTAGCAAACATTTTTCACGCTTTTTAATAACTCTAATGAAATGTATATCTGCTTACTTCCAACACTAATGAGAAGCTGGATGCTGTCAAAAGAAACATATCACAGTTGTTCATTCACTCATATATTTATATTTTGTACGAAAAATTGCTGTGTTACACATCACCCCATGGTACACATAACCCCACCTCACCCTACGTTTTAAAAAATTATATAATTACAATCGGTTCAGTTTTTTATTTAATGGTTGTTTTTAAAAGGAAAGGTCCCTAGATGACACTCGCCGATTTAAGGCAGTATTCAGTGAAGAGATTAAAAAATCGATTTTTTTTTGCATATTCTCGAAGATTAGACCTTTAAGGATATATCTTCTAAAGGAATTGGAATGAAACTCGGATACGTCGCACAGAACAACAAGCTTGTAATGCTTCTAAGGAACTGCTTCTCAAAACTTCTTTTTCCAACACGTTTGACATGATATCTCAAGTTCGAATGGAACGTTTATATTAAAATTTGGTGTGGACCATTTTTATACATCCTTCTATGACCCGGACTAGAATTGTGTAAAAATTTTGTTTTTTAATATTTTTAAAATTTAAAACTTTTAAAAAAAGACCAAAAAATTACTTCTTTTTTTTAACAGTTGTTCATTTCCTAGTCTGGGATATAGTAGCATTCTTACTAATTAAGAATCTTTTCTTTTTCCAGATGACTAGAAGGGTTGAAATTGTGTCAAAATGGAGGCACCCTTTTTAAGCACCCCCCTCTACCAGCGTGTAATTTTTTAAAATTTTTTGTGTATTGTTGAAATCTATATATAAATAGGCGAAGGCAAAACAGTTCAGTACCATTTTCTCCTGTGTTTCTCAACCGGTTTTGATGATTTTTTTAATGATCAGAGTAGGGAGATGCTAGCTGGAGTACCCTACGTCATTTGGGGGTGGTAGCGAAAAGGTCACATTTCGACCACTGGTGTACTCTAGTATTAATAAACATATAATAAAAAAACTGCAAATGGACAGTAAAAATATTTTTAGCTTTTTCTTCTTATTGAATTTTAAATAACTCCCAACATTTTTTCCTCTAGACTAGAATACTGCCTTAACTCTTTTGTAGTTCTTCTTGTAAATACTTTAGTTGGGTGCTTAAATTATTCCATCCTGAATAAATTTGTCGCACAGTGCAATTATTCTCACTTAAATAATTTTTTTTATTTGCTTTGTAAAAAACCGCTCGTTGCAACAAACACCATTCGGCTCGAGGGGTTGGTTACTGATGCACATATAACTATTTCTATAGTGGGGAAAAAAGGATTGCTACAATATTTGTAGATAATGGTGCAATATGTGGTGCAATATACCAATTAATTTTACAACAACCAATTTTTTTGCATAATCAAATTTTATCGTTAGCGAAATCTATTACATTGTACACATGCAAGTTAATAATGCACATATAGCTCTTCGCTGATTGAAGTATGGACACTTTTTGTACAAGAACATCAACTGCTTTCAACTTATTTAAAATAATCTATTGCAAGTTCTAATTATACATAAGATTGAAATCAAATCAATAAAAAATATTTATAAATAAAAATACTTCAATATGATATTAAAGCAATATAAGTAATATAACATTTATTACCCGTGCACGCTACTTCTACGTGTGTTGACTGAGTCCGTACTTTTTTTAGTCTGCGAACTACTATTTTGCATCACGCCGCCACGTAAAATGAAACATAGTTTTTTTGTTTAGTGAAATGAATTGAAAAATATTCTCTTGGATTTAAATATTTATACAAAGCTTTTGCCAAATAGTAGAAAAATGTTTGAAACTTTCTACTTACCGTTGCAGGCTTTGTCGCATTGGAATATTTCGCTGTAATAAATGTGTATCCGATGCTGTGGAAATTGGATCTTCCGCACTATTATCGGAATCATTTCCACCAGACTCTGAACCAATCATGAATTGGGATTGTGTTAAGCGCGAATCATCTACCCAGGAACGACGATTCTAAAAAAAAGAACCAAATGTTGAAAGACACTGACACAGACAAGAACATTCTTAGCATGAAGCTACTAGTTTACTTACCCTACTTGGAACTTTATTCATTAAATCCGAACTTGCTTTTTTAACTCTACGCACTAGGCTGCTGGCAAATGGTTTTCTAATAAAAAGAAAATGAAACCAAAATTAAACATTTTACTTAATTCAGCTCTTGTAGTTATTACTTTTTATGCACAGTGCTTTCAGATTTTTTATAATGCTCCATTATTTTTTCCTCGAGCTTTTCCTTCTGCCTGCTTAGATTATGAACACGTTCTGCATAGCTTTTTTCTTCATTGTGAAAGTGCTGTTTGTCTTCAAGAGAGTGCGCTAGTAATTCATGATATTGTGACAACAACTGTGAAACATTCTCCATAAGTGTTTTTCTATCTGTATCAAGATCGGTATTCATTTGAAGAAGCATCTGCAAGAATATGGGCAATAACATATTTGTTTTGACTTTAAGTTGGAGCTCATAGTTTGGGTTAACATACCTCACTTCGGTGAGCAACTTTTGTATATTCCATTTCTAGTGATTTTACTTGATCGCTTTTTGAACTCAATTCTCCCGATATTTCGGTATTTTGTAACTTCAATTTAGTGTTCTCTAAACGAATCATTTTGTATTGCTCCTACAACGAAATAAAATAATTTTTATTTATTTATAATAAAAATTCCCGAAATTTTATATATTTTCGATATCATTAAAGAGCGCTTTTATTTTGCTGATTTAAAAATCGAGGTCTAAATTCGGAATTTAATCAATGATCAGGATATAAATATTTAAAAAAAAAATATAATGGTGCTTATGACAGATGGTTTCAGCCCTTGAAAGGACTTTGACCGAGCTTCTTATGATCAATTGTGTTGTGAAATGTACACAACCTACAAGCTTCATGCCGACTCCGAACAGCTTATGTTCTCAAGCTTTTCATGAAAGTTTTTACTCTCTGAGGTTTGCCATTGTCTGCAGAGGTGACGGCCGAACAGAAAAATTAATTCAATTGAAAAACTTTCTGTACCATTAGGGACTCGCACCTGGGTTCTATCGCATACAAGCCACGCACTTCAACCAGTATGCCACGGCCGCCACTGGACACAATTTGGACACTCAAGATAAAATGTGAGGTGAAAAAGGGA
The DNA here is from genome assembly GCA_914767935.1 of Coremacera marginata. Lineage (NCBI taxonomy): Eukaryota > Metazoa > Arthropoda > Insecta > Diptera > Sciomyzidae > Coremacera > Coremacera marginata. The sequence continues at coordinate 55,803,714 of OU612047.1, forward strand.
AATATATTGACTAACTTTTTGTCGACTTTTTCAATAACTCTTTTGAGGTCATTGCTTTAAAATTCTTATGCAAAAATTCTAGTTATAAATTTATTGTAGGTATTGAAAACTTTATCCAATATGAAAAAACGAATTGGCCACTTAGTGGCCAATATCACTTGTTATGCCTGTTATGAATTGTTTGAACACAATTGATCGAGAGAACTGAACCTACACGTTTTATGCCGACTGCTACTTGCACGGTAAAGGCATTTTTACTCTCTGAGATTTGCTATTGTGTGAAAGAAGCTATTATTTTTATTAAAAAAAAAAATTTCTGTCAGATGGTATTTGAACTCGGGAGCTCACGCACGTTAATACGTTCGGCCACGGCCTTCACAGTTTTTCCAATATATAAGAGTCAATATGAAGGTTTTAAGAAATGCTGGTTATAAACCAGCAAATATAAGGATTTATAATTAGCTATTAAATTATTTCTTCGTTTATTAGTTCTCAAATTGTGAAGTTTAAGTTTGGCATAAGTTTAGGCAACATAACTGAATTGTTTAAATTAGTTTTGGTACCTGTATATTTTTGTATTCGTTCTTAAACCGATCACTGGTGGCAAAAAGATTGCGGAAATCATCGGTAAGCTTTGAGTGTTCGGTGCGCAAGATGGATAAATCTTCGGCACAAGATTTCATCGAAACATTTTGTTTACTCAGATCCTCAATTTGTTTCTCCAAACTAACAATACGTTCTCGAAGTTCACGCAATTCATTGCGCAAATCACGTACCACAACCTTCAGCTGTTCTTTTTCTTTATTGAGCGATTCATATTCAGCAGATAGTTGATCATGCAGACATTGCAGCGTCACCTGATCGTGCAGCAAATTTCTGTGTTCCTGTTTAACTGTTTCAAGTTGCTTAAGCAATAAATCCTTATCGGCTGCTAATTGTGAATTTGCCAATTGCAAAGCTACATGCTGGGTATTGAGTGAAGTGATCTGAGAGCCCAATGTTGCCACATCAACGCTCAGACGAGCAATCTCGGCTTGTTGTTGCTCATTAGATGACTGAAGTGCTGTGTTAAGAGCACTCAATTGAGTGTTGGTTTCAGAAAGTCGTGACAGTTCAATAGCATCACGTGGTGTACAAAGTACTAGATTGTGCTCAATCTCCTGAGGTTCGCTGGATATTTCAATACTGCGCTCCACTGTGAAGATCTCCTTGCGATGACAAAGCACACACATATCTGATTTTGCATTTTCTTTTCTATTGAATTGTTCCTTGCTGACATTCAGCATTATTTCGCGCACAGTCTTAAAGGTTTCTGGGTTGCGAACTAGCGTCTCAACAACTTGCTTCACATTCAATTCGGCATTGTCATCATTTTGATCCACAACCAAGCCAAGTTTCTCCAGGTTGTGTTTCACCCTGTTTGTAGCTATTGTGCCGGTTACTAAGTCATTTCGTAGTGTCTCAATTGTTTCTATGTCAATATCACGCTGTGATATTAAATCTTGATTTTTTTTCTCAAGTTCACAAATTTTTAGCTGTGCCTGTTCAGCATTTGCTCTTACTTTTTTCAGCTGAATCACTTCTTTAATTTGCATATCCAGCTTGGTGGAAGTCTCATCTAGTTGAACGGCCTTCTCTTCCAGATTTTCTTTCAGTTTGACAACCTCTTTCAGGAGACCTGCATTTTCACGCTCATAAGCATTTAATTTAGTTTCTAAACCATAAAGTTTTTGCGCTGTTGTATCGTAGAGCTTTGCTTTCGCTGTGAACTGTTCAATTTCCATTGCACGTGCGTCCAAAAGTCTATCCATGTCGTCGGCACGCCTTTGAATGCTTTCATTGAGCGTTTGTATACGTTGCTTTTCCTTGTTTAAGGTTTCAACTTGTTTTTCAAAATCAACTAACTTACTACGATCCACCTCACGCTCTTGACTTTGTCGATCGTATGATTTTTGTCGATTATCCAAATTATCCTGTAGTTTTTTGTTCTCTTCTAGCGCATTTTTGAATACATTCTCCAGTTCGGTATTTTGTTGCAATAGTCTTTGAATATTTTCTTGCATTTGTTCGCTTTTAAGTGATAGCTTCTTCTTTTCTTTTTCTAATTCCAAAATTTTATTCGTCGATTCATGGAATGAAGTTTCTTTAAGTTGATCCAAAGTCGCAAGTAAGCGCCGGTTTTCCAGTTCAAGTTTAAGTGCGCGTGTCTATAAAAAATAAAATACTTTGTATTAGAAAATTTTAATTATTTTAAGCACAGTTGATTTACCTGAGCACTGTTAGTTAGTTGCTCGGATAAGCTGTTGTCACCAGAATTACACTCATCTTCGTTGTCCGAGAATGATTTATCGATTTCCTGTGTGCTGTTCAAATTTTTCGCTACAAGCTGAAGTTGTGTGTTTTCTTCCAAGAGTTCCTCTAACTTTGAACGATCTACATCTCGCTCCAATGCCATATCATTTAGTTTTTGCTTATATTTTATAATTTCAGACTCAAGTGTCATGACGTGTTCACTACGTTTACGTGAACGCTGCAATTGATCCTCCAGCATATCTCTGTAATTAAAAATTCCAGTTAAATGAATATTTCGAAAGTTATACTTTCAATACATACTTCGTTTCTAAAAGCATGCGATTATCTTCACGTAATTCTTCTACGCGAGTTTTGTAAAATTCGGCATCTGTAAGTTTTTCGCGAAATTTTTGTACTTCAATTTCGAGCCGCTCTGCTCGCTCAGCACGCTCGCGCAAAACATCAACTTCATCGCGGTAAGCAGATGCTCTCTTGGCTTCGGCATACCATTCCTGGCTCTTAATTAAAAAAAAAAGTATTTTTTAACAAGATTGTGCAATATTTAAGATGGGATATATTAACCTCTATACGTAGTTTATCATATTGTGTACTTTTGTGTTCCAATTCTTCCCTCAACTCCAACTGACCCTCAGCTTTTTCCTCGCTAAAAATTAAAATTATTTTAATACTTTTTAAGTAAGAAATACTGGTTTTTTAAACCAGCCAAAATTATGATTTGGATTAAATTGATTAATAATTAGAGTTAATTCCATATAATTCAACGTTAAAGCAAACATGGAAATACATATACAGTATAAAATTCTATTATGTCTTGTGTCTATCTGTTAACTCTCAATCCTCGTCGTTTTCATCTTTATTACAGGCACATTGGGTGCACACTGTACACCCCATATTGCGGTTTTTATTTGGAGAAGATTGACTATTGGAAAGAATTAGATTGTCATTGAACTTTTTTGTCAGTTTCATTTAGTGAAGTACTAAGAATAAGTTGAATATAATCTCGCGAGACGCCATTGTAAAATGACGAATTTTAATACATTTGCTTTTTAGTGCGATGGTTAAATTATCTATAGAATAAAATTCTTATTAAAGTTTTGCCTCCAAAATAACTTACAGCTCCTGGCGCAGTTTTCTTAATTTTGATTTTAAATCAGCCAATTCAACTGCCATATGATTGCTCTCAGAATTTGACGATGATGGCGAAATAGTCGTCGTTCCACTTGATGGCGAAAGTGTCAAACACGCATTTCCCTCTGCAGAGCCCTGCAAATTTATCTCCGGCTCCGTACAAATGGAAGTTATCCATTTCATGTACATGTTGTCACGTTCTTTAGTAAGCCGCAATATATGATTGTACATTGTTGCTGGTGCCAAAAGCTCAACAGATTCTTCTGTTAGTACTAAGCTGTGATTATCGGTGACCTGAAAAAATCCACAATTAATAAAAAAAAAAGAAATTAGTTCAATAAAAATGAGTAACAAAAAACAGCACCTGTTTAATAAGCTCCACAATAGCATGTTGCGTCTCAACGTCCAGTTCTTTGATACGACCAATGAACAGTTCTTTATTGGGACATTGTACAGCAGCACCTAGCAGAAGCGTCAGCAGTATCTTCATTTGTTCCAAGCCATGTTTTGTTTCCGCATGAAATCCTAGTGTAAAGGAATCAGGTAGAACTAATATTGTTTGTCCGAATTCATCTTCAAACAAGGACTTTAAGTTTCGAATGACACATTCGAAGTTTCGGGCTCGTGCTATACATAAAGAATCTCCAGTATAATTATTAATATCTGTGGGATTGTTTTGAGGTTCTGGATCAATTTGTAACCACACACTATGTATAATATTGCCATCCAAGAGGGAAGCATATCCACTGAGAACTTCTGGATGAGGAAGGCATGATTCTAACTGAAGTAATAAAGAAAAAGATTAAATAAAATTTAATATTATTATTACGAATATTAATAAATTGCAAACCTGGATTAAATACATCAAAATCAGAATCGACTATAATGGTAAATTTTAAATAATTAGATCTATCGACTTTGAGAAATTGAATCGCATATTGAAATAACGAGGTGGAGTATACAAATCAAGCATTACTTGAAGTTCTAATAATTGTATATTATGTCTGCGGTGTTGGGGTAAAGAGGTAAATGTCAAATTTTGGAAATATTCAAAATTGCAATTACAAAATTGAAGTCCTCACAAATAAATGGTTAATTAAAATCAGATTTTGTAGAAATTGCTGTTTGCTAGAATAGTTCTTGAGCATAGACATGTGCATTTTATCACCACAAAATGAAATTTAGTGGTATTAAAATTTAGAAATTGTTGACATTGAGCCAGAACAGGCTATTGCTTCACAAGGGTGGTTACCCTTGGTGCCTAGTTTTTGTTGTGATGTACTTGTTATAGTTCCATTTTGGCTACATCACCAAGGTCAGCAACTACAATACGTGTCAGAGACTATGATTCCAAACTCTTGATGCGAAAGGGCTTGTAGTGGTTGTATATATGCAACTATAAAAAAACTGTTTGCTCTCATTGCAGTGGGGATAATTTTTTGAGGTAATTAGAATAGATTTATGTTAGTAATTTTTATTAAAATAATCTGTAAAGTGGAGTCTGTCAACAATAAAAATTGGGCGTCACGGAGATTTTGTGTTGATATATCATTCAAGTTATGCAATGATATGAATATACAATAAAGGTTTTTTGACTCTTATAAAAAAAAGAGTTTAAAACCATCTGTAAAAATTTTTATAGATTAGATTAGATTAGAGTTTAAAACAATCTGTAAAAATTTTTATAGATTAGATTAGAATTTTTTTCAATATGAGTGGGGAAAGGCGCATTGATACCCCACACTTATGAATTTTCAAACCACACTGAATGCTCTAGTAGCGTAGGTGTGCTTAAATACGTTAGGAAACAGAGAAATCTCTGTGACTACGCTGCCACAAGATGCCGAGCACTGACTTATACCCTTTTACCCAAACCGAATACTCAAATTTCTTAGTTGTATCTCTTTTCACTTCTTTTTTCTCACTAACGTCATAAAATTTCTCCTTTCCCAAACATGGAAATCACTTGGATGAAGCCATCTATGAAAATATACGGAAATCACGAAAAATTGACATTGACTCCTTTACCCTAAAACCACAGATATATATGCAATGGAATTAAGATATTTTTGTTAAAATCTGAAATATCTTGAAGATTGTTGTAGTTGTTGAATTCAGTAGACCGAAATAACTTAAGATCATCGACAATGACCATATTGAAGACAACTTACAATGATCAAGGGTAGGCCATATTTAAGTTAGGGAAATAAGTGATCGAGCCTGGAGGAAAACTTAACGTAACTTGAATTGTTAAAGATAAACAATTACTGATTTTAACCATTTGGTCGTGATTTAGAAGATATGATCTAATGCAAGCACAGAGATATGCGTGAAAACCTAGTGAAATAAAGCTTAAGGAGAAAGGTTATATGATGTCGAATGCTTTTGTATGTAGCTTTTTATATAAAAAATATAGTCGGGAGTCAAAGCATAGATTCAAATTTGGCTTTATTGCCAAATTTTAAAATTAGGTCACACATAAATAAAATTTTAAAAACACATTTCTGTTGAATTGGTTTAATTTAAACGCGGTTTTTTAGAATAAAAAAAAACAAAAACTAATCTCTCAAGAAATTGGTATAAAATGCAAACTTCCATAAGTTTAATTATACGAACATTGAACTCTGGCTTAAAAATAAACAAAACGGAAATAGTAGAACATGTTTTTCGCAATAAAACAAGTTAGCCGCCGATATAGAACTGTGCACACATGATTTTTTTGTTAAACGAATCTTATAAATTATTCTAAAATTATACATTTTTAACAAAAACTTCAAATAAAGAATTAAAATATTTCTCAAATTGGGTCAAACTATTGTGTAGGTGGACATAGCGATGTAGCTATATTATCACTAAAATGGCATCTAAAGTAATAGCAAACTGATAAAGGTTAAGGCGATTATTAAAACCAAATCATCTTTATAAAATTGTAATAAATTATTGTGATATTAATATTTGTATAATTTTGTGTGTTTAAAAATTATATGTAGTACCAAGATATTTTAAACGTGCTAAATCATAGCAATCGCTACTCACCCAGGAAACAAGTGCTCCATTTATAAATTCATCTATTTCTATTGCTGCAGCAACACTCGCCATGATTACTTCAACTCAATCTTATAATAAAAGGTGTCCGCTTGTGGCAATAATACTCTGGTTAACAAGTTTAACTTTTCTAATTGATATTTTATGTCCACTGCTTACATTGCAAAGAATCGTTCTGAAGACAAAGAAATTAATCATTATCAACAGTTTTGTTTTTTTGCGTTGGTTAATGTTCATACAATGCTCTATAAAAAGAGCTTTTGTTTTATATTCAAAAATATTTTTATTTCAATAAATTCATTTCAGTATGCTTTTAATTCTTACGTTTTTTGTAAATTAACACCATTTTCATTCCTATTTCCCACGGAATTTCACTTATTTCTATTAACAAACATACTGAAAATGTTGAATGGAATGAACACCACACATATTTTTGACTAAGTGCTGGCAGTGCTGCACTCGAGGTGAATAAGTTTACTTATAATCAGGGCAGATCACACAAACCTTAATACGATCAAATATATTATAATCAAACAAAAATCTGACTGTAATTAGATACCCAAAGTTAACGATAACTAAGGAATTCATGCAATGCCGATAACCTTAAACGCCGAATTTTAGCTGCCAAAATTTGTATGAAATCTGATATTCGGCATAGTTTTCAGTTTACCGCACGATTTTGATGCAAAAAAGCCTTTCACAAGGTTGATTTATAAGGTTGTCGCAGGGCTGATCGCACTCTCTTCTCAGTACCCATAATTGTCAAAACCAGCCAATTTTGCGAATGACTACGAAAGAAAAACGGATGATAAAAGAGAGCACCTGCAGATTTTCTATGAGTTGTCAACTTCGATTTGACAATTATGGGTACTCGCTCTCTCCCTTGCAACAACCTTGTAAATGAACCTTGGCCTTTCACATATTTCAAAAATATTTACAATACAACTTAAAGAACAGCTGATTGATATACGGCACTAACCGATAACTACAAAAAGGTGCCTGAAACAAAAACAAAAACTGATACCGAAATACGGCATCGGAAAATATTCGGCATGGAATGAATACCCTTAACATATCTTGTCGTTGGTGATTGTGCGTGCCTCGTTTAAAGAAAAGAATAATTTTGCTAGATAACTACAGCGCAAATCATCGCTAAGGGGTTTGGGAATTCCGCTACTGCTATGTGTTTCCACAAAAAAAGGTAAGAAGTCTTTCAATTGTATTTATGATGGGCAAAACTAATTAAAGTTAAATTAAAAAAAATTGTTTATCAACTAATGAAAGATATAAATTTAGATTTCTGAATGTTTCATTTTTATTTTCATTTATTTTTTTCATCAATCAGAGTACAAAGCTCTTATAGACTACGTAGATAATTAAAAATACTAATATAATAATATAACTATACAAAATATTTAATATGTAACATTACAAGTCATTAAAATAAATAAAAAAATGTATATAGAAAAAATTTAATTCAGTTTCGTCTTTATATGGTAATAGATACTACACTTTCGAATCAAGCATCACGTGCCATAATACTTAGCATGAGAAGATCCTTAAAGGATTTACGTGAAACATCTCTAAATAAGTTAGACATATATATAAGATTTCATTTGCATCATGAATGCAACGAGCCTTACTAGTGATGAGTTTTGAGTTTTGAGGGTATAAGGATCTGAAAATTCTTTTGAGTTTCTTTCAAACAAGCCAAGCATTGAAGGTTGCAAAATGGTTTCCAATAATTGGGCCTATTCGGCGAAATCTGTTATTCTGTTACGCATTTTCTGTTATCAATCATAAAAGAAACCGGCCATAAAAGATCTGTTAAAATTGGTATTCAGCATTTCGAACTTTTATGGTATCCTGTTATCAATCTTCGTAAACAAAAATCTATTATAATTCCGTTAACTTCTGCTATGAAACAGCTGATTGCTGTCCATAAATTCTTAAAGTGCACATAAAAAAAAAACATATGTCACAATGCAGATCGAAAAAAGTAAGTTAATCATTTAAATAAGCAATTGTATTTTATCAATTAACATTTTTTATAGGAAAACTCGAAAAGAAGGTTTATTGCTTGTACTTGGATGAGAACCCAGTTCTGGCGAGGAGGAAACACTGCGCCACATCAGTGTAAGGGCTGTAGTAAGAGTTGGCTGGCAGCCTTAACTCAACAGGTGGTGCGCAGCATTCATACGACAAGTGGAACCCGGTAAGGCTTTTGTTTATATTGCACATATTTGCTACAATTCATATTAATATAATTTAATTTCAGGTGATCGGCCGGATTGCTATTTAGGCGTAACTCCAGCAAAGTGGTCCGATGGTTTCTTCTATTTAAAAATTGTCTTTAAAATACATACACATATTTATTAATTATATCTTACATTTGCCTTCTTTTTTCAAACATCCATTTTTCACACTAAAATGTTCACTTTCTAATAATTTGTTATGATAAAAGACAGAAAAGTGTATCTGTTATTCTGTTGTCATTCATAACAGATTTCATTGCAGATTTTGTAATGCATAATACCAATTTAAGATTTTGTAAAATATTTTTTGACGAGGCGGTTTAAGCGCATTATTACATATTAGCGAACCTGTGTGGCATAAAGCCGCCATGTTCACAAAAGTTTGATTATTTGTAACCATTTTTTTGTTTTTCTTCACCACACAAGCTCTTTTGTGCTACACGTGTGAGCAATGAACGAAAAATTCATTGCAAGTAATTTATTGCAATAAAAATGTAGTTCGGTGTACTGTCGACACTGCCATCTTGTATGTTCAGGCGGTCTAAGTAGAAAATTATGCATTCGACGGAACATCAATAAGTCCAGGGGGTGCGTTGGAGTGAAGTGAAAAAACTTTTCACAATCGTTTTCATTGGACGATTTCACTTTTTCACTTCACTAGGCACAAAAACGCGATTCTTGTTCGTTTAATGGAAAGTAGTTGCTGAATAGCATTTAAGAGTTGCTGTATGTTTATTAAACAGAGCTTTTATGAAAAAAATCTAATCAACGTACAAGAAAGAAGGAAACTTTTACAAAATTGACTTTATCATTAATTTCATTTCATTTGCGCAGAAGGTATTGGAAATAAATAAATATGAACAAGATAACATTCGAAACAGCATAAAACAGCCAAAAGTAGTAAAGCAAATGACATTTACTTGTCATTTGCAATATCAAAATTTTCCTCTTAATAGTTGATAAGATACTGTTTCTGCATACGCTTGTCCTTTTTCCCTGCTTTTCTTTCTTTTTCCATTATTTATTTTTTATATAGTCATTTTCTGTTCATAACGTGTGTTTGCTACCGGTGCACAGTGACTCAGAATAGGTTTTCATTGGCCAAAATTCTATTACTTTTGAACTTTTATTATTAATTTTTATGATAATTTCTTGAATTCGGTCTGTCTAAAATTATGTTAAAATCGATTGAGTACTTATTGAGAAATTCAAGGTCAAAGTTGAAATTCTTAACTCTTAGTATGAAATTATAATTTTCTTATTTTTTTAATCTTCTCTATTTATTAAAAAAAGTAATATGCTGAAAATCAATAAATGATAAAAAAAGTCATATGTTGATAAATAAAAAATTTTATTATAATCTACTAATATGATTTTTTACATTTTGCAAAAAAGAATTAACTTGCTGTTTCCATATTGCTTGAACTCATTTTCTTTAAATGATTGTAGAAAGTGTTGTACTCTGTGATCAAGTAACGATTGTAGTTGTACCTCTGCCGGAATTGATGTAATTGCAATAGTGTCGTTAGATGGTAAAGAGTCATTTTTAGCAGCAGTTATGTGATGATATGATGAATACAGATTTGGACATTTTCCAATCGCACGCAATCTAAGCTCAGTATATTGGTGCTTTGTTAATTTCAAATCCAAAAATAATGCTAATGCCTCCACATTTGTGTACTGCTTTTCCTCGCTCGTTGTTGGCACACTTTTAAGAATCCATTTTGTTCTGACAAGCATCCATAACTTTTTCATTGATTTCTAGTTTTGCATATTTTTTATCTTCTCGCGATTGATGAAGGAGAGTTTCTTGAACATTTTCATTTCCGATTTCATCAGTGATATCCTTGAGCTTTCACCTCTTAGATCTAGCGCTGCAGTTGTCAAGTTCTTTTTTGGTCTTCCTGTGCTGATTTTGTCGGTAGTTTTTGAAGCTCTCTGCATAGTAATCTCGCATTCCAGCCATTTGTCGTTCGTTATGTTTATTTAATCTTTCTTTCGTGTAGTTATACTGGCTGTAGCGCTTTATTAAATTTTGACGAAAACAGATAATTTCTCAAGTCAATTCTTTATAACTGAATCTCTTCATGATTTTTTAATCAATTTATTTATTTCCAATTGCAATGGCTGAGATATTATAGCAACTGAGATTGTATTCGAATATCACTTCCTTATAAGCCTTTCCATACCGTAGTGCTTTTAAGCCCTATATCAAGTGTGGTGTTTTAGGTTTGCTGCTCTATATTCTCTAATTTCTTAGAGCGCACCACGCTGCTGTTGGGATGGCTAGGGATAGCCGAACTGTTTTGAGATTTAAAGAAAAAACTAAGGCAGTGATGCCGCTTTAAGTTGTGATCTAAAAAATTCTGCTTTATTTAAAATTACTCAGGTTTATAAACAAAATTTAACAGTATTTTTCTTAAAAATATTCTACCACTATTTCCAATACTCCTCCTTTAATTCCAATTCTTAATTTGGTTTCCCGATATTTTTAAAACGTGACCAATCAAATTTTACTTGCTTCACTTGCATTCTTTCTTCCCCTTAAATGTTAATATTGAAATGTTTAGCCTTGACTTAAAAGAGTCAATGGCATGAGTTCAGTTTAATGCTTGTTGTTGTTATATTATGTTTTCTAGCAATTAGTGTGTAACTTAATGCTCGCTGTCGCGTTTATGCTTATGCAGTATCTAGCGGATGAAGCGAAAGGGGGATGACAAGTGCATTGAACAGGAATTTGAGACTCTTAGTTATTAATAACATAATTGTTTACTTTAAAATGTTGACTGTAAATTTTGGGGTTTTTATTTGGTGATAAATTATTGATTTAATTGTTTTAGTTGGTGGTCTAGATTTTTGTTTTGTGTTGCACAAAAGAAATAATGTAGTTAAAGAATGAAATGTTTTAGTTGGTGGTAATAGTGACTTTGAAGAGTACAGTACACAAGTATTAGTACCTGTATCTATTTAATTTTTACCTGCACCAGTTTCATAATGGTAAAATTTAAAACTCCAAAAGTCCACATGTTTCATACAGGTAGAATGAAATGGGTTAATTAAAAAAACTCTAGGCACTATTTTAATTACCAGAACCTGTATATATATTTTGTATATGCACCTCTCTTATAGAATTGGAATAAAAAGTTTTAATAACACTGAAAAATCCTTTAAATTGCATACAATAAAACACCTAAAGTTTAAATAGACTACATCATTGCATGCTTATACGGATGCGTTTAAATTAGTGTCATTCGAATATTTGTGTAAGTAGTTTCAGTAAAATAAAAAAAAAGCTTCTACGGGGGGATCGTAGGGGGTGTATAAGTGCATATGGGGTGAAAGAAGAAACTTTCATCTTTAACTGAATGCTTTAATTTTTTTGATCCGTTTTGATCCATAATAGTTCTATTCCACTAAAGTTAAAATTTATAAAAAAAAAGTAATTTTGAAAATATTTCATAACACCCAAAATATAAATAGTACAGCTACAGCCTCACACAAAACTTTTGCGATAATAGTCCAACCAACCTAACAGAAATTTCAACCCTTTTTTGATTATAGTTTGCGAGCAATGTCCATTCCTTTTCGATAAAAATATAAAAAACTCACCTTTTTCTGAAATTAGCAAAAACAGTGGTGTTTAACCGCATGCCACGCCCACAATTTTAGATATTTTGACCTAAATTTTTGGCTACCTAACTTTGGATATATTTACTACAAAATGGCGCAAAAATTTTATAATACCACAAAAAATGGCTATTTTTGCCAATTAGTTTAATTCTTGAGCTTCAGTGCGGCATTAACTTCATTTTCATTTCAGCAAAAAATAAACAGCTGTTGCCCTTTTAACACACAATGGGAATCACATTTTCAGTGCAAAGGTGAAAACACGTTTGACATGACGATAACACAGAACAGGAATTGACCCCCAGGGAAGGGATGTTCCATGTTGTGAAAACATCGATGTTGACATCGAAAGCTCAACATCGATTCTCGATGTTTATCGAGAATTATTGGAATATATATTTATTTATTATTGGCCTATGTCGATGTGTTTTGTATACATGGTTATCAATAAAAAAGTATTGTAAAATCATAGTGTAAAATCATAGGATTAGAAAATAAATTATTAACGCGAAAAATACAGGTAATAGGAAACATTTAGAGACTACAATATTTCTTGAGAATTGATTGCAAAAATAGTAATTTGGAAGAATATGCTCGAATTTGAGGCAATCAGTGACATACTAACAATAATCACTTTACCACTATCAGCAAAAAAAAAAAACACAGTTGCGCCGTCGGACACACGAGAGAAGCGAAGGGTTTTTTGCAGTTTCAAAGATTTGATAATTTAGTGGTTTTTTTATATAATAGCTATTTAATTAAAAAATTTATAACGAAATTAAGTAAATTAAAGAACACCACTAAATTGTATTGCATATCGTTATTTTATTTATTTTATGACATGCTTCATTCATTGTTATTTCAACGCAATTGTGGACATTTCCTTATTTTTGCCGATGCTGACGACATCTTGTATGTTGCAAGTAGAAGCAATATTTTTGTTATATTTGGATAGCTGCTATGTCGGATATGCACACTCTCCCAAAATTATTGTTGAAATTCAACAATAACGATTGTTAATTAATTTAACAATTGACTTGTTAAAATTTTGTATTGATTTTGAGTAATAATTTTCTCTTTCAAAAATCTACAATTTTTATTGTACGATTGTTAAATTTATTGTTGCTTTTTTATATTGTTGAATTCGACAATTTAATTGTTAATTTTTTAAATTTGAAAATTTAATTGTCAGGTTAATACAAAATTCAATTCAATAAAATAAAATTTTTTTATGTTGTGGTGACTGCAACATAAGGAAAATAATTGTGGAAAACAAAGGAATATATAACTAGTAACATCTTTTTTATTAATTTATTTAGTGGCTTAAATTCTTGCAGCAAAATAAGCAGAAGCAAACAAAAAGTTTGCAAGCATTTCAAGAAAGAAATGGTGTTCAATGAAGTTCAACAAAGAAAAGAGCAGAGCGTTTCCTTGGAATATTAATACAGGTTTAAAAATAGTGACTTACTATTATTTCTGTGCGTATTTTTTACTATACATATGCCTTTTTTCTTTGTTTTGGAGCAAGATCGGAAGGCACCCTGACTAGAATCGCAATCGGTACCGTTGCAGCACTCTTAGGGCTGCGCATAAGGCCCGCAGGTGAATGCGGTTCCTCAAGTTGTTGCTGTTGAAACTGATTGTGGCGAATCTTTTATGTATAAATATAATAATATTTCGTACTCTATTTTTATGAAGTGAAGGATATAATAAAATTCCTACTTCAAATCGAAAAATTTGATTTTGCATTATTTTTTGACAGCCAATTTTTTTTTGCACTAAATTGGTTATATTAAAATTTTTTGACATTTTGATTTTGACATATATACATTTCTGACGTATTATTTTTGACATTTGACTATTTTTGACATTTTATTTTTGATTTCTTGACATTTGTAAATGACAACTTATTTTTGTAACTATCAAAATTAATTTCAAAAAATTAACAATTTTGATTGTTATTTCTAACAAGAAATTAACAATTGCATATTGTTAATGCTATTTTAATCAAGATTATTGTTATTTTTTTGTTAAAATTAAAAATTTTTTTCTGAGAGTGTATAATAGCCAATACACAATCCTTCTATTATATAAATTTTTGGATCTGCTGCAAAGTGACACACATAATCTCTTTGTCGATTTTAAAGCTGCGTTCGATAGCCCGAGAAGGAATTTGTCTATACGCAACAATGTCTGAGTTCGGTATACCTGCAAAGCTGATTAGACTTTGCAGAATGACATTGAGCAACACACGCAGCTCCGTCAAGTTAGGAAATGACCTCTCCGAAACCTTCAATACCGAAAGAGGTTTCAGGCAAGGCGATCCACTGTCTTGCGATCTCTTCAACATCATCATGGAGGGGGTCGTACGAAAGCCGGTGTGCATCGTAATGGCACCATTTTCTATAAAGGTGTCCAGCTCCTTGCGTACGCTGATACCAATAACGAAATCAGCCTGGAAATAAAGCGAAGAACAATAATTGCTAATAGGTGCTACTACGGGCTCAGTAAGCAACTAAGTTCCAGAGCCCTCTCTCGATCGACAAAACTAACACTCTACAAGACGCTCGTTCTACCTGTGCTGCTTTATGGCTCTGAGGCATGGGTAGTTTCGCAAACTGACGCAGCCGCTCTGGCGGTGTTTGAGAGAAAAGTTCTTCGCAAAATCTTTGGCCCTATTCAAGTCGGCGTTGACTATCGCATCTGAATGAATCACGAGCTGTATGAGCTCTACGAAGACATTGACGTAGTTCGGCGTAACTGTGCAGCGACTACGCTGGCTGGGTCATGTCCATCGTATTAACGACGAAGCTCCAGCGAAAAGGGTGCTCGAGGCGAGGGTCGCTGGTCAACGACGACGAGGGAGACCATGCCTCCGATGGATGGACCAGGCTGAGGAAGCCCTAACCACACTTGGTGTATCCGATTGGAGAAGGCGCGCGCAAAGCAGAGGCGCCTGGCGAGAGCTGATGAGGTCGGCCGAAAACCTTACATGGGTTGTTACGGCCACCTAAGTAAGTAAGTAAGTAAGTAAGGTCTGCTGCAATATAGCTTCGATTGTACTTTATTAAAACTCCGATGCTGGTGAAATCTTGAAGCAAGTAGAAGCACATTTTATGTGAAATATATTTATATGTAGAGAGCCAATACAAAATCCTCTATTATGAGGTTATTGTAATCTGCTGCAACATAAATGTAGCAATATTTAATATTGAATCAACGGCTGTGCTTAACAGAGGTTTTGGTTTAGTGTGTCAAACTCCCAATCGCAGCGGTACGAGTTCGTTTCCCCGCGGGGATCAAAGAAATATTGTTAATATATTGAAATTACATTTTCTTGTTATAATAGACGCGAGGAACAAATGAACATCAATTTCTAAGAAAAAAGCTGTCGAAAAAAGTGTCGTTTTTGAGATTTCACTCAAGCAAATCACACAACGATGCGTAAGAAGCTTCGCTTCAAAAAAATTATAACTGTATTTATAGCGAATAACATACTATGTAACAAACTGTAAACAAACAAACTATAACAAACTACACACTGTGTAGTTTTTTGGTTTATTTTTGTTTTTTGTTTATGTTTTTTTTCCTTCTTTTTGTTCGTCTTTTACAATTCGCATTTGGAAACCTGGATCGCTAAGAAATCACAGAAACATTTTCATCATTTTTATTAGCGACAACGACGCTCCTCTTTTGTCATGGCTTTCCTCCAAAAAATGTTGAGCTAACCATTTAACATTTTCTTTTTTCAAATTTATATAAATTAAAATATTCTGCTGGATGGGAGTTTTTGAACAGTAAAAATATTCGAAAACGAAAAGCCCATTTCAGCCCTTGAAAGGACTTTGACCGAGCTTCTTATGATCAATTGTGTTGTGTGTGTTTGTGAAATGTTCAAACACAAATGATCGAGAGCTGAACCTACAAGTTTTTTGTCGACTCCGAACGGCTTATGTGCTCAAGAAGCTTTTAATGGCAGTTTTTACTCTCTGAGGTTTGCCATTGTCTGCACAGAGGTGACGGCCGAACAGAAAAATTAATTCAATTGAACACACATGCTGTGCCAGGTAGGATGCGAACCAGGGTTCTCTGGCGTATGAGCCACACACTATTCCACTACGCCACAATAATCCAACAATGAATTAATTTCCAGCACCTTAATGTCATGCTTACAAAAATTTAACTTAAAACTTGATATTTTAAGTACGTACTAGTTTTTATTCACACTTATTTTCAGCAACCTCTGGAAAAACTAGTTTGTGCTAGACTGCAAAATGCACTAGCTTTTACTGAAATTTTTATTCACCTCAAAACTAGTTAAAACTTTCAATTTGCTAGTTTTAGTTTGAACTACCTATTTATTCACTTCACTTTTTATTCACAGTCATTACTTGCACGTATAAATGCATAGTTAAGCCGAGTGACCGAACACGGTTACTTTGCTCGTTCAGACGGTCTAAGCGCACGATGGCATATCGTACCATTCGAAACTCACCTTTTGTTTCGAAATTATGTAGCAATGAAAAACAATTTTATGCTATGGCAATGCCTTTCAGTTTTAGCTAAACATCGCCACAACGAATGAGGAAAATAATAGTAGTCGGAAAATTAAAAATTAGAGAAATTTTATTGACATATTGAAACACTCGACTAAATAGAAAACATACAAATCGTAGGCGCAAGCTGATGCACAAGATAAATAATCAGTATTCGTCATAGTAACAATAAACTCGAACAAGAACCTTATTGTACTTTTGGTACTTATTAATATGTCGCAGGAAGATGCCCTACCAGTGAATCCCAACGATTTGAAAGACTTAAAGGAACGTATGAAATTGATTTGCGAAGCAGATCCAAAGCAGTATCATAATGAATTTTCTCTGAAACGCTATCTGAGAGCTTTCAAAACTGTGGATGCAGCATTCCAGGTATGTTATAGATGCGTATTTTAAATAGAAATAATGTAATTGTACTCACTGGGTGTGCTCCGCTAACATATAAAACCTTTACTGTTGACTTCTTCCCCTCACCGAAGGCTATTCTTAAAACAAACAAATGGCGCGAGGAATACGGTGTGAGCAAACTCGGTCAGCTGGATATCGTTAAGCAGCATGCACAAAAAGCACGCGTTCTACGTCATCGCGATTGTGTTGGACGGCCAGTAGTGTACATTCCAGCCAAAAATCACAATTCATCCACACGCGATATTGATGAGCTAACTCAATTCATTGTTCACTGTCTGGAGGAGGCTTGTCAAAAGTGTTTCGAGGAGGTAGTGGACAGTCTTTGTATTGTTTTTGATTTGGCCGAATTCAGCACATCTTGCATGGACTATCAGTTGGTTAAGAATCTGATATGGCTGCTCAGCAAGCATTATCCAGAGCGATTGGGTATTTGTTTAATCATAAATTCCCCAGGCTTGTTTTCTACCATCTGGCCAGTAATTCGTCAGTGGTTGGACGACAACACGGCCAAAAAAGTTTTATTTGTCGATAATGAAACAGAACTGTGCAAATATCTTATTCCAGATATTTTGCCAACTGACATGTAAATCGTTTACATATGTACCTTCCTACTGAACTACCTACCTACCTATCGTATATATCTATATGTGCAGATTTGAAATTTGAATGTATAGCCATATGTATGTAATTGTAATTATGTATGTATTGAGTTGCATTAGTTGTATCAGAGTTGATAAATAATAAATATTTGTAATTTTTAAAAATTACTTAAAAATATGTACATAGTTTCCTTAATTAATTCACCGCGGACACCACTGTGGTATAATTTAAACAAGTAGATTCATTTTATCAGTTTATACATATTGCATTAAAAGCAGTGTTCAAATTTTCAAACTTTTCGTCAAATCGTTTGTTAAACAAAAAGAACAGTAAAAAATCAATTTCATATAGGAACATGGTTTTCATATTATTGGACCATGGCAGAGGTATAAGGTAGGTTCAAATTTTAGTAAAAAGAAAGTAAGCTGTTCGAATTATAGTTTTCTAATTGTTTTGCTCTGTTATAATCTAGTTTTTTCTATCATTCTTAATTTCAAAGTGAACCTACCTTATATTTGTATAGTCCAGTGACTTCCGAAGATTATGCCCGTGGGCATTTTTGGTTTTATGTTTGCATAGCCGCGTGACTCACTAAGGATACTTGTCTGAAATTTTTAAAGTTACGACAAATTTATTCTCTCGTTTATTGCCTTGTCCACGGTATGCTACACATAGTTTTCTGTTTGGCAAAGCTGAAGGCACATCTTCTGTTTTCTGTTCGAAACCTGTTTTCTGCCAGTTGTTCAAATTGTTTCCAGCTTTGAACCTTAAACATAATAGGTCTGTTCCCGTACTTTTGTAGCAAAAACTTGCAAGTTACAAAATTTGGGAGAGTAAGCAAAGAAATTGTCTCGGAACAATAAAAGTTGCAAAAAGTACTGGAACGCTTTTTAGTAAAAACTTGCAACTTTTAATCAAACATCAAAAACGTATTTTGTAAATTCGACGAAAAAAGTGTTAAAGATTTCGAAAATGTCTGGAAAAGTAACTGCATTAATTGATTTAATTTATTTTAATTGTATTTGATATACGTAAAAATGAATGTATGTATGTGGGTATGTGGATATGTGTGTATATCACGTATAGACTCAAAAACCACCGAACCAAACTTTATGAAATCTTTAGGGATACTGAATCAACATTCTGGAAGTGTTCCTGTGAAGTTTGGTGTTGATTGGACAAGGGGGCGTGGTACCTCCCATACAACCCAAATTGGCTCTATCGCCCACAAACCAAAAAAAAATGCTATATATCAGACGGTTTTAATCATATAAAACTAAGATTTGGTAATTTTGTTCAGATAGTTACTTTTGGTGACTGTACAAAAAAATGGGCGTGGTCACACTATATCTACGCCCACTTTTCAGCAATCATTTTAATTCCTGAGATGTTCAAGTTTTGATAGTGAATCTAAGTACGCAGGTGCTATGGACACAAGTGGCAGTCACTATGTAAATATAAACGTTGTCACGCCCACTTTTACCGCCCACAAATTAGTAAAAATGCTTTACATCAGACGACTTTTGCCGTAGAAGACTAAGGTTTGGCAATTTAGTTCGTATGGTTACTGTCGGCCAATGTACAAAAAATGGGCATGGCCGCACTATATCTACGCCCACTTTATCGAAATCTTGCTTATTCCTGAGTTTTACACGTTTTGATAGTCAATCTTGGTATGCAGGTGCTATGGGTCCAAGTGGCAGTCACTATGTAAATATAAACGTTGTCACGCCCACTTTTACTGCCCACAAATCAGTAAAAATGCTTTATATCAGACGGCTTTTGCCGTAGAAGACTAAGATTTGGTAATTTAGTTTTAATCATTACTGTCAGCCAAGTGTACAAGAAATGGACATGTCCGCCCTATATCTACGCCCACTTTATCGAAATCATGCTTATTCCTGGGCTGTTCACGTTTTGATAGTGAATCTAAGTGTGCAGGTACTATGGATCCCAGTGGCAGTCACTATGTATATATAAATGTTGTCACGTCCACTTTCAACGCCCACAAATCAGTAAAAAAGTAGAAGACTAGGATTTGGTAATTTAGTTTATTTGATTACTGTCGGCCAATGCACAAAAAATGGGCATGGCCGCACTATATCTACACCCACTTTCTCGAAATCATGCTTATTCCTGAGTTGTACACGGTTTGATAGGAAATCTTAGTATGCAGGTGCTATGGATCCAAGTGGCAGTCACTATGTATATACAAATGTTGTTACGTCCACTTTAACCGCCCACAAATCAGTAATAATGCTTTATATTAGACGGCTTTTACCGTAGAAGACTAAGAATTGGTAATTTTGTACATAAGGTCACTATCGGCAACTGTTAAAAATGGGCGTGGTCGCACCATATCTACGCCCACTTTTCGAAATCATGCTTATTCCTGCGTTGTACGCGTTTTGATAGTAACACTTCATACGAAGGTGCTCTAAGTGGCGGTCAATATATATATATAAAATTTGCCCCGCCAACTTGTACCAGCCGCAAATAAAAAAAAAACAACGCGAAATGGCCAATTTCAGCCCTTGAAAGGACTTTGACCGAGCTTATCTTATGATCAATTGTGTTGTGTGTGTTGTGAAATGTTTCTACACAAATGATCGAGAACTGGACCTACAAGTTTTATGCCGATTCCGAACGGCTTATGTTCTCAAGAAGCTTTTCATGGCAGATTTTACTCTCTGAGGTTTGCCATTGTCAGCAGAGAGGTGACGGCCGAACTGAAAAATTAATTCAATTGAAAAAACTTTCTGTGTCAGGTCGAATTCGAACCAGGGTTCTATCCCATATGGACCACACACTCTACCCACTACGCCACGGCCGCCACTTTTTTTACCCACAAATCAATAGAACGTCTATAAATCAGACAATTCTCATCGTTAAATACTAAAATTTGGTAATTAAGTTCATACGCTTACTCTCGACAGCTTTGCAAAAAATGTGCATGGTAGCACTATATCTGTGCCCACTCTTCAGCAATAATTTTATTTAATTTATTTATTTATGTATGTATTATAGTTAATTACAATTTAATAATTATAACTAAGTAAGCACTAGCTGCCAGGGCTATCGGTTAGAAATAATTTAAATTCCTGAGATGTGAACGTTTTGATAGTCAAACTTGGTATGCAGATGCTATAAGTCCAAGTGGCGGTCACTTTTTATGTAAATTTTGTCACGCCCACAAATCCGTGAAAGTATATAAATCAAAATTTACAGTAAAAGTCGCACTTTATCTACGCCGACTTTTCAGAAATCATTGTAATTTCTGAGCTGTACATGTTTTGATAGTGAAACTTGATATGTAGGTGCAATAAGACCAAGTGGCGGTCACTATACATATAAATGTTGCCATGCCTAAATGTTTGTTTGTATACTAGGGCTCCTCACAAAAAAAAGGTGTTTGGGTCGGTTGCTCAAAATAACGCTTTTTGTTATGATGATCCCCCAAATATTTCGACAGTAGCTGGAATAGTTTGAAATAAAAAAAAAACGAAATGGCCATTTCAGCCCTTGAAAGGACATTGACCGATCTTCTTATGTTCTTAAAAACACACGGTCAGACTTAATAGTTATTTTGTCTTGCCATGTTACTTTTGGTCAAATAAATTATCTATTCATGATAAAATATAGTGTAAAGTGAAGAATTAAATTGAATGAAATTACAAAAAAATGTACACATTTTTTACATTTTACAATTTATTTGACTAAAAGTAGTATGGGAAAAAATTAATTTGAATATTAGTGAAAATAATATGAAAAAAGTTAAAACAATCCATAAAAATCTGCATTAAATCAATTTAATTACAATACAATATATGTATTTGAGTATTTGACAACACCAAGAATTGCTTTCTTTCTGTCAAAAAATTGTGAGCGAAAGAGCGGAATTGTTGATAGTTGTCAAATTGTATTATTTGCTTAAGTTGCTAGGTCATAACACAATAATTTTCATTAAATTATAAATTGTAAATCATTATACCATGTGCTAGGTTATGATATGTTAAAGTTTTTATAGGTTATTGTGCGAATTAAGTGTAAATACATTTTTAATGCATAATTGGGGTGTTTGTGTTGGAAAAAAGTTATTGCAGTTGTCTCCGCCCATTTGCCAAGATCGTCATTGAATGGTTTTGCCATTTTATCAAAAACGTGCGATGGAAGGTGCCACTGACATGAAGATTTGGCCAGCATGCAAATTGACTTGCATTCACATCGTCTGCTTCAAAAACATATCGAATGCCATGAAGAATGTTCAATGCCTCAACTGATAATACTTGATAATAGATTGATAAACTGAAAATCTTGTTTACTTTCACAAAAAACACGAACTTAACAAAATTTATTTTCATTCCAATTCACCATCAGTTGTTTTTGACAAGAGCGGGGATACATTTATGATTTTGAGAGAGAAGTGTCAAACTCACTTACACAATAGGTCTGTTCGCGTACTTTTACAGTAAAAACTTGCCAGTAACAATTTTTTGAGAGTAAGAAAAAAAATTCTCGCAATAAATGAAAATCTAAAAAAGTACCCGAATAGAAAATTTGTTAAAATTTTGCAATGCATGTCGAACTGTCAGAAAGCTGAAAAGAAAATAAAAAAGGAAAAAAAAAATGACTTTCAGCTAATAGCTAATTTTTTAAATTTGAGAAAAGGCGAAAAAATTTTGCGCATGACAAATTCAACATATTCATGGTACATATGTTAAAAATATTTAAAAAAAAATAATAATTTTATTTGCTTACCTACCCATTTTTTATTTATTTTGTAAATTTAAACCATCTATTTTAGACATTTGTTTTTTTTTTTATTTCATGAAAATTCTTGCAAGTAGAAAATCAGCCAGCAAAAACTTTTCAAAATTGGACTGAAGAGAAAAATCGTACTCTCTTATTTCCTTTCTCACTTGCAAGTTTTTTGGGTAAACGGACGGAATTCTTTTAACAATTTGTAAAATTTGTACAAATTGTTAAAATATTTTGGGTACGCGAACAGACCTATTATTATCCCACTATGAAGTGAATCTGAAAGTGCAAGGTTGATTTATAAGGTTGTCGCAGGGCTGATCGCACTCTCTTCTCAGTATCCATAATTGTCAAAACCAGCCAGTTTTGCGAATGACTACTAAAGAAAACCGGATGATAAAAGAGAGCACTTGCAGATTTTCTGTGAGCTGTCTACTTCGATTTGGCAATTATGGGTACTCGCTCTCTCCCTTGCGACAATCTTATAAATCAACCCTGTAAAAGTGATAGCGCAAATTTTGACATTTCTGTCAACCATGTGTTTTACTACACGAAATTTGTATAGTAGAAACTTGCAACTTTTGCAATTTTTGGATCAAAGAAGCTCTCTAAAATAGATTCAATGGCTTTTTGCAAATATTACAAGCAATAAAAACAGCGTTATTTAACACTTACAGCATTTGATTGGTTGCGCTTATTTTTTCTGCAGTGAAGACAACTTAAATTTTTTTTTTTGAGTCTAGTCACTTTTGACGCTGACAGTATGTCTTTAAACAGAAAATTGATAATCATTTTAAGATACGGCTTAAGTAGACAAAGAAGGCTACCACGACTACAATATTTCCCGATTATATCTAATGTTAAATGTGTCGAATAGAATCTATGCCAATAAAAACATTGATGAAAAGTGGATTGATTTGGATGGAACTGTGGAGTTCACCATTTGGAATATTTTGTAACTTTTCTAATTTGAAGACAATGGTAAAAAATTTGCAAAATAATTATTTTTCCTTTTTTATTTCAGCTACAGTTTCAATCATGATTGGTTTTAAATTTCATAGTTTGTTGTTGGACTAAAAAAAGATTCAAAAAGTAAATAAATCAAAAAAGACACCAAAAATATGCACTGTGCAGCCTTCAGACCACAAATCACAACTTCAATAAAAATTGAATATTTTTTGTTAAATTTAGTTACTGTGGTGTTGTGATGATTTTTCTTATCGATTTTCTATTTAAAAAAAAAAATAGTCAATGCTGCAAAGATTTTTTACCATCGGTGATATCTGCGTGCCTTAAAATGGGTGTTATGAAACAAAAATCCATTTCTGGGTGATTATTTATTTAATTTTTAGGCATAAGTGAAGATGAATGGAAACTCAACTTTTACTTTTTTTTGTGGATTATATGTATTAAGATCTTCTGAGTCCGAATTTCAGGCCGGTCTCAAGTCGTTAAGAGTTAAAGGGTCCAAAGTTCCAAAATTTGGTCTGAAGAACTTGTGATTTGTTTTTTAAGTTTCCTACAAAACAGCATATGGGTATCAAAAGAAAGATGCTGTTACCTATTCAACGATCTATTAGCCATAAACATCTGTGCATTACTTTTGAAGATATTACATATTATGCACACTGACGGTTCATCCTTTTACAAAATAACCGAAACATGAAAAATTTTTATAAAAAACCGCGCGATTTTTATTTTACATATTATGCATTTTACATATAATGTCCACATGGCAGTCCACCCTTTTACGAAATAACTAAAATATGAAAATTTTTATAAAAAATTGCGCGATTTGAGTACAAAAGCAGTTACATCTTCAAAAGTATTTATATTTATTATAATATTAACATATATTTATCACACATATATATCAAAAGTAATGAATGGATTTTTATGGTTAATATCTCGTTAGCATAAACTTTCATTTGAAACCTTCTTTTGATAACCTAATGCTTAGTTTTGTAGGGAAACTAACAAAAACATCACAAGTTTTTAGGCCAATTTACCTAATTTCGACGCCTATAACTTCTAAACTGCGGGAGACCGGCCTGAAATTTCTTCATCATTGGTTTTTTTAGCTCCAAATACACGTTTTGAAAAGAAATTAAATTCCATTTCCATTCATCTTCAATTGTTCCCATTTTTATTTTGAGATCTTATTTTATATAGCCATACCTCCTCCTCCATACCAAAGAAATATCTTATAAAATGTTTAATTATTCAGTTCAATCCAAAATGAAACACCATAGATAAAATTAAAACCAATTTGAAGTTATTTTGTTTTTTTTTTATTTTTTTTAGATAAATTTATCCTCCACTCTGGTGAATAACTTTTATATGGCAATTTGACTTTTCGCCTTCTTATTTTTTTATATTTCTCATTACTCGTTCATTCGTCGATCTAACTTCTTGCTGTCAAAGTGTTTTTCTTTGGTTCTACAGAATATTTTAATGGCTTTCATTATTCTCGTAATCGTCGGAATTGCATTAAGTTCAGAAAAGGGAGAAACAAATTATTATTAATTTAAATCTTACTAAAATTTAATTGGTACTATTGTGCGTGCGTTGATCGAAAAAAGGTTGAGAAATGGAAACGGAAATTTCCACGCAGTTTCAAGCGACAGAAAGATCAACTGATAGCAGGGATTATGAGGGTGATGAACACTCTTCTTTCTCTTCTTCAAATTCGTCGACACAGCCACACTCGACGAATAGCTTCGATGCACCTGAGGACATCAATCAAATCACAAGCAGTATACTTCTAGACGATATTGTATATGGGGGCGTGGACTGTGATGATCTAGGGTATAATGATATGAGCCATGAGCAACACCAGCAGCTGCGACAGCAACAACGACAGGTGCTGGAACATTTAGGCGTAGACTTAAATCTAGAGGATAGCCTTGAATTGAGTTATCCGTTTTTAAATGCAACCATGATGCAGGCAGAAACTGACGCATCCGTGGATGCTCTGATAACAAGTGAAGCAAATGAATTATTGTTGAAGTACTCTTACATGAATGATAATTCATTTTCATTATCCACACCAGTTTCATCACCAGCATTATCACCACTCACACCAACATTATCAAAACCACCCTCACCACTTTCAATACAGTTATCACTTTCACCGGCGTTAACATCACAATCACCAGCATCAACAACAACCTTGCTATCAAGTCAGTATCTAGTCAATGACGATGAGGACATCGACGACAACACCAACAACAACTCCCCTGTGTATACAAATGATAGTGACAGTGGTATTTGTTTCACATTTGAATATGAATTCAAAGACCAGCAACTGGTACAAGTGCAACCTACTATTGCTCTTACCATGCCCACGACTGCAATGTCACCGATGCCGGTTATGGGTGCATTGCCAGATTCTGTCTCTAGCAGCACATCAGCGTGCAACTTTAATCCATTGCTGGATTACGACGACTTTTTAGAGAATAATAGGTGGAATACTACATCTACATCCCATGTCGATAATCACAGGTAGACAAAGATGTGTGTTCGATGTTCTATCTAATTTAGCTCTTGCAATATGCTCTCTTTCTTACCTTTGAAATTGCTTTAATTGGAAACTCAAGCACTTTTCTAACTTCTCCAGTTTGCATTGATTGGTATATCGTTATCGCTTTTTAGTTATTGCATTGCTAAATTTGTTCCTTTTTTAAAAGACACTTACCTTTGTTTTTATTTTTGAGTTAATGCTTACTTAAATCGACTTGATTTCGCCTACAATCTCATTAACTCGCTCGCATTAATATTAAATATGTATATATGTATATATCATCAACATTATCATCATCGCCATCAGCATCTTCTTAATATTCATCAAAAAATGCAACAACAATTTATGATTTTTCGTCAGGTGTGTAAATTAAATACAACCCACTCATAATTTTTTTGAGGTATTTATTTAAATATTTTTCAAAATACTTGCCAAAATTATTGAAAATTTCAAGTCTGTTCTGTTGCTAATTGTGCAAAATTTTTTTAGAAACAAGTTGCAAGTATATTTTTCATTGTCTTAAAATAAAAACAGCATGCATACCAAAGGTAATCCAAATTAAGCAGCAAATTTTGAGTTGTTTTATTGAATTTTTTTATTATTGCTAAAATTAGATGTTTAGACTCGTCTCTTATTTTATATTAATTTGTAAGATGTTCAATTTGGCTATTTTTAAACATGTGACTCCTAATCATAATCATTTTCTTCTTGTTATTGGTACTTTGTACATAAAGTAGAAGAAAAGCACGTTCGCCGCAATAACATTATAAATTTTCCATGAGAGATTTTATTTTGTCGATATTTAAATTGAAAAAAATGGGCCCACTTAAATTTTTGGTTGTAAATGCTTGAAAAAAACAAGATAAAACAAAATTGAATGCTTGTTGTGATTTATGTAAACAAATTAGGACAATCGAACAATGCCTTTGTATTCATTCTATTAAAATTGTCTAAATTAACATTAAAAAAATTCGCGGTCAAAATGAATCAAAATATAATTTGTTAACAGTTAAAAAAATGGTTCGTAATTTTTAATTTTTTTATTTTTAATGGTTCGTAAACGAGGGATTCCGGATGATCGAAACAGGCCCCTAGCCAGGGTTTTACTTGCGAAGGAGGGGTGGTTTTTATTGTTTCGTGGCAATTGTTTTTAAATTTCAGCACAATTCAAGAAATTATTATTTTTTTAGTTTTATTACACCGTTCCGTGCTATTTAATTTTTAAAAAATGTTAGTTTTTTTTTTTTGTTAGTTTCTTTTAAAAAGGTTCCAATTGAAGATGATTCTTCTCTTTAAAATGTTGCCAGTCTAACGAGTATTTTAAAATGTATATTGTTGTATGCAATAACTTTATTTACCCTTCTTTATGACTACTCGGCAATATACGAAAATTGTCATTTCGTCATGACGAGTATACTCGACATAGTTATTTCCTTTTTTAATACAAAAGTAGCATGAAATATTATAATAGTATTGAATATAATATAACTTTTTTATTATATAACAAATAACTTGGGGACTATTTCCTATTTTGGGGCTTTATTGCATTTTTTAAAGATGAAATAAATTCCCAAAAGTAAAATTAAATATTTCCTGTCTAATGAAATAATGGCTTGAATATTTGTGGAAAATTTTATTTTGTCTTTTTAATTGGTGCCTCCTTTAATTGTGAAATAGGGCCACAAAAATTTCCAAACTCATTGGGAAATATAAATACTTAATACGGTTGTTATGGAAACGTTTAAATTTTTGTGATTCAAGTTTATTAAATAAATAAATTTCTCAATTGAAAAAATTTCAAAAAATGTGTTCAGTTTCGATACTTTCGTTGCTTAGTCCACAAGAATGGCCTTCAAAGCCATTCATCATATTAACCCACCCACTGTGGCAGCCGTGGAGCAGTGGGTAGAGTGCGTGGTCCACATGCCAGAGAACCCTGGTTCAATTCCCACCTGACAGAAATTTTTTTTTTCAATTGAATTAATTTTTTCTGTTCGGCCGTCACCTCTCTGTAGACAATGGCAAACCTCAAAGAGGTAAAAACTGCCATGAAAAGCTGCTAAAGAACATAAGCCCTTTGGAGTCGGCATAAAACTTGTAGGTCCAGTTCTCGACCATTTGTGTTCAAACATTTCACAATACGCACAACACAATTGATCATAAGAAGTTCGGTCAAAGTCCTTCCAAGGGCTGAAATAGCCATTTTGGTCGGTATGATCCCTAGCGATGAGGTTTCTGAAGCAGGGGAAGAAGAGAGGAGATATCAGTTTCTATTGCCAATGAAAACGATTGTGTTTGCACAGAAAAATTTTTCTTGCAAAGGATTAAGACTCTTAAAATACAGGGAGATGCCACTTCCAAAAGGTTGCAAAATTACAACTGCTCTTATTGCAGGAAGGTTCATCTAATATATATTTTAGGCCTTCAAGGGTAAATTTGTTTTGTATTTTAACAATTTAGATTTGTTAATTGTTATTACTTCTTATTGTTGAATTAGGATTTTAATTTGTTATTGTGTAAAATACCTTGTTAAATGCATCTCTTTTATTAATTTTTGTACTCAAAATTGTTAAAAAGAAACTTTTTATTTTAATATAGCCACGTGATTCCGACAAGCTGGAGAAAGCATTTTTGACATGATTTTATGCGCATGATTTTTATATGTAATACCAATTAATTTTTTACCGTTATTTTTTGGTAAAAAAAATTTTTCGATCAAGAATAAAAAGTAATCATTGATCAATATTTTTTCTATCAGAAATAAAAATTAATCATTGATCGATATTTTTTCTGTTAGAAATAAAAATCAATCATTGATCGTTATTTTTTCGTAAAGGGTTGCAATTAACTAACAAAATGAAATTATAATTGGTTGAATCCCTGGAAAAATGGCTATTTTTGAGGTTAGATAAATGCTGCACAACATTTCTGTAATTTTTTTCAACTTATTTTATCATCTTGTACTACTCTTTACCTGCAAAATGAGCCTATAAATGGTGCAGAATGATAATTTTTCCAAAGGTTATGGCTATTTTAAGATGACGTCCGAAAGCAATAATGTAAAACAGAAATGGTTTGCACATATAGCTACTTCGCTGACTTTATAATTGCAAATAAAAAAAAAAAAATTGTTGAAAACAATATTCATTCTCTTACATACATGACAATCGCTCATGTAATCCTTGATGGTTGGCTAGGCTTAAAAGATTTTTGATCTCATGAGATGTATAAAAAGTAGTAGGAGAATATCAAACAGTAACGCCTATTTTTTTTTTTTTAAAAATCATCTATCGCCCGTTTAATATAAAAAATTATTAAAAAACTGAAAAATGTACCATATAGTGTCTTAAAATTACTGGCACTGTTAATTTTGCGGCTTTATTTCAACATATCGGAGCTTTGTTTTTTGAAGACTTGTTTCATAATGAAATAAAGTCCCAATTCTGGGTCCTTTATATTTTATCTTGTGGCTTTATTTCACCGAGTTGGGGCTTTATTTCGTAGGGTGTAATTTCACAATGAAAGGGCTACTTTTTGGAGTCTTATTTCGTTTTAATTTTGAGGCCTTATTTCTTGAGGCCTTATTTCACAGAGCCGTTTTCTAAACAAATTATATTACAATTACAAATTATAGGCTGAATATAGACTGTTAATTGCACTATAAGTGTATTTTTCTTAATTATTATTTTTTTTTTTAAACACTCCTTTTAAAATACGAATTAATGTTATATTAGGGCCGATAGCCTTTGTTGCTAGTGCCTATACAAATGTAATATTATTATTTATAATTATATTTCATTTAAATAAATAAATAAATGTTAAATTAAACATCAAGCAGGATTAATTCCTATCCTTCTTTTATGAAGGAAAAACATTTGAGTCGGATATTGATATGACTATATCGCTAACTTAATATAGAAAGGCCCTATCTCAAAAGGCCCCAACTCAATAGGAGAAGGAAAAAACTTTATAAAAAATAGAGTTCTGTAGTATCGAACTTATTGTAAATGGATTTTTTTATTTAAGACTATAAAGCATTAATAATGTTAAAATTTTTTTACTACAGAAATTGCAGAACTTTGTTTTTTATCAAGTTTCTTTCTTCGCCTATAACGTAAAAAAATTAAGTTTAGGCCTTTCCATATTAAGGCAGCGATATGTAATCTTTTTCCTGATTTTTTTTAACACCACTTAGTCATTTGCTTTACATGATAAGGCAGAACCAAAATAGACGAAAAGAGACAATTGCAACTTGCCGAACGTCTGACGAGTTGAGACGCTAGCAGTTCGGTTCTTATGGAACAAAACGTATGGACAAGCTGTTTCGTTCAGCTTCGTTGTATTACGTTTGCTCATTTTGGGCAAGAACATTGAATTGCATTAAAGCGAACATTTTCGTCTCTACTCGTTACGGAGCAACTCGTCTATTTTGGTTGGGCCTATAGTCTTAGCTAGTCTTTTAAGTGCAAAATGAGCATATTTATTTTCCTTTAATTTATGTTAACACAATGTCAACCTGCTTAGAAATCTAAAGAAATCTATATTGAGGCAATGTCTATTTACTATGTTCATGTTGTAAAATAAAATCTCTACTTTAACCCTAGAATTGTAAGACAGTTTTTATTTCATACAGTCTACTGATTTTACAATCTTACAGACTATATATATATAATAATATTACAACTAATTAAAAAGAATAAATAAGTTTAATTTGAATTGATCCAAAGAAACATTGAAAATTACAATTCCAATTGTAGAAGAACTATTACATAGGTATATACATCTAACTATAGGCTCATTATTAGCATAGTTAGTCCTATGAAAACTTCCAACTTCCAACATCCGATTTCTTCTCAAACTCCTTGGGGATGTGCATAATTGAAAAAGATCTGAAAGATGTTTGCTTTTTTTTACCAGATAGAATATTAAAGACAAATAATAGAGAACTTTGCAATCTCCTATATTTTAATGATTGTAACCCAAGCAATTTACGGCGGGCATCGTATGTTTGAAGGCCGTTCTGCCAGTAAAGTTTTTTTAGAGCATATTTACTCAATATATTTTGGTGAGTATTTACCCTACATATACTTTATATGCGGAGTACACGTGAAATTTACGTATATTACGAATGCAGGGTTAAGATTAGATCTTCTATGATTTCCTACACAACTGGTGAGATGGACTGAATCATATTTATTCAATAGAACTCAAAGTGTTATATTTAAACTCGCAAACTCACACGAGTTTCCTGTTACTTCTTGTGTACCTAGAATTAGTCAAGAAGGACAAGTCAAGAAAATTGCGTGATTTCGTATAAGTCGTCGGGACAAAAAAATCACATGTCTTTACTAGTATTTGATCAAAATCGTTCGTATTTGATAAAAATAAACATAAAATTAAACATAAGCAATATGAACATAAATTTAATCTAAAAATTAAGCAATATCTTAAAAAATGAAAACTAAATAATAAAAACAAAACAATTCACAACAATAGAACATTGATGTTTCATAAAATTAAAATAACGTATAAAATGGGAAGCAGCAGAACAAATTCCGTTAGACGGAATCGTCTTTGGCTATTTTTGACCCCTTTAAAAGTATACGACCGCTCTAAATTAAGTTAAATTAAATTAAGTGAAACTATTCCACAAAATATTCCTAAAGATTTTGTTCAAATATATTTAAACAGCGACTCGCTAGCAATATTAGAACACCGAAAAACGAGCATTTTGGGGCTACAACTTCAAAAATTCATATTTAGGGCCCAAATAGATATTAAGAAGGACTACTTTAGGGATTTTCTCTTTATTTATAAGACTTTCGAAAAAACTAACCTAGATTTGGCTGCGTTCCAAAAAGTGTACTATTTTGCAATCTGAAAATTTGGTAAAATTGAAAAAGAAAAAGTTGTATAAAACCACATTTTTTATAGCAACAATTTATAGCAATATATATATATATAGAGCACCAACTTGGATGTTCGACAATTGTGGAAATTGTTGTTTGTTTTAGTTTTCTTATAACTCTTTGATGTTCGCTTTGAACGTGAAGTTATAAAAGCTATTTTCGATGACTGCTTTAGAGTAAGGATTGACACTTCAGTTCAGCAAAAAACCAGTTTCTTGAAGCTGCTACACTTGTTGAAGGTGTCTTAAAAGCCTTTTATACCTTTGCTCGATTTAAACATAGTTTAAGCTGTATTTTTCGGTTTGTGATCAGTTCGTTTTATAAGGTGCGTTTTTTTATAAAAAATTAATGCAATACAATATTAAATTTTTATAAAATTTTATATTTCAAAAACTGAATTAAAAACTTTTTTGTGACGTAACGAACGACTTTCCCCCTTTCCCCCTAAAAGTGTTACGTAATTTATGAACAGCCCCTAAATCGGGTATATTGTACATTAAATTCAATGTATTATACATTAATCTAAACAATAAATTCTGTGGAAGTAAGAACAAGTTGAGGGCGTGGCACCGAAACTCAATAGGTGGAATGGGACAAACGTAATTTCACTTCATTTATGCCCTTATGCAGCGATTAAAATGATATCCAGCTGTCCGCCAATTATTTGTAATAAGCAAAATTTTATGTTGACTGGCCTATGATAAATTCTGTATTATTTATTTTAAGTTCTGAAATACTAATGATTCTGAATTATTTTGGGTTAACAAAAACTTAAAACAACTATACATTTGCCAAAATTTTCATTGTCTGCATTAGTATTAATAAATCCATTTTTTCCATCAAGTAAAATGTTTGAATGATTTTTTGTAATCTCCAGCCTTTATATGCGGGGCAGCGGTACAATGTACTTAAGGCCGGCTTAAGAGGAGAGTAAAAAAGTGTGATATTGTGGTGATGGTTTTTATTAGAAGAAATTAGTTTAGAGTTTTAAAATTTTCAAATTTGGTAAAATATACATTTATGTTAAAAAAAAAAAATTTTTTTTCAAAATCAAAGATGGCGGTGGCTACAACGATTGCTGTAAAAGACCTCTTATCGAACTGCGGGCACTCTGTTGGCTCCTAGGTTGACACGAAAAAAAAAGAAAAATTTTAAAATTTTAAACCGTAATGAAAATATCTCCTATCTGAATGAGACAGAATTTTAAAAAAGTATTTTTTAAAAATTTATGCGTACTTGGAAAAAAATTGCTTTTTTTACTTATTTTTTGTTTTAAATTTTGAATTAACAATTTTAAAAGCCTATTTTAAAAATCAGTTTCATTTAGATTGGTTAAAATGTTATTCAAAAACTTCCTTCCAAATATTGTAAGGATCGGTCAAGTAGTTTTCGGGCTAGATTGCCCGCAGTTTTGAAAAACGTAGTTTTGAGAAAAACGACTTCAAAGTTATACGAAACAAATAATACGAAGACGTTAGTGTTCAAAACTTAATTAAATCACAACATATATACACACAAAATAATTATTGTTAACATTCTTTAGAATTTTCCCGCTCTCAAATATACCGGTTTGTGCAAGTAAAATAAATGATATAATAAAATAGCAGCTGTAGTAATTTGATTTTTATATTATATCGAACTCACTCGCGGGTCTTTTTTCAAGCTTATAACTTTCTTATTATTCAAGATACCTTTATAAATTTATTTTTACATATTTTTGAAATGTTTTTGAGTCACTTAAAATTTAAAAAAAAAAATTTTGGTTCTGGGATGCCTTTAAATGTATTTCCGGCCTTAAAAGCAAGAATTACCGACTGAAATATAAACTTTTTTCTTAATATTTTTCTTTATAATAAGAGATATTAAGCCTCTTCCCCTGAAAGTGCAGAAAACCTCCTCCTTGGCTAAGGGTCTGGATCGAATCAATTTTTTAGAAACTAATAGTCTCGTTCATCATAATTACTACTGGAGAGCTCTATAAAACCAACTCAACAGCAGTTAACTTTGTAAAAGGAAATATTTAAATGTTGCTATAAATTTATGTAAATATGCATATGTGTATATGTCTGCTTATACCTTTAAAATATGGAAATCAATATACGACGCGCATGATCATAAATGTAATGCTGTTTTGATAGAAATAACATATATAAGTGATATTTATTTTCCAAAATGAGCATTAATACTATATGTTATAATAATAGTAATATACTATATCAACGAAAAACTTTTGATCATAATAGTGAATAAAAATGTTTTTCCTTCGCTGTAAAATGTAAAAAAAAACACTTATTTTGGAAAAAAATAAAAAATCTGATGGTAGCGCTTTCCTTGAAGTTTAACTTAAATTTAACCGAAAAGAGCCAACTAAAATTTATAATGCAATGAATGTGTTCAAAAGTCTAGCAAACATTTAAAACTCAATATTATTCGGTGGTTTTTAGTTACATCGAACAAAATTATCGACCAGATGAATTTTCATTATGTATACGTCCTGGTGCCTTACACAAACCTACAGGAGAGACAACTCATGCAACAGTTACTTTCGAGGTACAAACTACCGATTATTTCTTAAGCAACATTTAAAAACATGCAAATGCAAAAATAATAACTAAAGCATAACACAATTAGTAACGCATAAAGCAAGCAAATACACCAAATGCAACAACATTAACACTTTGTACTCTTGAATCTATCAAGAATTATTGTAAGTATAGTATCCTCGCTTTGTTATAACCATTCAAACAAAGGATCTATGCAAAGTTTAACGAAATCAACCAAGTGTTTGAATGCATTATTTGATACAGTTTTTTATATTGCATAATCTATCTTAAGCATGCAAATAAGGAGCTAATAGCGTGCAATATTCTGTAAAGTTTGCTCTAGGCTTTATTTTTTTTAACAGAATCAAATTTGTTTTATGTTAAATTGTTACACTTTTGTTTCATTCTTACGTTTCATTAAATTTATATCAAAACTTGCGCTTTATTATTTCGATTATTAAAATATTATCATAAAATATATGTCTAAAATTGTCGTAACTTAATTATTGGTGACCTTAAGTTAAATCTGAACTCCATGGTTGTATTGTTTATTGCTAAATATACAACCTAATTATATACCTATATAAAAAAGGTAGTTTAATTTAAATTAATATATTGATCTTTAAAAGCTTACGAATTAAATTTGATTGTTTATTAAAGCTTAAAAACTAATTTCTAACAACAACTAAGACCGTTGCAAATAACTAGTTCTGGGTTGAACTTATTTATTTTAAGATATTACATCTATTATGCGTAGTACTTCACTTTTTTCGTTAGAGTAGCTTGTTGATAGCAAAGGAATGTAATAAGTTATTTACTTTCTCTTGTCTTATCCCATAGAATTTAGATGATTCTCTTAGCCGTTATAAGTGCAATTATGAACATTGCAATCGTAGCTACAGTACGATTGGTAACCTGCGAACACATTTAAAAACACATAAAGGTACACTTGTTGTATTATTGTTAGATCCACTTATAAATTTATGCAATATAAATTCTGAATATTTTTAGGTGAATATCGCTTTAGATGCAACGAGGAAGGTTGTGGAAAAGCGTTTTTGACATCATATAGTCTGAAGATTCACGTTCGCGTTCACACTAAGGTGAAGCCATATGAATGTGAAGTTGGCGGTTGCGATAAAGCATTCAACACTCGCTACAGGTTTGTATTTAAATTAAAATACTTGTATGAGCCAAATATTTGATTAACAGCTTACGAAAGATTGATATCTATCAAAAACATTTGATATCAAAGTTAAAAGAACGAATACGAACGAAACGGCATAAAAAATATTAGTTTTTAGTTTAAAAAAATTTTTTTTAATTTTAACTTGTACAAAATAATAAAATATAGGGAGACAGGGGCTAGTGTGGCCAAATTTTACATAATTATAAAACTATACATGTATGTAAATATATAATTTTTGTAATAAAGTAATTTTTAGCTGTTACTACTAATACCTATTAGGGGGCATCCATTAATTACGTGAGGTAATTTTGGCGATTTTTTGCAAAGTGAGATCGAAAGTCGACCTCCACCCCTCCTCTAATCTCACGTGAGATTATTCAAATAGCGTGTTTTCAGTGTAAATATGTTAATCTATGCTTTATGTATTCATATATGTAATACTTCTATATTGGCAGTACACTCAAGGTGCATTGCCCAACATTAGAGTGCAGATATATTGTTATATGAGTGAGAAAATATATAAATGAATGTACCCGAAATCAAATTTCAAAATAAAAAAAAAATCAGTTTTCGGTTAAAATTTTTCTTAATTCAATTAATTAAAAAAAAAAAAAAATTGTGCGTAGCTGGTATTTGTACAGAAAAAAATCCCCAAACAAATCAAATCACTTTACATGCGAAAGCATCGACGTATTCACATGGAATCGTGTGTTAAATATATATATTTATACAGATTACCTAAGGCTGCAGAAATGCGCCAAAAGGGATATAAATGTGAGCAATTTTAGCAAAAAACTAGGAGAACAATATTTTTAAATAAAACTTAGCGAGTTTGTAGCGTGGAAATTTAGTTTAACCACTAAATGCGATATATGCAGAGAGAAATTGATAGGTGGTGAAATGCCAATTCCACTAAATTTTAATAATAGAGTTCCTTTTGTACCACCTGCACAGGATGTGAGCGACATAAGCTTTATTATTGAGAGAATTTTAGGATAATATTTGTCAAAACTTTCTTTTGTACCATCTGCTAAGAATGTGAGCGACAAACTTTTTATTATTGAGAGAATTTTAAGACAAAATTTGTCAAAACTTTCTCAAAAAAAAACCTAAAACTATTTTTAGTAAGTGTCATATTAATGCCATCTAATGTAGCTAGCGAAATATTGCTCGCAGAACTAACAAATTTTTTCAAAATAAGAAAACACTAAAATAATAATAGAAATTGAAAATTTTATTGGGGTGGGGAAGGGTTATTGAACAAAATTTTTTTCTAAAATTATTTTTGTGATCATTCACCAAAAGTATATCTGTTAAATTCATCGTAAAATCATAAAATTAGTCACCAATAAATCATCATTAATCCGTCTATTTGAAGCAAAACGTATCGTCGAAATTATTAAAAAAAAAACATTTATTTTTATGTAGTTTAAATTATCCAATTTCACCTCTTAAGATAATTTCAGAAACAATTTTAGTTTCAAAGTTTTAATTTTTATTAATATTTAACAGTTTTTTCCGAATTTTGAAAAAAATTATTTGTTCTGCGAGCAATATTTCTCTAGCTGCAGTACTGAATGCCATAATGCCAAACAAATTTACGGATGACCATATAAAAATGGACAATTTTTTTAACACATCTACTATTCCCCATGAGCATAGATTATTACTTTGTAAATCGATTTGGCGGTCGTGGCGTAGTGGTTAGAATGTGGCTCATACGCCAGAGAACCCAGGTTCGAATCCTCCATCTGACACAGAAAATATTTTTCAGTTGAATTAATTTTTCTGTTCGGCCGTTACCTCTCTACAGACAATGGCAAACCTCAGAGAGTAAAAACTGCCATGAAATGCTTCTTGAGAACATAAGCCGTTCGGAGTCAGCATAAAGCTGATAGGTTCAGCTCTCGATCATTTGTGTAGAAACATTTCACAACACACACAACACAATTGATCATAAGATAAGCTCGGTCAAAGTCCTTTCAAGGGCTAAAATGGCCATTTCGTTTTTTTTTTTAAAATCGATTAGTAATTTATGCATTGATACACGTTTGTTCTAATACATAAATGTACTTAATTATTATTAGAAAAAGAATATGTTCGAAATAAATTTTAATAACTAAAAAATTTTTAACATTTTTTGCATTGTCTCTAATTTGAAACATCGTTGCAGTGCTTTTAACACAATAATCGCTTTTTTCATTAATTTATGTGAAAACAGTAAAAAGCATAATGCAGTTGATTATGAAAATATGGTCAAAGTCATTTAAACACCAGATATATTTACTTTTAAAAATAGTTGTGGCCTTGTTTGGGGCCACAGTTTTTCATTTCAACCGCCCCTGAAATGATTTGACATTTGCTTGACTGTAGTAGTTAAAAAATATTCAAATATACTAGCGCAAGCAATATTTTTAATATAGACTATCTCTCTTTGATTTCGGAGCTTATATTTTCGGATCTTATCATTGAAAAGGTAGGTTGCTGCCAATATAGAAGTATTGGATTTATTAAAAAAAAAACGTAATTTATTTAATTATTTTTATTTAGGACTAGTTGAGACTAGTATTTATTTACTGAAATCGTAGTCTAAACTTACAATAATAATATCGAACAATAAAATACTTAGTGAGAACTTAAAAAATTGGTAAAAGAATATTCATTCTAATTCAGTCCATGGAGACTCATGTGCGGTTTCAAGAGTGACTACTGGAACACAAGAACATGTGGCCCTCGCATAATCTCGATAAATATTATTGTGTAAAATTTGGTCAAGTGTTATGACTAGGGCTGGGCGATTAACCGAGTAGTTAATTTTTTGATGAATCAGATTCAAGATTAACTGATTAATCGATAATCAGTTTTCTGAATAATCAGAATGCTGATTAATTGATTAATCAGCTTCCTGATTAATCACATTCCCGATTAATCGATTAATCAGAAGTTGCTTTATTTAAAAAATGAATAATTTTGATCAAATTTATTTTGAATGTTTGTATGAATTTAAAGCAAAAAACGTCGTCACCAATAAAAAAAGTTATTCACACTTAAAATATTTGATTAATCAGATTCCGATTAATCAGATTCTTGATTAATCGAATAATTAATCAAATGATTAATCGTAATCCCAATTAATCGATTAATCAGCATTCTGGTTAATCAGAAAACTAATTAATTGATTAATCAATTAATCTTGAATCTGATTAATCAAAAAATTAATTAATCGATTAATCGCCCAGCCCTAGTTATGACACGTTTTACTCAATCTAACCCAGTTGTCTCATAATTCTGCAATGTTTCTAGCGGATAAAAATGTTCGTAATCTTTGTGAGAACCCCCCTCTACCCAACGTGAGAGTGAGTAAGTAAACGCCTCACGTAATTAATAGACGCCTTCTTACCTTCAGAATTACATTACAATTCTTTATTTTCATAAATGCAATATTAAATTGTTTTACAATGCATTACACATTTGACAACCACTGATTTTACTTGGGGCTAGTATGGACATCATAAGAAACCTGTTAATTAATACAAAAAAGTTAAGAAATAGTTAAAATACATATTTTTTCAAGTTCAATACAAATAACACAATTAACTTCTATCCCATATAGTATTTGCAGAAATTTATATCAAACTTAATATAACTTACTGATCGAGATGTTCTCCGCAGTTTTTGTGGTTTTTTGCCACTATGTTATTTCGGTGAATTTGACTGACATCAGATAAATCGGATGACTCCATGGTTATTTCTTTATAGAAGCGTAATCTTGAGAACATTAATATGTAATGGTAATGGTATTAATTACCATTAATATGTAGTAATGAAAAAAAAATTGCATTACCATTAATATGTAATGGTAATGGAAGAAAAAATTGCATTACCACTAAAGTTTAGTGGTGCTGAAAAATTTTAATGGTGATGGATAAAACTTGCATTATCACTAAATTTTTAATATATT
This sequence comes from Coremacera marginata, assembly GCA_914767935.1. NCBI lineage: Eukaryota > Metazoa > Arthropoda > Insecta > Diptera > Sciomyzidae > Coremacera > Coremacera marginata. The sequence continues at coordinate 55,843,529 of OU612047.1, forward strand.
TTTTGTAATAATATTTTCACAATTTTTCACTAATTTCTATCAATAATATTTAAAATTTTTTTTTATTAAGTATATGCATTTAAATATTTTTTTAATACCATATTAAGATTTATTTTCATACATTTGCCGAGTCCGCTAGCATTATATGTATATAATAATAAATTTATAAATTATTTGTATAATAAAATATGTCAGCGGTAACACTGCAAGCGATTTGCCTTAATGACTCTAGAATCATTAGAATCATTGAGCGGCATTCTTATGAGCTGTTATGAGGATGCTTCGCGTGGAAGTGGTGGTTGTTGTACGCAACCACACGCACTCACATTCGGTTTTTGATGGATGATTTATAACCATTCGTTCGAATCATAAACTCGTTGCAGTTCTCTGGTACGCATCTTCTTTAAATAAATTGAATCTCGATTAACAATACATAACTTCATCAAAATAAATTCAAGATATGTCCACACTAACCCCATTTCAATTGTCCACACTAGCCCCTTCGTGTTTTTTTTTTTTAAACAAGAATATTTTTTCTATTCTTACGGTAAAGTTTATCAAAAATAATTTTATGTATTTAAATAAACACTAGTTTAAGTTATACTCGTATGATATATAAATACTTCACCATAAGAAACTTAAGGGACATTTTACTAATTTTGTCGAAATTTTAGTAGTTTTTTAAGTAAGGATTGTGAAAAAACGGTTAAAAATATTTGAGTAAACATTTTTTTATTGTATTAAAATTACCAAAAAAAAATTGTTTTTTTAGTTTTCATGAGCGTCACACGTGCGTAAATGAAGCAATAAAAAAATAAAAAAAATGATAAAAAATAAAATAAAATTAAGTAAGAGTTTACACCTAATTTTAGGGCAGACTAAGAGTTTTTAAAAAAATTAATTAGAAACAAAATGGCAGCTACGCAAAGTTAAAATTAAAAAAAAGACCTCAAATTTTAGGACAAAAGTACCTGTAAAAATTCGATGTGCGAATGATCGCCCAAAACCCTAACGACCAAAAATGGAAAAAATATTTGGGCGATAGTTCATTTCACACAATTTGGGCAGTCGTTCTTAATGCCCAAAATATTGGATATTTATTCATAATGAATAAACATACTTATAAATATTATACCCAAAGACTGAAAAATATAGAGGGCATTTTATTTCACCCTTCACTCGTCGTATATTTAACAAGCTATTATCCAAGATATAACACTTTACATGTTATGCACACTGCACGGTTCACCCTTTTACGAAAAAACTTAAGCGTAAGTATAATAGTTAAAGAATAATTTTTGTATAAACACCCACTTTTTCTTAATCAGAAGAATATATTTGCACACTTTTATTATTTCAAATATTTCAAAGTGACCTACAAAATTGGTAATACCTCAAATGAGTACAAAAACAGTTTTATCTTCAAAAGTTCAAACTGAATTTTGATGATTAATAATTCTTTATACTTACGTTTTAGTTATTTCGTAAATGGATGAGCCGTGAAGATTGCATAATATGTAAAGTGTTATTATATCAACAATTCACCAGTTAACTCTTTGCATAAACATACATTTTCAGACGAATTTAATAAATGAATAATCGCCCAAAAATTAACGTTTGGTATTAATTGTAATAATAATAATAAATGAGGTACAATTGTAACCTCAAATTGCATTCACTGCAAATTTGCAAGTGTTTACACGGTATGTATTTTACCGGCGTGAGATTTCTAAAAGAATAATAGTTTTCTTTGTACGAAAGGAATCACGTGGAAAAATTTACGAAAACATTAAATATTTCGTAAAAGGAAAATCATTATTCGAACATTTTAGATTTCCGTTATAAAAATAAAAAATCTTTAGATTTTTTAAAGAATAATCACTTCCCTTTTGCGAAATATTGGAATAGTTTCGAAAATTTAAGGCCGTGGTTTTAAAAACGGCGAAAATTTTTTTTTTTTTATTAAAATGAAAAACTTTTTGTTTTTACTTACTTACCAGTCGTCTGCGATCCGGGATGCATACAGTAAGCCTTCTGCTTGCACCTGACTTTTCTTTTTGCTGGTCCGATTTTCTTTTTTTGGCCAATTCAGTACTGCGACGTTTGGCGATGTTCATTCGTGTACAAATAATATGAGTACTTAATATTATAATCTATATTAATAAAAATCATTTTATTTTTGTTTGTTTGCTTGTTTGTCTGACTTTCATAGAAATCTAAACGGCTTAACGGATTTCACTCAAACTTAAAACGTGTATTACTTGCGTCTGTTTCGTAATATTTCCGACTGTTTTGATTGTGTAATACTAAAATTTTGTAATTTAGTTTGTATGGTTATTTTCGGAAATTTTGCCAAAAATAGGTTTCAACCCCCTTTTTTTACCGCCTACAAATTTTAAGAAATCATTTGGACTCCAAAACTTGGCCGATTTCGTTGAAATTTTAGCAGTAGATTGTTTTGAAGAACGAGATGATTTACGGGAAAAAGTTTGCCACACCCTTTTTTACCGGCCACAAATATAAAAAGTATGGTTTGCTCCAATGGGTCCAATGGGTCCTGTTAGCACATAAAAATCCTTCAAAAATTAAATAGTTTTTTCTTCTCCTAGAAATTTAAAAATTTTCAGTTTTGACTGTTTTTTATTTGTGTGCGATATGTATATGAAGTGATATATAAAAAAACAATCGATTCTCAAAAAAAAAATTATTTAAATGTCCCTTAATTTAGAAGTATCACTAAAATTACGAAAAAACAAAAAGATACACTTTTCTGCCCAACGGGACGTCCGGTCCCGTTACTATGTAACACTGAACTTTCAATAAGTGAATTTTTTTTTGTGATGGAGTGTGCAAATAACAACTTGAAAAAAAAACTAAGCAAAAAAAAATAATAAACGTAACGACGCGAGAAATTGAGCTTGTCCACACTAGCCCCCAGTCCACACTAGCCCCCCTGTCCGCTATTGTACATGCTTATTAAATACAAAAATATATGCTTATTTATAAAATATAAATCGAAAGTTGTATATCTTAAACTATTATCTATATATTAAATTTAATTTTAATGTGTTAATTTTTACAACACTGAAACTTATATCATTTGAAAGCTCTGATTCATACCAAGTTCACAATATAATTTTTATTCAAATGTTTTGTCATTAAGATAGACAAAAACTAGAAATTAAAAACAACTTTTTTCCCCATATAAAAGAAACAACAACAAAATACAAAGCCACACAACTCTGTTAAGTTGCATTACAGGTGCATCATTGGACACATGAGAGAAGCGAAGATTTTTAGCAGTTTCATAGATGTGATAATATGTTCATTTCATTTAATTAATATATTCATTTTCAAAAGTTGTTGTCTTATCCCTCTATTTAAAATTTAAGAAATTAATGTTTTTTTTTATTTTAATTAGTATAAGTAAGAGAGATAAGTATTGCAACGTCGCACAGTACTTTGAGCCCATACAAAAGTGAGGAATAAATACAAGGAGTTGTTCGATCTTTACGAAATTTGTCATGTTTATTAATTTTTGGCTGCTGATTTCAAAAATCGAATCAGATTTTATGTACATACATTAAGTATTTACGCCATAAATGAGGTTTAAAAATTAAAAAAACTGAAATTTCCCTATTTTCAATTAAATATTAAAATTTTAAACCTTTTAAAAAAACTGAAAATTTTATGGCAATATCTTTTTTTTAAAAAAAATAGTTTGATATGCACTTTTTTCACGAAAATGAAATGAAATGTTTTTGCAAAAAAAAATATTTTTTGTAATTCTAAATTCACTTTGTATTATTAAATTAAATATTTTTTTGTTTAATTGATTAAAAGAATAAAAATTAAAAACAAAATAAAAAATTTATGCCAAAAAAAAGGTATTTAAGTAATATAAACCTAAGTACCCTCGGTTCTTTCCGTTTCAATATAATAAAGCATATACGTATCTTCCTCATATAACTTGTTCTTGTATTTGATTTTTTTTTGAGATGATAAGAAAGGATCTGATGAAATCAGCAAGTATGTCATCAGATCTCTATTTGTATTTTCCCGTGAGCTTTTCCTCGTATGGCTAAGACGAGCATATCGAATGTGTTTGTGGGAAGCCTCCAATACTTCTTCTGATAAATTTCTTACAAAAATTAAAAAAATAATGTTATTTATTTCTTAATATTATTAAAGTTAAATATTACCTATGGGTAAATCGAAGATTTTTAAAACTTCACATCCATGCATTAAAACTTTGTGGACAGAACTAGGCATATAATACCAAGGGTAAAGATCTAGGTACAAATTCCTGGTATCAAGAAGGAGCTTACTAAACTCATCAATTTTAATGTTTTTTCCACACGACAAAATCCTCAATATTAATGAGAAGTTATAAATTAGATCTTTGTTAATGCAAGTTATTTCCGCTGATACTTCGTAATTAACAAAAAACTTCCGTGCGGTGTTTCCGTCATTAGTGGTTCCAGAACCCTGTTTAACAACGTCTATTAACAAACCCATTTTTTCTCGACAATTTCGTTGGATGCGGATTTTGCTATGTGTATTAACGTGTGTACAAACGATATGCTATGTGTATTAAGCATTCGAAAAACCGAATCCAGCAGTGAAGCGTTGACAGTCCATATTTATAGGTATTTATATTTGGAGGCTTATATAAATCCGTTTTATTCATTTCAACCGGACTAGCATTGCAAATGAAGCATCTGCTTGCATAATTTGTTTCCGTTAGCGTATTTGCAACAGATCCATCGATCATTGGCAGTGCATTTCATATGTCACCTCAACAGATTTTTCAGTTAGTTCAAAAATATCACACTCTAAATGGCTTATTTGTCTATTGATATCTTCATTTTCTTTCACAACTAATGTCCGGTTTTCTTTTGCCAATATTATTTTGATGGGTCGACAGAATAAAGTAGAGGAGGGCTTACTGTTAACCCAAATTTCCTCTTTGGATGCGGAATCAATTAACCTTAATATAAAAATGGTCGTTTGTTATACAGAATTATATAAATGTCGAATTTTTTACTCACTTGATTGCGACGAATGCAATAAAAAATAAAAAAATAAAAATTCATCGCTAAGTTCCTCTGAAGAAAATTTTTGTTTGTATCGACTGTGACCTGAACTGCCATCCATACCCCATTTGCAAATAAGAGTCATTTTATCTGTTGCATCTTTACAGAGCTCTAGTACACTTTTAGCTGTAAACCGCAAAAGTGGTTGTAAGCGAACTTCTGCAGTACTTTCCGAAGCTTCAATAGATGGTACTAATCGTTTCTTAAAATTTTGTATCGCATACAAACTCGGAAATAAATTTTTAGAATAGACGTTGACAGTGTTGCGCAGAATATTATATTTTTCTTCCGAGAGATCCAAATCTAAGTACAGTGACAAAGCCATTTCTACTGATAGACAGTTTTGACTGTTAATATTCGAACCATGATTATTTTTTCTTGAAGCAAGTTCTGATGCATATTGTAATTCGTCTTCAGAATAATCAGATAATAAGTGAGCCACTTTCCTTTTTTTCATTTGTTCTGATAACAAATGGAACTCCTTTTCAGGCCTTCCGCGACTTGTGCTTGGTTGCTGAAATGTAAACTTTATTTTTAACTGCGCTAATATTAAATTTTATTTTTACTTGCGTACATTATTTGGATCAGAAATAACAATTGCTTCGGCACTTAACCAATTGGAATACTTTTTAATAAGCTTGCTTTTACTATATCCGCACTGCTTCCACTTTGTTTCCAATTGCAATATAAAAAACTTAATATTTTCATCAATTATTTCTTCACTGTATGGGATTTTACAAATTTTATCTTTAACAAATGACTTTAAAAACAAATATTTATCGCGTGGACCGGCAGAAATCCAACAATTAAATAAATCGTTATTAGTAATAATTATTGGCATTTTAAATTAAAAATCTTTGTAATGTTAATAAAACAAATATGTTGGCATTAGTATGCATGAGAATGCCCTACATTTTAACATAAATAGTCATTATTTATTTTTAACCTGTATTTAATAGCAGCATTTTAACAAACAATTACAAAAGAATATTTCATACTCCAATTACTTTTACAAACATAATAAGTTAAAATCACTATTTAAAGTACCTCTTAAAAAAAACAATTTTCTGCAAACTGATACGTCTTACTTTTGAGCGTAGAGTACAATTCATACAGATTTCTTCAGAAGTCTTAATTTTTTTAAAAGTAAACATTTAATGATTTAATAGAAATAAACATACTATTTTTTTACCGAATGAAAACGATTATTAAAAAAAAATGGACTTAGGTCATTTTCGAAATTAGTCACCCATATATATTTTTGTTTACATTTCAAAGGAGTAAACTCCTCACTACATGCTACGTTTATTAGAGGAAAATATGATTTTTAGACCATTTTTCAAAATACGATAACTCTAAAAGTCGGATAAAAAAGGTTAATATGTTTTGGAATTTTGAAAGAAAAATACATATATAACAATATATTTGAAAATAAAAGAGATGTTTTTCGTTGTTTTTTTTTAATTTGCTCTCAAAAACTGGAAATTTTTGGAAAATATTTACAAAAAAATTTATGTTTTGGCGAATTTTAATTTTTTTACTTTCAGCTAAATTTTAAACATATTAAAATTTATTTATTTATACAGTATTTATCTTGAAGAAAAATAAAAAATAACAAGAATTGGGCTAAAATTGCAATTTTGGCAATTTTTTCTTTGTAAGATGTGCAAATTATTAATTTCCATTAATTAAAAGAAAATATGATTTTTAGACTATTCTTCAAAACGTGATAACTCCGAAGGGCGGACGCAGGCGGATATCAAATTTTGGAATTTGAAAGATAAATATGTATATTAAAATATATTAAAAAATTAAAGAGATGTTTTTAGATGTTTTTTTTTATTTTTCTCTCAAAAATTGCAAATTTTTGAAAAATATTTAAAAAAAACTTTTATTTTTGGACAATTTTCATATTTTTAGTTTTAGCTTAATTTAAAATATATTAAAATTGATTTATTTTTACAATATTAATCTTGAAATAAAATCAAAAAACAAAAGAATCGGGCAAAAATTGCGTTTACAGCAATTTTTTCTTTGCAGGATGTCCAAAATCAAATATTCCACAACAATCAAAATGCATAAAAATGGTGACTTTAAGGAGCTGTAGAGTCTACACAAATAGTTCAATTGGCAAAAAAATTTGGATTCTTCTTAGTGGAAGTATTTCCAAAAAAACGGTACCAATTTTGTTAGGATCTGCCACAACAAAAATCTTGATTTATTCCTATGAGACAAAGTACTGTGCGTCGCTGTGAATAAAACAAGTTTTGAATTGTCAATGCAGGGATAAGACGAGTTATGAAAACTCTGACTATAGCTGTAGATAAGAAAAATCTACAAGTTTAGATAAAAAAAAAGCTGTAGATTAGAAAAAAGTATAGTTTAATGTCTTAGTAAAGAAGCTTGAAGTCTAGTCTTTATTAAATTCTTAAAATATCTGAATTTTCAACAGAAGTTTCACATTGCTCTTCAGGTTTCCCTTCGCCCACAAACAGATTTTCCGAAAGTTCCGAAGTTTCCGAAAAAAACTTTAATCGGAGTCCTCTTTCTAAAATGTCCCAAAATGTTTTTCTAAAAATCTCTGAGTTTTGTTGCATTGACAGGTACTCTAGGTGGGACGACTTCCGATTTACTAAGCATTGAAATAAGGTTTCCTCGCTTTAATATTGATTCTCCCTGCTACAGTCACTGTGTGGTTCGCCTCTCACTTTGATTGTTCCGCTATTACCTCTAGTCAGAATCTTTTCATTTCATTAAATTTTAAGTGCCATGATGTTGTAGGTTTCAAGATACTTGATGTTACAGTTCTCTAATCCCTGACATCTAATGATTTTAGATTTGTAACTGTGCCATCTGATGGTGATTGAGGCTACTATTCTTATCAAAGTATGGTAGGGAATATAGGCGTGCATTTCAAAAAGATTGACGAGGGATACTCGTTTCTCAAACTAATTTTTCTTAATTTTCGTGAAAAAGATGGGTTCCTTTCTTATGCGATAGCTTTTTAATGCAATTGTTGTCGGCCAAACCGCTTTGGGAACATATGCTACATATCGTAAACTATCGAAAAATCTAAAAGCAAAGAATTAAGTTTTTTGGTCGAGTTTCATGAGAACCTCCCCTTAAGCGTGAATCAAAACTAGCTTTGTTTTGATTTTATGGATAAGCCAAGTTTTGAACTGACAGTATGAGAGGATAACGCTAGTTTTTAAACGGAAGGTACTTTTTGCCGTCTTGTAACTTCGACATAAAGCAAGTTTTTATATATTAGATTTGGAGGGCTCGCGAAGTGTGCCATTAACTATTTCTCACTATCAACTCAGTTCTTGTCATAGAGTGGATAAGACGAGTCTTGAAATGGAACCACTCATATAATGGTTTGTTTTGAAGTGAAACTTCTTAGGTGGCAATTTTTATTGAGGGAAAAATTTTAAAAAACACATACGTGTTTATAAACCTGTAACAAAAAAGTGAAACGTTTTGGTTTGTACAATATATATAAGCGCTGCCTAAGAGAGGCACCGTGGTAGCAGTTTTAGGTGATCGCTAGTTTCAAATCTGATGTTAGGATTTAAAATTCAAGATGGTGGATAGGGTTGCCACCTTAATTGTTACTACAAGACTGCCACCTCATAATATGTCTTTTACGGATTTTAAACATTTTCTAAGAGTTTTCAAGCGGTCGCTGATTTCGAATCTGATGCTAGAATTTTAAAATTCAAGATGACTTACAAACTCGGTGCTGGGGCGAGCACTAGGTAAAAATCGGTCGCTAAATCCGAATGTGTTGTTCCATTAAATGCCCTCTGATATCTGTCGTCTAAGTAACTCCAACGCTTTCCCATTCGTGCCAATATACTCGACAGCGGATTGCTGATTGTAAAGAAAATTAATCTCCTACAAGTGCTCACATATCTGCCTTTTTAAAATTTTCTCCACCACCTTGTTCATAATCAGCAGAATTGAAATGGTCCTATCAGTCTGCGCTTTGATTCTGCTTCCACCTTTAAATAATGATACGATTTTCTGAATTTTGAGCTTTTTCGGATAAATACCTGTTTCTACCATCATCGCAAAAAGTTTATGCAATGCTTTTGGAACTGAACTAGTCAACTTGTACTTGCATATCATCTATGACCGCTACTTATTCTCATTTAGAGATCTCTTATAATTTCTTCAATTTCATCCGCAGAGCCATCTTTCATTTCAATATTCCGACGACTTTAGTGTTGAAAACGCGTTTATGTTATCATCCTAATAGGATTCTATGGTCGTCGCTACATCAGCTACTCGGTTGATGAAGTATTTATTCAAACAGTTGGCCACCTAAGCCAATTCCACTAGTAGTTTGTGAAACCGAGAAAATAATTTGTGACCAATGTACAGACCGTATAAGTTCAATAACATGCTTAGCGATTGTATTTCAGGAGAGTTTCATCACATCGATAATGGAATCACCGACTAGTATGCAAGATTTTGTATTTAAGTTTATTTCATTAAGTTGTGTGTCAAGTAACTCAATAAAAAAGACTGCAGAACTTTTTTGTGCTCTATAAAACCAGATGATAGATCCTGCTTTGTTTTCTATTTTAACCCACGTAAGTGACACACATATTGACTATCGCCTCCTGCCTAAACTTTACTGTCTCAGATAATTATACCGCAACTCCTCCATATTGATCGTCTCTACACAACAGCAAAGTTTGTGATGATTTCATTGTTCGTGGAAGGAACATAAGTACTACCGCATATCCGAAGTTCAAACACCGCAGAGGGTTCGACATTCGTGTGATCGGCTAACGCAACATCAATTTGCGTTCTAAGTCAAAGCGGTGGCGTTTAATTTTTTTAGCAGTGTGCGTACATCCTTGCATCTACTTTGTTATGAGTAGATTGTAAAAAAATTTGGAATACAACGCTGCAGATCTTTGATACTCATCTACTTGAACTGTCAAAATTATTAGCTGATTGTTGTAAAAATAATTAAATTTAGCAGTTTATTCCTTACTAACTTCACTTACTTCTCCTTTCTTATTTCCTTAACAAATTTAATTTCCTGTAAAAAGTTTATCCTCAAAGGTCCAAATGAAGCAAGTTTTAGCACAACCGGACCTATGTTTTTCTATAGTTTTTTCTCTAAGCTGGTCACCGTTTTTTAAATGCTGTTGAGAAAAAAAAAACACGTTTAAAGTTTCAAGAGTACATAAGTTTTAAGTATACCTATACAATATTGTGCAAAACCAAAGCAAATCTCTTTTACCATTGAAATAAAGCTTAGAATTTTTTTATTGCGCAGTAAATAAAACAAGAAAACGTTTTCCTTCAAAGCGTTTATAGTAAAAAAAAAAATTAAAATATAATAAAGTCACGTATTTATTATTATTTTGAAAGATTATGGTATTCAATAGCCATTTCATTATCCTGGCCATATTTTAGATGAGATTAAAGTCTAAAAATAGTATCAATCAATTTAAAAATGTTGCTTGTAATGTTGTTAATCCCCTTTTTAAACTTTGATGTGTATTTTGGATCTTTGTTGTAGTAAAACTTCCACTAATGTGAATTATTAAAATGTTCTTATGTATGAAATTTGTAGTGTCCTTTTCATATGCAAAATTGTTATTACTTTCATTTGTACCTTACTATTATTATACTTTATATTATTAAATACTTGTTTAATTTAATATTTCCATCTAGAAATATTTTAAAAGACTTTCTTTAAAAAAACAAAAATTTTGATATATAATTTTCATTCGAATGTTTATAACTTAAGAATTGTGTTTAATAATAAATATTGTACAAAATATATATGGAATTTTGACTTTCATATATTTCATATTCATATTTCATACATTTCCATCTAGAAATATTTTAAAAGACTTTCTTTAAAAAAACAAAAATTTTGATATATAATTTTCATTCGAATGTTTATAACTTAAGAATTGTGTTTAATAATAAATATTGTACAAAATATATATGGAATTTTGACTTCTATAAAATTACATTTTAAATATGTAGTTTCATGGTTGAAGTCACTGTCGAAATTATAAAAGTAAGCTTAGCACAATACCACTTCCCGTGCGTTTTTAACAGAACCTTTAAAAGTGTTGATTAAGCATTCTACTACTATGTACAAATATTGAACACTGTTGAACAAGTCTATGACAACCATTCATCAGTGAAAAAAGCAGTTAAGTTAACTCACCAGTTGCATTATATGTAAGTGTTATTTCACCTTATAACAACTCTATATTAGAAAAATTTTGATGTTGTTTAATTTTGCATAACTATCTTAAAAAGCAATCTTAATGTGTGTTGCTGGAGTCTATATCTAAATATAAAGTTAAAATATTTCCCTCAAAATATTAAAAACAGTTTTATTATTTATTTTGATTTATTTTTTAAGATATTTAAATCATTCTAAATTAACTTTACGAGGTAGTCCTTCAAAATTGGCATTTAAAATGTTTCCTTATATTAGTTTATTAACTCAAAAAACTATTGATTCATAAATTAAATAACATTTTGATAATTTTTTGTTACAATTAATCTAGTTTTTATAATTAACCAAAAAATAAGAATTAAACCAAAAAATTTAACACAACGGGTAACCATTGATTTTTTACAAACCGTTACTAAAGAAAAAATGTTGTTATTTTTTTTTAATAAATGCACTTATACAGTATAAGCTTTAAAGTAAAGCCTTTTGCTATTTTATTTTCTGAACAATAAAAAAAAATTCGAGACTTAATTTAAATGGGAAAGTAGAGTTGCTGAGATTGTGCTCAATACTGTATATATGTGTATACAAACCCTTAACTTTCTTATTATTCAAGATTTCGTTCTGAATTTTTTAGCCAACATTCTACACACTTAAAAAGCTATTTTTATAAACAAAAATCAAAAAATTTTTACCAATGACAAAGATCCTTAAATAATTTTAATGCACTGTATTATACATACATCTATATTTTTATCATATTTTTCATAATATCTTTTTTATAATTTTTGTTATAGGTTACACGCTCACTTACGATTGCATAATGGCGAAACATTCAATTGTGAACAATGCCAAAAGTGCTTTACCACCTTGAGTGATCTCAAGAAACATATGAGAACACATACTCAAGAACGTCCGTACAAGTGCTCAGAGGAGGGTTGTGGCAAAGCGTTTACAGCTTCTCATCACTTAAAAACCCATATTCGAACACACACCGGAGAACGACCGTATCCATGCAAGGAGAGAAGTTGTGAGAAGGCATTCAGCACATCGCACAGTCTGAAATCACACAAAAAAACTCATCAGCGCCAAAGTAAAGATGGAAAATCGAAAAAACTCAAACAAGAAACTAACTCTTCGATGGACAGTAAACAGATTTTTAAAGTGGAGAGTGATAGCAGCGGTTATATTGAGGAAACTAACGCAGTTGAACTGGGAAAAGATATGAAAGCAGAAAACATCGGCAATACTAACAATGCATTAGCGTTACCAGAGGAACCTATTTTTTGCCCATCTATCAAAACTGAGATAATAGAATATATGCATACAAATGCTCTCGCACAATATTCGGATACGAAAACTGTATGCAATGCTTCCTTGGCACCTAAAATAGAAGCGCTTTCGTTGCCTGAAACTTCGCAAGCATTACAATTGGCATTCGCAGCGGAGGAGGAGATTCCAGCTCCATGGTTGGACGCTGCTGTATTGGTGTCAAAGCCTCTGGTGCCCATGGCACGAATAACTTCTGCTTGTGTTGCCCTACCTACCGAGGTACCGAGTTTTGTCGATTTACAGTCCAGTAACTGCCCTAGCACTGATTCAAAAGAAGTTCTTACCCACACTGATGTCCTGCCAGATTCGTCTGATCCCTGTGACTATCTTAATCCGATCGGTGTTAATGATATTTGTAGTATGTCCAGCAACAATGCAAGCTCGTTAATACAAATGGATATCGATCTGAAGCCATACACTATGAATAATTTTATTGAAAACAGTATTAGTAATAATCTGCAAATGACAGCAAATCAAATAGAAGCTAACTCTGCAGACAATGATCCTACACAAACTAATATCGAGCAATTACTAAATGATGCAGCATTTAGTAGTGATGAAGACATGGAAACTGAATCATTACTCAACGATATTCTTATGACTATCGATCAAAATGAAGGTCTCTTGCAGGAAACTCTTCAGCAAGCCGAACAAGTGCCCGCGAATGCTTTAGGCCTGATTGAGGTTGACTTGCGCAACAATAAACCAACGCTCAAACAAATAACAGCAGATGCCGGCATTTGCAACTGTACCAATTGCAAATGTGATCAGTCTCAAGATTGCCAGGGCGGTTGTTCGACTGACAAACCTTGCACTAAAAAGTCATTAAAACAAATTGAAAGAGGCAGCAGTATCAAAAAGCTACCTAAGAAAGCACCTTGCTGCGGTGAAAAAACTAAAGAAGCTACAACAGTTGGTAACTGTGCGTTCAAAAAACGAAGCACTGAAGCCCAAAAGCGTGATGCCGATATGAATCAAAATATTGAAGATGTGGCAGCGTTACTTCAGAATTTAGCTTCTATGGGTAGCGTTGATGGTGCGAGTGGCGGTTGTTGTGGAGCAGGTAGCAGTAAGAATAAGGAGCCAGCAGCAACTGGTTGTTGTGGTCGACAATGTAGCAGCAGTAAAGTTGCCGATACGGCAACACCCAACGTTTCCGCTTGTTGTTCAAGTCGCAAAGCATCTGCTCCTACTCCACCTCATACGGCAATACCAAACAGCTGCTGTAGTGAAAGTAAACCACCAACTTCTGTTGAAGCATCATCGACCAAAGCACCTGCACACGCAGTTAAAAGCACATCATGTACTTGCAAAAGTCCTGCTGAAGGTGTGGCGAATGGTTGTTGTGTTGTTATTTGTATAAAAACTCTACAAGCATTACGCAAAGTACTTACACGTAAGAATATGAGCTTGATGCTGTGTCCCCAAAATAATTAATAATAATTTGAAAATAATTGTATATTATTTGATATTCGAAGTTTATAATGTATTATCGTTTTATTTAAGTTTTTCATAAACAATATGTTTAGATGTAAAATGTTTTTGTTAATTACGCTTTTTTTTTAAATTAATTTGTGCTTCAAAAACTTTTTTTTATATTATTACTTCATAAATTTTTTTTTTATAAATATCCTATATATGTTCCATATTTGAATTTATATATTGCTTTCTTTTTAATTTTTAGTGTTTAAGCTCTGTATTGAACAAAACATCACAAGATCATGAGATGTAACTTGTAACTGTTACTAGTTTTTACTGTTAATGTTACAAAACTTTTAGCTGAAATGTAAGTTACTGCTGCACTATCGGGAATTCGTCAAATTTAGGCGGCCAAAAATCAATATCGTTAAATTCGAGTTTAAATTTACTGTTTTGTGAATACTTGAAGGTTTTTGTTTTATGATCCAGTCCGGGCTGGTACTATCTATAGTTTCACTATCAGAGTACCAAAAAAAAATTGTTCCGTTTCGTTCGAAAACAATTTTTTGTTTTGCCCAAAACCATGGTTGAATTATAAGAGGTCTGTTTCCGTACGCACTTCAAGTAGCTTGAAGTTGCTCGAAAGCGTTTCTTTACACATTTTGCGAGTTCGAGAGAGAAGAACAAGCAAAATGCTACTCTTTTGAAACTCGCTAAAAAATTTCTTCTAGCTCATGGTGTAATAATGCACAGTCCGACATTTTCCAATTTTATTTTTTATCGGAGAAATCGCTGTTTGTTTCTAGTAGAGGAACTCTCCCAGAAAACGGCCTCATACTCCGTTTTGTCATAGAGGGTCTCGATTTTTTTAAATTGTGGGTTCATTCTGCGGATTGTAGGGCCATTTCGAATTTTTATTATAATTTAAAATTAAGAAACTTCTAAAGGATTCATTTGCCAAATAAAAATGTATGGAGAAAAATATGGAGGTATTCTCAACCTCGACGAAGTCGTTTTCGTACTTTTTGATAAATTCTCTCATTTTTACAGATAATTTAGTTATTTTCACAGCTTGAACTTTACTTGAAGTTAGTAGGAAAACAGACCTAAGACCTAAGGTTGTCGCAAGGGAGAGAGCGAGTACCCATAATTGCCAAATCGAAGTTGACAGCTTATAGAAAGTCTGTAACTGCTCTCATCTGTGGGTACTGAGAATAGAGTACGATCAGCCCTGCGACAACCTTATAATTCAACCATGGCCCAAAACAAGGCTTAAATTGCCAAAAATTTACATTTAAGTTAAAGTAACTTTAATATTTAAACAAATAGACGAAGTTTTCCTCTGTTAATTCAAAATTTTTGCTGTGTTGTGTTGCTCTATTTTCGAAAAGGACTAGACCATACATAATGTTAATAGCAGCTTATTAGTTCTGATAGCCGATTAAGTAATTGGTTTGAACGCTTTGGGAACAAAATGTCGCATTGTGAAAGCATTATTTTAATGAATTATGATCACGAAGTTGTGATCCGATAAAAATAACATATGCCAAAGTTCATAGTCATACCATTAGGCATTATAGTAGAATATTAGAGCATTTTATACATATTTTTGTCTGCCTAAATCCAAAAAAATGTCATATTTTGAGCTAGTTAAAGTACTTCCAGTGAAAACTTTTAACCACAAAATAAAAAATGTCATCACTTCACACAAAAGTATTCTTGACGTAAAATTCATTTAATATTATTATTCGAAATTAAGTTTAAACTAAATTAAAATACAAGTTTTTACTACTGAAGCTTTTAGGCAAAATAACCCCAAACTAACTGTTTACGCAATATTTATAGAAATTCATCAATGTGCCTTAAAATTTGCTAATTATGTTTAGTATTTTTAAAATGTTTTTATAAAGTGTTTATATGTCTGTTTTTATTTTTGATAATTGTTATAATGTGCCACTGTTGCCAAACGATGAAATTAGTACATATGAATAAAATATGGTCTTATAACATATTGTTGTTGTATCGAAGTTTTATTTTCAAATAACAACGAACGATTTAACCTAGATTATTTTAAGCATGTATTTAATTTACATTGATTTTATTTTGCGAAAGGTATGCAACTCGATCCGGTGAGCCGTTGTGTGCACCGCTTAGTCTTCACCAGCTGGAATCGCGTCCTCTAAGCGACGAATAAATTTAATGCGCATTTCCGTTACATTGTCTCCTTTGAGTTGATCCTAAAAAGCGTAAAAAAAGAATTTGCATTTCATTGACATCATCGATTATCTCTTAATTACCTGTGCGAACCAACATTGCACCTCCAACTGGACCATCTCTAGTGCGCCGCGCACACATCCACTAAGTATCGAACAGTATCTTAGATTGGTCAAATCCTGTGGCAGTTCAACAAATTCCGTCAACGGATTGGTTTCAAAAATCAATGAAAACTCATCCGAAGCTGCTGACCAATTCGAAATAGTTGGGATAACATTAAGGTATGTACGAAATGCATGCTGTATGCGTTCCGCTGTTTCACGCATTTCGAAGCAACGTGGCACAGAAAAACGCGCCAGAAAATCTTCAATCAAGCGCATTCCCATGTTATAACCCATTCGGTCAAGTTGTTTATTTACATCCTCTACATTTTCAAAATCACGTAACATTTGTGTGACCAGAGCACCATAGGTTAGTGTAAGAAATTCGGAGTTCTGTGGAGTAAAAAGATTTTGAATTGAACAAGTCGCTGGGTATCCAAACTTTTGTATAATACAAGAAATAAATTGGAAGAGACAAAATATTTTGTTATAAAAAATCTTTATTAAAATCCAGTAATTGTACAGTTTACTATTTAGCTTATTTCTAAATACATTTTGAAACATGTTCAATAAATAAGAAAAGTTACAATTCTTGTGGGAATTTAGATTCGGTAGAAATGTTCCTTCTGTAGAGTTAATTCTGTTAAGGTGCCATTTTCAAAAAGTATTAAATTCAAGTTCATAATATTTTTGCGTTATACTGATAATTTTATTGCTTCCCTAATAAAAATATATCCTTAATTAATGTTGCACACATTTTAACTACTTGATTGCAGTGATTGTCACGCTTGGCGTGTGATGTGGTGCTATAAGTTTTGGTTGTATTGTTAAACGACTTGCGCTGGAACGTGAACTATGTAGCATTTGATGTTGCCCACCAATTCGCTCTGCCTGCTGATCATTCTTCTCTTGCACTGAATGAAAGCGGCCACCTTCACCGCGTACTCGATTCATAGCGTGTCTATGTCGAGACTCATGCAAATACTTGCTTCGCTCCTTAGGAATACGGGATTCCAGTTTAGCTCGTGCTTGTCGTCGGATCAATATTCTTTTATACTGTTTTGCGTTTACATAGAGTGGTTCTTCTTCAGGCTCTGCCTTAATGCCTTCATCATCATTGCTGGCGGTGGATGGAGAACCTGCATTTTCTCTTGGCTGTGTTGCATCAGTACTAACGCCGTTATTTACTATTGTTCCAGTAGTCTGAGTATTGATATTGTTCTGTTGCATGTTCCTAGCGATATTATTATTTGATGATGGATTGGTTTGAGCCTGCGGCATCATTATGATTTGTGGTGTAGTAGCATTCGCAAGACCTGCAGTTGGTTGAGTTGATATTTGCATAAGTTGTCCATTGATATTGATTATCTGTGCCTGCGTGGGTTGTACATTGCCAGTCGAAGCATCAACAGCAATTGTAGGTTGATATAAAAATGTTTGTCCATCTGGTAATTGTACCAATTGCATAGCTTGTGCTGATTGCTGTTGCTGTGGGATCATTATTTGATTAGTCTGAAGTGGAATAATGTGTTGTGGCTGCTGATGTGTCTGGCCAGGATTAACAGCATGCTGTTGTGTTGGCGCTTGCGTTTGACCAATAATAATTTGAGCACCCGTGTTCGCCATTACAGGAATCACTTGAATTTGATTGGAGTGGTTGCCGGTGTGTGTATTTGAGTTTCCCGGATTTCCCTGCAACTCTCCCAAGGTTTCTTGTCCGTTACTGGAGCTCGTGACCTCCATAGAATTTTGTTGTAACTTTTTAGTAAAAGCTAGTTAGTTGCTTTTTTTTTAATGGGGAAACGTTCGACGAAATCTGTACAATTTTTGTTTTTACTAGAAATCGAAGGAAGCCGATGAGCAAACTTATTTTGCACTTATAATCACTACGTTAATATTTTGCTACTTTTACTGAAAACTTACCACTTTTTTGGCATCGAGTCTTGATGCTTGACGAGCCATTATTTTAATGAATTTAAATGAATCTAAAAAATAAAAATTGAGATTTTACACCTACTAAAAATATTTATATTGGGTATGTTCACACAATGTCAAAAATATGACAGAAGTGTTCAAAGCTCTATTTTTTTTTTTACTTCGTGGATAGCATGATACAATCATGATACAATGATAAGGTAAGCCCATGATACTAAGTGCTCTCACGCGTCAACGAAGAGTGGATAATGAGAAGCAACATTAATGTCAAAACGACGAATTTCGTAGAAATTGCAAATGAAGAAAATATTTTATGTTTCCAAGTTGCAAACAGTGCGGTCGCGGGCGTTAAATTTGTGCTAATTTGAGTGAAAATATTATATAAAAAGTGTAATAAAAACTATAAAATGTGAAAGAAGTCTTAAAATTGCAAAAAAAACCTGTAACAGTTTTAACCTAAAAACAACTGCGAAACGTGAGCATAAAGAAATTCGCGATGAACAGCTGATTTTGACATCAATGTAGCTTTATTCTGCTCTCTACTCCATTCCTCTCCGTGATGACTTTACCTTATAATTCTGCCATGGTGGATAGTAATTTAAAAGTAATTAAAATTTTTTAAAACAAGTTCTTTTATGCGGCTAGCCGGTGTAGTGATTAGGGCCGATCACAATGTAAAATTTTTATCCAACAAGTCATGAAAAAATAGATATAAATAAAAATTGAATAAAAAAGGAAATATATATGGAATTAAAATAATTTTACTTTAGGGGCCGGAGCCGAAAATGAGTTCTCTTATTTTTGTTAAATGTATTTGGATCTCCTTAGCTCAAATATGCAAAAAAAAAAACTGCGCTCGCGAATGGTTTAGAAGATAAAACTCGCGAACATTAATTCAGTGAAATTTTCTATATGTGTTGAAGCTGGAAACAGGAAAAAAAGTGGCAAAATGGTCGAAATGTTTTTTTTTTGTGATAAAATGGTTTGTCCTTTTAAATGCTATTTTGAACATTCCGTGCAAGGGCTAATCATTTTATCGTAAAAAAAACACCATTTAAGCCATTTCGCGGCGAGTTTTTCTGTTTCCTCCTGCCAGAAACATAAAAAACTGTACTAAATTTTGAAACTTCCGCGAATTATATCTTCTAAACCATTCGCGAGCGACAATTTTTTGCATTTTTGGGCTTAGGTGGCTCAAATACACTCAACAAAATAAGAAAACAAATCTTCGGGTCCGGCCTCTAAAAAAAATTATGCCGTGAATTCGTCACTTAATAAACATTTCAAAGTGAACACATAAACTCTAAATGCACGATGAAGAAGATTTCTGAAATGGTTTTATTGAAATTTATAGACAACATCCAGAACTGTAGCAGATTAAATCGGAGATTTATAAAAACAGATTATTAAAATCAAATCATATGGAGTGCTGCTGATGTGTCACTTCGGTGTGCAAGACAATAATGAAATTTGATGAAAAATTTGATAATATGAACACTTGCGGGTTCAAACTGTTTGACTAAAGATTTGATGAAGAATTTGATTTGATTTGAGAATTTTGCAACAAATCTTTATGATTGCATCATCCTTATTTCTGCAAAAGTCTGCGAGGCGAGTGTTGAGTGAGCAACAATTATGGCGTCGTTGACATTTGGTAGAAATCGGCACGTAACTAAAAAATATATACTATTCTATTTAATACATATATTATCAAATCCTTCATCAAATTATTGGTCAAACAGTTTGACCCCGCAAGTGTTTGAGACTCATTTAATACACAGGCCCATTTAATACACATAATACAACCTTACTTACTTACTTAGGTGACCGTAAGAACCCGTGTCCGGGTTTCAGCCGACCTCATCAGCTTCTGCCAGGTGCCTCTGCTTTGCGCGCGCCTTCTCCAATCTGATACACCAAGTGTGGTTAGGGCTTCCTCAGCCTGGTCCATCCATCGGAGGCATCGTCTCCCTCGTCGTCGTTGACCAGCGACCCTCGCCTCGAGCACATTTTTCGCTGGAGCTTCGTCGTTCATACGATGGACATGACCCAGCCAGCGTAGTCGCTGCACAGTTATACGCCGAACTACGTCAATGTCTTCGTAGAGCTCATACAGCTCGTGGTTAATTCAGATGCGATTGTCATCGCCGACTCGAACAGGGCCGAAGATTTTGCGAAGAACTTTTCTCTCGAACACCCCCAGAGCAACTGCGTCAGTTTGCGAAACTACCAATGCCTCAGCGTAATAAAGCAGCACAGGTAGAACGAGCGTCTTGTAGAGTGCTAGTTTTATCGATCAAGAGAGGGCTCTGGAACTTAGTTGCTTACTGAGCCCGTAGGAGCACCTATTAGCAATTATTGTTCTCCGCTTTATCTCCAGGCTGACTTCGTTGTTGTTATTAATGGCTGTGCCAAGGTATACGAACTCCTTGACTACTTCAAAGTTATAGCTGCCGAATGAAACGTGGGAGTCTAGACGCTGCGCTCCCTTGTTTGTAAACAGCATATACTTTGTTTTACCGTCATTTATCGTCAAACCCACTTTGGATGATTCCTTTTCGATAGCGGCTAAAGCAGCAGTAATATCTCTCTTGGCTCTGCCGACAATATTAATAGCATCAGCGTACACAACGAGCTGGACACATTTGTACAAAATTGTTCCATTACGATGCACACCGGCCTTTTGTTCTATCCCTTCCATGATGATGTTGAACAGATCGCAAGACAGTGGATCGCCTTGTCTGAAACCTCTTTTGATATTGAAGGTTTCGGAGAGGTCATTTCGTATCTTGACGGAGCTGCATGTGTTGCTCAAAGTACTACCGTACGTTAGGCTTGTGCTTAATCATTCCGGAACCGAAATGAACTTGTAATGATTCTTTCGTACAGTGGAACTAGTTTCCGGAAACATGTTCGCGGAGCCATTTAGTTCCTTTGATCTGTAGAAGGGAAAAATGTGTTTGTGTACTAAATTTATAATACAATCTGCTAAGAATATAATAATAAAATGAACTTTATTTGCACTCATATGCATAATATAAGGAACCCTATTCTACATTTATGTAAAACTTTATCCTATATATTTTAATTGTTTAAACATAGTCATATTTAGCAGCTCTCTCGGAGCAAAAATATGTCTCGGAGCTATCTAGTTCCGGCAGTTCGCATGTTCAACCAAATGCATGAAACAATGCAAATGGAAAGAATACTAGCAGTTCTCTCGGAGCCAAAACATGTCCGGAGCTATTTAGTTCCGCCAGTTTGCATTTGCAACCAAATGAACGAAACAATGCAAATGACAAGAACGGCGATATTGTAACAGTTTTATTTGCCATTTTTTTCAATTATTTTTACCAAAGAAGGAGAGATATATATATTTTATTTCTATCAGTTTTACAACCAACTCGGCCAAGCAGTAACAAGTACGAAAGAGATGTCGATTTACATTGCTTAAGTAAAAAAAAAAAATCATTGCAACCAGAACTGTTTGGACATGTTAAGAATGGACCGAACCAACAATCTGCGCAAGTTATAGAGGTATCAGTCTTATTTCCATCGCATATAAGGTTCTCTCAAGCGTACTGTGTGAAAGATTAAAGCCGATAACAAAAACACTGATTGGACCTTATCAGTGTGGCTTTCGACCTGATAAGTTCACCATAGACCAGATTTTCACGCTACGCCAAATCCTGAAGAAAACCCATGAAAATCAAATTGATACACACCATCTCTTTGTCGATTTTAAAGCTGCGTTCGATAGCCGTTCGAACGGCCAATCAATCATTCATATATGCGTCCAAAGTCCGCCGGCGTCGTCGGGTCCAGAGGTTGGTTTGTTGAGCTTAACCGAGAGTTGAGCGGAGTTGGCCTCGGCAGTTCGTTGTAATTGCAGCTTAGCGACATCTAGCTTTCGTTCCATTCCTGTGCGTATGTTCTTAGCATTGCATAATCGCATGCGGATCTTGGCTGCAACAAGATAATGATCGGAGTCAATGTTGACCCCCCGAAATGTACGCACATCTAGAACACTAGAGGCATGCCTTCCGTCGATTAGAACATGATCAATTTGGTTTCCGGTTTTTTGATCCGGGGACAGCCAGGTGGCCTTGTGGATGTCGAGGTACTTAAAACTGGTGCTCTAACTACCATGTTTCGCGCCGCGGCGAAGTCGATCAGTCTTAGACCGTTGTTCGTGGAGGTCTCATGAAGACTGAACTGGCCGACAGTGGGGCATCATACAACCACTATAAACAAAATATACAACCAAAACTTCAAATAAATCGCTTTACTAATAAAGGGGAAAATGAGAAAATCCTTTCACTTACAACATACAACTTTAAGACTCCTTGTGAATACCCTCATTATACAAATATTGTAAATATTATTGTAAATACTGTAACAGAGTAAATATTGTAACAGAGCCTTGCACGAACGTTCGTTCGTTCGTAGAAAAACTAGAAATATTTGGTTCGTTCGTTCTTAGAGGAACAAAATAATTATTTTGTTTATTCATAGAAAATAGTTGTTCGTTCGCCGAAAATTGATGTTCGTTCGTAGAAATTCATTTTCGCTCGTTCGTCCGTAGAAAGTAGATGTTCCAGAAGTAGAATAATAAATAACTTCTAAATTCGTTCGATTATATCAGTTAATTTGCATATTACGTCGGAATATTTACGGAATATATACGTCCGCTATCGCTTTTTCTCTTTTGTACGGAAATAAAATAAATATTTATAAATATATTAGATGAAATGAAAAAACAGATGTCTTGCACAGAGTTTTTTAAACTCCTTTCGGTTTATATTCAGTAAATTTTTAATTTTAAAAACGTTTCGAAAATCATCTATTGTTCATTTGTTAAAGTTTTTTTTTAACTTAACCAACGCTTAGGTGATGCCCCCTTTAAATGCGAAAGCATTGCGTTAATTCAGAAGACGGGTGATAGTAAGTTGGAAGGTGAAAAGATGGAGTAGTGACTGTGAAGATTTGCTTTGAAAACTGCCGGGGAGCACTCTCACAGGGAGATTATTCCATAATCTACTGTGAGACTAAAAAAAGAATTATCTCGGTAATGCGAGGTTCTATTGCACACCAATGCAACGGAGAAAGGATGGGCTTGAAAAGGCGCCTGAGTAGACCTTGAAAATGGCTGTACGAAATAGCCCCCAAACGAAATAAGCCCAAACGGAAAAATTAAATAACACCCAATGAAAAAAACCCCAACAAAAATGAAATAAGCCCCAAAATGGCAAAAACACCCAACTGGAAAAATGAAAGAAACCCCAAAATGTTTGGGCTGGTACCGTTAAATAACTCCCAAATGAAATAACTCCCAATGAAATAACTCCCAATGAAATAAGTCCCAATAAAAATGAAACAACTCCCAACCTTAAAAAATGAAATAACTTCAAAAGCCAAAAACGAAATAAGTCCTAACATTTTGGAGTTAATTAGCAATTATTTTTTTCCCCCTAAATAAAATAAATAACTCCCATTGAAATTAGTTCCAACAAAAAAGAAATAACTCCCAATTCAAAACAATCAAATAAATCTCAATGAAATAAGCCCCAACCAAAATGAAGAAACTCTCAATCAAAAATGGTGAACGCTACTTATTTATAATATTTCCAAGTATATACATAAATATGTACATTCCATTTTTTTATTTACATGAACATACATATATTATGCATATATTATGCATATGTGAGTGAACACAAAATACAAATTCAAAGAAAAAAAAATGTTTATGCATACATATATGTACGTATATATTTACAAGAAAACCTGCATAGTGTCGTTGACTTCTTCGCGGCAAATAGGGCATCGCAATTTGTCGAGTCCTTTGGCAATGGCTTGAGCTTGCAGTTTAAGTATACAGGCATTGCACGTTTTTAAATGCTTGCAAGGAATTGTCAGTATATTTGGTTCAACCTCGTAGCAAATGACACACAAAATTTGGGAGCGAGGTACTGCCTGTGGCTCCGACACAACATCTTCCTCCTCCTCTTCTTCCTCTTCAAGATACTCTTGATCTTCAAACAAATCTTCATCTGGCTCCATTTCAATAACGATTTTGTTTTTGGAGAATATCATTCGATTAATAAATGCAGTGGCAGTTATAGAACCAGAACGTAGCTCTTTGTTAGTATTTTCAATTAGCTCTGCTTTTTCAATAAATTTTCTTTTTTTTTACTTTTGCCCAAAGCTCCTCCGCTATTTGCCATTAACTCGAAGTTTCGAGACTTGCTAAACTCTTCTGTTTCCAAAACTTTAACGAATTTAAAAAAGTTTCCCTGTTTGGGTATCATTTTGTTCAGCGCTGTGTTGTAACCTTCGACAGCAGAAGTCGTTCTCGTCGGTGTGTCGAAAACAAATAGTCCTTCTGGTCCAATCTATGTTTGGATTGTAATAATAGAGAAATGGAAAATTATACACAACATAATTTTAAAGTGCTGACCTTCTTTAACCACTGCATTTCAAAGTATATTAAAAAGTTTGTGAATTCGAAATGACGCTCAAGGTTTCCAATATCGACCTTTATATTTTCGAATGCCCCAACTATATGCGCGGCTGGCAATAAAGGTAGCGACAAAACTTTGTGATACTCCAGTGACGCCTTACTGTTTTGCCGAATGAATTGGGCTAGTTGCTTATGTTTGGTTGTTATTTGGCGTCGTACTGCCTGGCAAAAATGAAACCAACAGCCGTGGAGTCTTGTATCCACAAAAGAAGTTTTAATAGCTCGTCTAAGGCTCCCTTCATAATCAGTGATAAAGATCGCACCATTCAAGTTCAAAACTTTAGAATTAATATAATTGAACATATGTGCATAGCATTTTGTTGACTTTTTGTTTGTCAAAACAAAAATGATAGGGAAAACCTATTAAGGGATAAAAGAAATTCAGAATTTCATAATTATATAGAGAACAAAAACTCGGCGGAAGCGCGGAACGCGGCGCGCGATTCCGCGGCCCGTGTCCGCTCCGCCCCGCCCCCCCTCGCGGTCATCATACCTTTTCATA